>CALZFC010000017.1:4302500-4840000 GCA_945643635.1 Allodiplogaster sudhausi | reverse complement strand
AGTGCTTCCTAACAACGTTAATATGTCACAGATCTCTCTCAGTCTCAGTCAGTCTACATCTCCGGACTGGTATAGTCTAGTCCAGCGCATCCGTGCTCTTTCGCTTCTTTCTCTCTTTCTTTTTCGTTCTTTCTCTATCTCTCTCCCTTCCTCTCTCTATCTCTTTCTCTTTCTTACTCTTTTCTTACTGTCTCCATCCCTCGCCTACCTCCCGAACGTTCTTAACTGTTCCGCGCTTTGTTCTGGCGTTTATTTTCGCGCCTTTTGTTCTTTCACTCACTCACTCTCTCTCTCTCTCTCTCTCTCTTTCTCACCTGTCTCCCTCCTAACCTTTTATCACGAGTTTGTTCTTGCAATTATCTGCTCTTTATCTCTCTCTCTTTTCTTTCTCTCTCTCTCTATCTCTCTCTCCGCATCTCCCACCCTCCTCCTTCCCTCCACCCTCAGACGTCCTTTACATCTGGCGTCCAAACGCATCATCCACGTGTCTGGCATAGACGCGTCATTGTAGAGACAGGCAATGAGAGAGAGAGTGAGCGATAGAGAGAGAAAGAGAGAGTGAGAGAGATAGGGTGGTGGTGAGGGAGAGAGTGGCAGGCGTAGAGATAGAATGGTAGACAATGAGTGCAAGTGGTAGACACAGAGCGAGAGGAGAACGAGGAAAAAGTAGAGCGGAGGAGGATGAAAGAGAACACAGCCCGAGGAAGACTAGGGTGCCCAGACGGGGAGAAAGGACATTTGAGCAAAACGGAATGAGAGAGAGAGGGAACGAGGGAGAGAGAGAGAGAGAGAGAGAGAGAGAGAGAGAAGAGGGAAAGCGAGAGAGGCAGAAAGGCAGAGAGGGGCAGAGAAGTATAAGGAAGCTTGAGAGAAGGAAAAAAAATGAGGGGATAGTGGGACGAGACGTCTAGACAGACGCTGTTGACGGCAGCGAAGAGTGCAATGATGCGAGAAAGGGCAGGGAGCGAGGAGAGTAGAGAGAGAGAGAGAGAGAGAGAAAGCTAATGAGAGTGGTAAAGACTGTGAATGGGGAAAAAGTGGGAGAGTGAATGATGGCACTGCAAAGTATGAAGAGACGCAGACGGCTAGGCAAACGTGACTGGACGCGCTAGCCCTTGGATGCACACAATACTTTACATAGCCGAGTGAGAAAAAAGAGGAGAGAGAGAGAAAGAGAGAGAGAGAGAGAGAAGGAGAGAGAGGAACTAAAGGGACAGTGATACCTCGATATACCGTAAGAATGACGACGTGTTACATATTTGCTTGCATAATTGTAACTAATAAGCCAATTCTACCATCAATACATTCTGCAGTTTTCTGTTGTTTTACTTCCAAAAGAGCGCTGTTTCCAATTGAAAAAGGCTTGAAATATTCACAAATTTTTTCAATTAACATTTCGATCTTAATTTATGTTATCTTTGACACGTCGTTCGCCGCAAATTCACGACTTCGACCACTGTTTTGCTTTTTTTTTATCACCCTCTTCTCTCTCCCTCTCTCTCCTTCCTACTCCCTCTCTCTCACGCGGAAATATCTGTGCTTCATGGCTAATGCCCTCTTCAAAGAAGAAAATACTCGCTAAGCCAGAAGAGCAAGTCTCTTTCTCTCTATCTCTCTTTATCTTTCTCTCTCTGTCTCTGTCTCTGTCTCCCTCTCCCTCCCTCTCTCTCTCTCTCTCTCTCTCTCTCTCTCTGTCGGTCTCTCTCTCTCTCTATCTCCCTCTCCTCTTTTTCTCTCTCTCACACTAGTTAAAACCCTGTCGGACATCCTCGATAAGATCGCTACTTCTTCATAAGAGCATCCCGTCATTCTGTCATGAGATATGATTCTGCTGCTCTTAAACCCACTCTTATGTCCGGGTTTAGCTTTTAAGAGGGCCTCTCTGTAAGACTCAAGGAGAGGTCCAAACAGCTCTGCCCTAGATGCAAGATGTCCAACATAAACTTTTTGGGAAAATTTTATTTTTATAAAAATTTTCTTTCCAGGAATACCCAAAAGTGTGCTCAAATTTTGAAAATTCATATCTGGCTATAAAGTCAAAATTATTTGCTATTCTTTTTTTATTCGATTTCTCGTCGAATGCTTAATAAAAGTTATCTCAAGACCTTCTTTCGAAGTTTCATTTTTGATGTTAAATTTTGTCATGAATTTTTTTTGACATGAGTTTTCGCACGTTGTGTACCCGTTGTGTACCTAAACCTCATTTGCGCGTGGGATTTTAATTTCAGATTAAAGAGCATGAAAAACTGTATAACATATCTGAGAATCAAGTTCAATTTCGTTCCCCGAAGCCCCGAAAAAGTTACGCGAATAGGAGTAAGTCTCTCCAAGGCGATTTTACAAATTGGCTAAAACCGGCCACATATGAGACGCCCAAAGAAGGAAAAACAGATAGTTCTATTCAGCAAGTTATTCTCTACAATAACGTGTCTATGACATTTTCACACAAAGCATGTTTCGTTGATAAAATCTTGAAAATTCAATTTTCGAGTATTTTGGAAAATGGATGAAAACCTCTTTCGTGACGTTTAGTGCACCCGGGCTTCAAGGGACCAATATATCTATTGCCAAATCTCGCTTAAGGGGGTTATTCGATACCAGGAACACGGGAAAGCTTGTTATTTTGCACGAAAACAACAATTTCTAAAGTTATCGCCTTTATAATCCTCACCCGAAGAAAAATTTTGCTCGGACAGTGAATTATAAATTAATATTTCGGAGCAAGGGGGAACTCGAAATGATGTATCGAGAATATATCTTGTGTAGAATTTTGTGCTCTACAAGATACAACAATAGATATATTGGTCTCTTGAAGCCCGTGTGCACTAAACTTCACGAAAGAGGTTTTCATCAATTTTCCAAAATACTCGAAAATTTAATTTTCAAGATTTTATCAACGTAACATGCTTTGTGTGAAAATGTCATAGACACGTTATTGTAGAGAATAACTTGCTGAATAGAACAATCTGTTTTTCTTTCTTTGGGCGTCTCATATGTGGCCGGTTTTAGCCAATTTGTAAAATCGCCTTGGTGAGACTTACTCCTATTCGCGTAACTTTTTCGGGGCTTCGGGGAACGAAATTGAATTTGATTCTCAGATATGTTATACAGTTTTTCATGCTCTTTAATCTGAAATTAAAATCCCACGCGCAAATGAGGTTTAGGTACACAACGGGTACACAACGTGCGAAAACTCATGTCAAAAAAAATTCATGACAAAATTTAACCTCAAAAATGAAACTTCGAAAGAAGGTCTTGAGATAATTTT
This sequence comes from Allodiplogaster sudhausi, assembly GCA_945643635.1. Lineage (NCBI taxonomy): Eukaryota > Metazoa > Nematoda > Chromadorea > Rhabditida > Diplogasteridae > Allodiplogaster > Allodiplogaster sudhausi. The sequence goes on along the minus strand of CALZFC010000017.1, from coordinate 4,836,732 downwards.
TATTAAGCATTCGACGAGAAATCGAATAAAAAAAAGAATAGCAAATAATTTTGACTTTATAGCCAGATATGAATTTTCAAAATTTGAGCACACTTTTGGGTATTCCTGGAAAAATTTTTTTTATAAAAATAAAATTTTCCCAAAAAGTTAATGTTGAGGTCATGTCTGAAAACATTCTCAATGTTTGGAACAGACATCTTGCATCTAGGGTAGCGCCTACTTAAGCCTTACTGAGAGGCTCTCTTAAATAAATAGATACTAATGAGAAGAAGAAGAAAAAGGAAAGTGCATACCATCACTTCAACCTTATGCACATTAATTGAGCTTTCCGTTGTATTGTGAATTTGTGCAAAATGTTTTTCACTCGTGCTACAATATTTCTTCAACAGTACCTAATCTCCTCTTGAACGACATTTTTCCACCATTTCTTCTTCATCTCTCTTTCATTCTTTCTCTCTCTCTCTCTCTCTCTATCTCTCTCTCTCTCTGTCTCTCTCGTTTTATTTTTATTCTCCTTTTCTCGAAGCATCCACGTGCTACAGACTTCTCGTAAAAGCCACCTATAAAATTGGCACATAGCTGACTTCGTCAATTCTCTCGCCTCTTCCTCATAAGTAAGAGCCTTCTTACGTCTGCATTCTCATGAGCTGAATAAAGTAAGCGATTCTAATGCTCTTACTCTCTCTATTTCTCTCTCTCTCTTCTTTTTCTCTCTTCTCTCTATTTCTCTCTCTCTCTATCTCTCTCTCTACGAAAATAAGCATTAGCCTCTCACGTCAACGACGGTGCATACGAGGAAGACGTGATTTTCTAGATGAGCCCATATTTTTCGTTCTTTTCTCGGAAGACAATTTATTTCCCTGGCGCATGTATTCACTTCCTCTAAATATCACGATCATAGAGAGCCTGGGAGATCTTTCCGAACCTAGAAGCATACACGCTTTTTGTAATACAATATGTTTTTCATGCTTTTTAGTACCCTGCTTTGAGACGTTTTTGCTATTAAATACATAATATGCAAACCTGTATTTACAAACTTCAAAATGTTCTTTAAGACCTTTTTAGAATCGAAAAGAAACAGCTGCTAATTTTTTCTTGGTGTTCATTTTATCGTTGTGCATTTGTGCATATTAATTATTGAACAACGCGCTTTAGTGAACATTTCTAATTGTAAGTAATTCTGTTGTTTTTATTTGAAGAGTGAGATTGATTCCCTCGTGCTTGACCGCTGCTTTTCCGCCGCTTTTGAAACTTGTTATGTTAATTACCTCCAGGAAAAGTGCATGAATCAGTCGCGCCTATTTCTGTTGCTTTTACCTTCCACGCTCTTTAATTCTCGACAGCGCGAGTCAAAAGTGGAAAACAGTTAAATTTACGCTCTGATCATATTTTTATTATTCACTTGATGTCTGTATTGTTAGCTTGGCACGAATTGGACTATATTCAAGTTGTCTGATCTTTTTGCACCCGAACGTTAAGTGGGTTGAAGCAGACCTAGCGAAGCAAGTGTGATAAATATGTAGGTCGGGCACATCGTTGTCTGGAGCTTATATTTGTCATGTTGCGTTGCTCGCTCATTGTTCATCGTCCATCGCCCTAATCCACTTAGCACAGAAGTACTCCCTTCTTTTTGATCTCTCCCTCCTTATTAGGTTGCTCCGTCCAATCCAATATGCCCTTCTTCCTTTTATAATACGCTGCGCAAACAGAGAAACCTTTAGTAGGTGTAGGAGAAGAGGCGAGAGAGGGGGGGGGTTAGTTCCGCAGCTAGCAAAGTGCCAAGAATGACGGCTACAGTACTCCCTCTCCTTCTCTTCCTCTCCGAATCCCATGAGGAAGAAAATGAGGAATATGACCAACGCCTTCGCACACCTGGCATCAACTCGAGTCTAGCTTCTTTCGCTCTCTCTTTGTCTCTCATTGTCCTTCGTCACCTCTCCTCTCTCTCTCTCCCTCGCTGTATCCCATGCTTTTCAACTATGGTTCGCGTCATTCTCTCTTTATTTCTATTGCTTCTTTCTTTCTCATTCTCTCTCTCTCTCTTTCTCTCTCTCTCTCTCCCTCCCTCTCCCTCCTCATCGCCTTCTCCATCCCTCGCCCTCCTGCCTTCTCCATATTCCTCTGTTCATATAACGGGCAATGTTTGCGCTTCTCCTCATCTAACTCGCACATCCCAAATTAGTTGCCTTTCACCGTGCACTTCTTGAATTTCTCGCCGCCTCCTTCCCATCTCTCGCCAGATCGGCCAATAGGCGACCAGCGGGCCCCTAGGCTCAAAGGCTTCAACCGGCGCACAATGTAGACTCTGATAGTCATAATCTCCATTTTGTTAGCAACTTAAAACAAAGATTTTTTTAAAATTAATTATTTTCGACTGCCTGCCCGATATCTGCAGAACATTCCGGTTAAAACTATGCTAGAATCAGGCTAGAAAAGGCTTAATTTGGTTGCTGCATGCAATATAAAAATCAATTAGGTATCTCTATAACTATGTACTACTAGAAAATGCGCTAGCCTTTCCTTCGCACTTCCATCCATGTTGGTAGATCTCAATTTTTATCTGTCTGACTGTCTCTCTCTTGCTCTCTCTCTTTCTCTCTCTCTCTCTTTCTCCCTGTCTCTCTCTCTATCTTTCTCTCTCCCTTTTGTTTCTTTTTTCTCCCTATCTCTGTCTCTCTTTATCACTCTCTCCCGTTTATCACTCAGTTCAATCAAGTTCGCCATCACGAACCAAGTGCCTCTGACTGGTTCAAAGACGAAGATCTTCGCTTCCTCTCTCTCTCTCTCTCTCTCTCTCTCTCTTTCCTCTCTCTCTCTCCTCTCTCTCTCTCTCTCTCTCTCTCTCTCCTCTCTGGCCCATTCTTTCCGTCGCCGTCCGTTGCGCACCTGACCATATTTCGAACTATCTCTAGCTTGATCACTCCTATGCTTTCTTCGTACCCAACAATGAGTGCACTTACCCCTCGTCATGATAGTGCATGTTTAGATGGTACCTTTTCCCATCAGCCCATATCGAAATCTTTTTTTATATTTTATTTCTCGATTCAGTATTTGCTACTTGTTATGTCACAGATCTTTGTTCAACCTTTGTTCGCTTCTCAAGAAGGTGACGTTTCGAACTTGGCGCTAGGGTTGGTAGAAATCACGCTGGCTCCTCTTCTCCTTTTCTGATACGACGTTTTGATCTGGCTTAAGAAGAATTAGGAGAAAGTATGAAAGTCGTCGACAACAGTTTTTCGATTTAGGATTTGTCTGTTTCCCCCCCCCCCCCCTTCCCTCCCAAATGTAGGTCGAGCGTTCTCTAGCGTATCTCTGTGAATGTTGCGTCTTGAGCGGAAGCGATATGATTACGGTAGTCTCTGAATTTCTCCCAAATGGAGGTCGGCCTCTCTCTCCTACTTTTGTGCTTACTTTATCCATATTTACCACCTCTCCCTCTATTTTCCCTTGATTATGAGAATGTTGCGTCTCGAGCAGAATGGAGAGGATTACGGTAAGTCCTTTGATTCAGGCGTCAAGACGCAGAGACGTGACGAAGACGCGGCGCCGACTCCAAGTCGATGAGCGCCGGCGGCGGCGGCGGAGGGCAGCCGCCGCTTCTCCAAGGCACGCCGCTATGGCCACCCGATCTGGCTGTCAGTGTTTGCAAGGTTTTGTCAAGGCATTACTGAATGGTCGAGTGATCCAAGATGTCAGTGTCACCAATCTTAAGAATTGCTTAAAGAATTCTACAGTAATCTATATTTGAATTTTCCTCACTTTTGAAATCGGCGTCTCTCTAAAACACATGCTCTCTCGCGCTTGTTTCAGGCAAAAAGGCGCGCATTCAAGATTGCGCCTTTGGCTGCTTTAAGAAATTACTTTATCTATTTAAGTTGTATTGTTTTATTGCTAAGAGTTTATTTAAAACAATTATATAATAATGATTTCCCGTATTTTTATGCACAGAACTCTTGGGGCGAAAAGGCGCATTATTATGACGAAATTTGCGAAAGTATGGGCAGTTTTATTATTATTAATTATCCTTTTTTTAAATTTTGATGGATTGCAGACTTAAAGTACTTGCCTTATCTTACGGAAGGCTCTTGCATATCAACAAGCGTGTACCTCTCATACGGTAGCGGCTCTCATTGGAGACTGTAGCGAGCGATCGATTGAACGCGAAGCTAGGAAAAGCATGCGCACCTGGGGAAACTTGAGCCATTGGGCCACCTCGAAGCGTTGTTCCTTTCGCTAGCGAAACATTCATTGTCAGACATATGCTAGCTTTTACTACGGAAAAAAACGGGATCTGATAGATATATAGATGTATCTCCATTTTGCCAGCACGCTTCCTAGCAACTAAACTCTAGAAACCTTTTTTAAACGTCTTGTGTTCGTCTTGCACTATCCCTTACATTTTTTGATGCATTTTTTGACTAAAAGACCCATGTCAACCTACTTTCGGGGGAACCACCGAAATGTAAATGTCGATTCTTGCTCTGATGTTCTTTTGCAGTCCCTGTTCTTCGCGGCGAACCCGTCCGTCACCCAAGTACCGCAGCTGCAGCTGGTTCAGCTGCCGCCGACGTCCTCGGATGCGATGGTGGTAGACTTGCCGCCGCTCGCGCCTCAGCCGCAGCAATTTATCATTCAATATCAGCCGCAGCAACCGCAGCCACAACTGCAGCCTGTTCAGCAACTCCAGCAGCTACCTCAAAACTATCTAGTCACTACCGACCACGAGCAACAACAACAATACATTGTCAGTAATTTTTTTGTTGTACGAAAATAAAACGTGTGAAACGGGCCTGAAACTTGAACGTGATATATGGCGGTGCAAACTTAAAAAAAAAATCAACGCTTCTAGCATTCCTGACTTGTTTTTTTAACCGTTTATGCAATGCTGCAAAAATTTACATGTACGTTTTTGCAGACACTGCGCTGATCTTATAAAACAGGTTAAAAACGCGCAGTTTGCACTGTCATCAATGTGTCTAAAAAATTTCTGAGCCTTAAAATATCTTTTCTCTAAATTACACGGTCTCACGGTCAGTATTAAATTTATTCTATCAGGCTCCTTTGTAGCTGTAATTTGCGCTTTTAGGCTTTTTGTTCATATTAATCCACTGATTGTGAAATGAGAAGACCTCCAGACAGGATTAGTTGTCTCATTGTGTCTGCCCGTCTTTCATCCTCTGCTTACAATTGCCAAATATAATTGCAAAGTATATTTGGCAAACTTTCTATTTGTAGTTCACAAGATCTTTGAAATCATCTGAGAAACAAAATCTACAAATTGAATTTAGGCGAACTTACTGAATGTGGCCGAGTTGAACATGATGAACGAACAGCTCTTGTTGCATCAAGTCACACAAGCAGATCAGGCAAGGGCACATTTATATCCCTGCCCCCCAAAAATACCGTATTCCTGGCTTGTTCTCCGAACGAACGAAAGGTGTTGGTGGGCGGTGGGCGGTGCTCCGTTGAATGCTTTAGAAAATGATGCTCTTATATCCGTCCTACGCGCACAGCCAATCTATGCCTAAATAACCTTTTTTTTTTAAGTAAAACGCAAGTTTATGTTGAAAAAAAAGCTTTCCTCCCGAGTAGCAAGTACGATTTTTATTTGATATTTTATCCTTCTCGAAAAGTAAACAACAAAAAAAAAGAAGAAATTTATGGCTTTGGCCGTTCGTCGTGTGGCATTTTCGTTAGCGGTATTTATATTTAACGGAGCACGGCATTTCTTAGAACACCTTCAGTTGTTTATGAATGATTCACATGATCCTCTAATTTTTTTTTAGTAGATTTTAAATTATATGTATGATATTCACCCACGCAGAATAATTAGTTTACAACATCTTATGCAAATGGCACTGTACGTGCTCGGTCAGTATATGAAGGGTATTATGAAAAGATATAGAATGGATCAGACATTTCTTTAGGAAGAAAAAGAACGAATAAAACCATGAAAGCATTTTTTTTATTTGTTTAGAAAAATCTTTAAAGTAAATTTTGAGGTTGTTAAATTTTAGTCAATAAAAATGTATTCATATTTTCAGTCGCTTGCCATGCGGCCGCTCCTGATGCCGACGGCTCCAGTTCCTGCTCAGAATCAGCAAGCGCCTCTGGGCTGGCTGTCCTTGGCTGTCCATCCTCAGCCGCTCCCTCCTGCTCCGTCCGCTCTCCCGCCTCAGGCAACCGTGACGCAACCAACGACCGCGACGCGTGGGCAACCTACTGCGACGCGTGGGAAGCCGACCGCGACGCGTGGTCAGCCCATCGCAACGCGAGGGCAGCCGACTGCGACGCGTGGTCAGCCCACCGCAACGCGAGGGCAGCCGACTGCGACGCGTGGCAAACGCGGCACGGGCAAGCGCGGTCGGCCGAGGAGAGGTTCGCCCGCCGTTTTTGTGCCTCCCTCCTTTCTGTCCCACTCATTTCATACTTCCACTCCCTTCCATTCAAATTCCCAGTGATATACTCTAATACTTTTAGAAAAATACACTGTTACAAAACTGGCTAAAAATAAAGCTAATTTTAGCCAATTCAGCGACCATTTCGATGACACGTCCGATTCCGGAGTCGGCCGCCGGGCCGTCGTCCGCTTCATTCGCGGCGGCAGCGCCGCCTCTGACGCCCGCCTTCCGCAGCCGCCTCCACACCGCAACGACGGCCATGATGATGCGGCGGCAACAGCAGCATCTCGATCCTGGTCAGTGTATCTTACTTGTATCCGCACACATTCATAGGCACAGGCTCGGAGTAGACCATTCAACGGGCACCGAACAGACAGAAGTGATTGAGCACGAGAAGAATTGGCATGCTAACTAAGCAACAAACCTACACAATTTTTGAAGACTTCTTGCTCTTTATCTCACAAAAAAGGACACAAAGTTCACTTGCAAACATTCATCGAATCTTTATCGATTGTATTTTCTTCTTTAAAGGAGCCAAAACTTACGCTTGAATTCGCGCACTTTTGCCTGGCACAGATTTGAGAGAAAATGGCCACAAAATTTTGATGCTCTTCTAAGTTGTGTACAAGCTCTCACTGCTTATAGACGACGAGCCATGCTGTTCCTCCTCGCTGCCGTCCACGTCCTCATCGAGTGGGCAGCTCCATCCTCTTCATCCATTCAGTCAACATCCTCTCCTTCCGCCCCCGCTTCTCTCGCTCGGCCGCGTCAGGAAGACGCCCTCTGACACGAACACCAACACCTCTTCCGCCTGCTCCTCCTCCGCCCTTTCTCGCCACACTTCAGCCAGCTCATGCTCAACGCATGAAGGACATGACAGGTATGGGCTACTCTTATCTCTCTCGCTCTCGCTCTCTCTCTCTCTCTCTCTCTCGGCTAGAGGCCCTGAACCCCAGTTCAACTGCTTCTCCTTGCTCCAAACAACCACCTCCCCTTTCGGACTATTCTAGTCACTGGAATGTCTCGCTCTTCTCTGCTTTCTCGCCCTCTATTGTCTGACTGTTTCCAAGTCCGTTCTAATTTCTTGAGCGCTGAACTTTCCCTTTTTCCTAGTTTCAAACAGCCTCTTAAATCCCTGATTCTCTTTCGAATTCGTCTTGTTCTTTCTTATTTGCTGCTAGATAGGATGAATTTATTAAATCTTCCTTCAAATTTCATAAGATTTGTAATTTGTTGCTGATCAGACACTACCTCGATTTTGGCGCTGCCTCTTACTGTGAGCACCCTCATTCTGGGCAAACCTTTAAAAAAGCTAGGTTTGGCCCAAAGCCCTGCCTTGTTTCCCGTAGCTGTACATATATCCCTGCTCTAAACTCCATTCTAGGCATTCTACAACCACCTCCCCATTCGTAGGCATTTTTTTGCTGAACATTGTGGATTTTTACTTTAAAATTAGTTGTCATCTGTATTTACATATAAATGTAAGCACTCGCTGATATAGTGTCTTTTTTCCTTTCCCGTCTACACTTCTCTCCAAACTCTCTTTCCCTCTCCCTCTCACTCTCTCTCTCTCTCTCTCTCTCTCTCTTTCTCTCTCTCTCTCTCTCTCTCTTTATTCCACTATCTTTCTCTCACTGTTCCTCTCTCGGCTCTCTCTTATCTTTTCGGGACTCATGCCGTACTCTCATCAATCGTATTCGGGTAGGTCATCGCTCCCCTTCATTTCAGTCACTCACGCTCCTGGCAGGGCTTATCAAACGAGGGAGTGAGATAGAAGTGAGAGAGAGACATAGAGATGAAGAGAGCAAGAAAAGAGTGAAGAGAGAGAGAGAGAAGGGGAAGAAAGTGGTAAAGGGCCAAAGGAAATCAGAGCGTGGATTCCAAGTGGATGAAAAGTAGAGATAATTTGTGAGAGAGATAGATGTGTGAGATCGAGATTGTGTGTGAGAGAGAGAGAGAGAGAGAGATAACAGAGAGGGAAGTATGATGTGAGATGCTGATTGGAGAGAATCTGAGAGAAAGAGGAGCAGAAGAACAAACGTGCCGGGTCACATGCCAGTTGTATCCATCTTGCATTCCTTCTCATGTCTCTTTCTCGTATGCAACATTGGCTGCAAAATAAATCCAATACTTAATCAGAGATTTAATTATTCTTCCTCCATGCTTTGAATAATCGATCTTCACTGAATTCCGATCTCACTATTGACTATTTTAGACTTGGTTCAGGCCATTTTGTGCTATCCATTTTTTTCATATAACTAGTATACCAGTTGAATTTATTTGTGTGAGAGGAGGCCATTCCCACTGATCAATCCATTCTCATCTCTCTCTACCTATCTCTCACTTTCTCTCTTACTCTCTCTCTCTCTCTCTCTTTCTTTCTCTCTCTTTCTCTATCTCCCTCCCTCTCTCTCTCTCTCTCTCTCTCTCTCTCTCTCTCTCTCTGCTCCCCCGATTTATGCTCTCTAGTTTCCTCTCCTCCTACCTCTCTAGCCAAATCCTCTCTGCTAAATAAGCTTGCCAAAGAACATGGCTGCATACCAATGATCCAGAAAAGTTCTTGCCCTCGAGGAACGCTGTCAACAAGACAGGCATGACCATGACCATGCCCGTGTGCACGTGCTATCATTCCATGCCCACACACACACACGCCACCATCTTCCCATCGATTGCGGTCCCCTCCCCCCCCTCCGGCCCGTGTGTCCTGTCTCCTTTAGTATGTACTTGTTCTCCTCTTTTTTCCTAGCATCTCGACTGCCCCTGCCCCAGAATCTATAATAGACTCTTATCATAAGGCCGTCAGGGGTTACAAAATCAATGCTGATCTGAAAAGCCATTTTACAAGCGCTTAGCTTTCTTCCCTCCTAAAGACTCCTTCCTTTTCCGTTTTTTTTTCTTCCAGTCATTATGACACATGCCTCTTTTTTGTGGAGAATGTTGAAAGTTTTGTCGAGAATTTTTACTCAACATGTTAGTGGTGCTCAAAGAGGATGGTTTGGTTGTATGTTGACTCCAATATGATCCCTGGGTCGTTTGATTCTTCCTCAAGTAGTGCCTAACAATTTTGAATTTTTTTTCTGCCTTACTTCCATAATTTTTTTTAGCTCGACTACAATTTTTACAACTGCAACAATTAGCGAATTAAGGAAATTAGTATTGTTGCTTCATCGCTTAGGAACAGGTCTTCTTAGTCACGAAATCTGTGCATAAAAATCTCATAATTTCGCGGAGATCGCTATCCTGTAACGTCTGGTCCATATGTAACCCTTGATTTTGTCTCTGACAAGTATATGCTTAAATAAATAATCTCATTTTGCTTCAGCACTCTCCTGCCGATTCGTCGATCGATGGAGGCGACAACGGATGAGTCGTTGTTGGACTCTGCAGCGGGGGCGGATGCTTGCCAAGCGGATCCGGAAGCGTCTGGCACCGCGGCCGCCGCGCCCGACGCATCAGCGCGCGCTGCACCCATCCTGGACGACCCGTTTGGCGCCCTCCCACCGACGCCGCCCGACTTTGGCCAATTGCCCGTCGACGACTACATCCCGTCGCACTTCCATCGAGGCACCGTCCTTCAGATGGCCGACGGATCATACAAGACGGTACGGTAGCACCAGAATTAGCATTATGGTGTGTTTACGGGATAGGAATCAAATCATGCAATATAAGAGATTGCAAGGAACGATTAGCTGCAACCACTGAGAATGATATCTGGAGAGAGGTTGCAAAATTAGAATCTGTTGGCGTGAGAATTGTCGTTTGTTGCTGCCAAACAATTTGACATGGTTTTTTCCCCAATTGAAATTTTTCATTTTGTTCAGAGCAAAGGAAGAAAAGAAAAAGGATTGAACAATCTATTTATTTGAAATGAAATTTTGCTTTAAAAGAAGGTGCATCTGGAAGCATTCTCAAGGCCCTTGCGTATGGCGCGAATTACGTTTCTACATTTTTACAATGAGAAGCAGCAGATGGCAACACTTATTGTTAGCATGCTATTGCTGTTCGTATTGCATTTTCTCGAATTTTCCTCTCAATTTTTGAGAGATGCCCACTCTATGTGGATGCCCGTTAAGTATACGGTAATTTGTAAGGGATATTACTAATCTGGCAAATATCTTGTCAGACGTCCCTCACACAAACAGGCTCCGCCCACAGGCGCCAAACGCTGCGGCACGGCAGCTGCCTGCAAAAGGCCTGCAAAAGGCCAAACCCTTTTCCCCTGGCGAGCCCTCCGTTGGCTTACCATTTGTATGCATTCTTGTCACTTTTCTGACGCGTTGCCAAGGGTTCCCTGGCGTTTCCAAAGGTGCTTTCACAATTTGCAGGTGAGTGCCATGAAGCTATGTTGAAAAGGTGTTTAAAAGAGATGATTTTTGCAAAGAAAATGTAAAGAAAAACATTGGAAAATTTTTTTCAGCGATTAAAGTACAGATGTACTGTCTTTAAAATTAAGGAATTGTGTTAGGAGTATTAATGAGGATGTAAGTGCCATGATCACTTTAAGACAAATGAGAGCCAGATGAAGAGAACATATGCATACATATATGATATGATACACACTTCACAGACAATTTCCGCGCTCCTTGACCTGATCTCCATCAACAAACCTGGGATGATAATAGTACATACAAATACTTACGAATTTGTAATAACATTGCAGACAAATGGTAAATAAGAAAAGGAATGCAGTGTTTTGCTATCTAGAGCAACTAGTGACAAGCTGACACTGCTGCTTCTCTTTTAAATTTGTTAAGAAATTGTTGAGCTTTCTCCCTACGTTATAAAGTCAAAAGATTTATATGGGCATTTTTCAAGAGGAAAATTGTTACATCAACGCTATGTCATGAACTAATAAATAATTGATTAAATTAATCTAGAAATAATTTATTACTTCACTTGCATTTTTCAGGTGGAGAACTTGACGACGGACGATTTTGTGCTGTTCTCACCGCGATCGCCTCACCTTTGCCTCCAGACAAGTCGTGTAAGCCTTCTTTTCAATGGATATTATCGCTTCATTCAAGAATGGATTATGCTCCTTTTTCATTTTTTTTCCTCTTTTTATCGCCAAACAAAACTCATAATGGATATTTCGATCTTTTCTCTTGTTGTCTTCACCTTCTTGGTCTCTCTCTCTCTTTCTCTCTCTCTCTATCTCTCTCTCACTCTCTCTCTCTTTCTCTTACTCTCTCTCGCTTCTTTTCAGATCGCTATGATCGAGCGAAACTCGGTGATCTTCCGCGTGACAATGGCACTTGGGAAGCAGCACGAAAAAGAGGTTGCATCTTCTCTTCAATGACAAAAAAGGCTAAATATCTATAACTAATTGTAGCAGAAAAAAAATTCCCTTAATTACCGTAAATTTATATAAAGTTCAAATATATGTAAATAATGAAAAAAAAAATTAAATTTAAATTTAAAAAATCGTTTCAGACGATGCTGGAGGTGCGCGGAGAATATCCCTTCTTCGCCATCGGCAAGGGATGGTCGTCGTGTGATCCGGAACAGACTTCTTCCGCCTATGGACTCAGGACCAGAGAGCTCAAGGTGCGCCCTTCCCCCCCCCCTCTCTCTCTCTCTCTCTTTCTCTCTCTCTCTTCTCTCTCTCTCTCACTCTTCTCCTCTCTCTCTCTCTATCTCTTCTCTCTCTCTCTTTCTCTCACTGTTCTCTTTCTCCTCTCTCACTCTTTTCTCTCTCTTCTCTCTCTCTCTCTTCTCTCTCTCTCTCTTCTCTCTCTCTCTCTCTTCTCTCTCTCTCTCTCTTTTCTCTCTCTTCTCTCTCTCTCTCTCTCTTCTCTCTCTTCTCTCTCATCCCCAGGTCGGCGACGTCTGTATCGCTCTGGCGTCGTCGGAGGGTGAGTCTAAGCGCACTCGCGACTCACTCGCCTGCATCCGCCAGCTGAGCGACGTCAACGACGCGGTCGCCCGTGAGAACCGCCTTCTCGCTGCGTACGAACGCTTCGACGAGCGACTGCCGCCGGCGCCGCCGGAAGAGCTTCGCAGGGTCAGACTCGGGGTCTAGGGCTTAGGGCTATGGGCCTCAGGCTAAGGCCTTAACCCAAAGGCCAGGAACTCTGGAAACGCTGATCTCAAACAGTCACAAATATGCATCGCAATGCTTTAGACCTCACTGACGATAGAGAGAGGGGAGAGAGAGAAAGGGAGAGCGATAGAGATTGGTGTAACACACCTCGTTTAAATTGGAAGCGTGTGCCAGGAGACTAGCATTTATTCTTAAAGAATCCTTTCAGAGACGGCGTCGTCCGAGCGTCGGTGAGCTGCCGGCGGCGGACGTAGAAGACAGAGCGACACGGAGTGGGCGCGCTTCCGTGCCGCTCCAGGAGCAGAAGGAGGACGAGGAGACGGAGGCGCCGGCCGACTTGACGGCGGTTGTGGCGCGCCTCAGGCAGCACTCGCCTGCATCGTCGCCCGTTCGCAAGCGACGTCGCTCCATAGAGTATGCCATCTAGTATGGTGGATCAGAGGCGCACTCCCCGGGAACATGCTCATCTTTTAGAAGTTATTTATTGATTAATCGATTTATTGTAGGCGTTGTTTATTGATCGCTCTCACCTTTTCTTTCATTCTCCTCGCTTTCCCTTGCTCTCACAAACCGATTTCTCATTGTTTTTGTGTTCTCTTTATTTTTGTTGATCGGCAACTTTAGCTAGAGAATGAGTGAACATGAACAGCCGACGAAACAAATTCACGCTCACGTTGTCTTACTTTATTTCTAGCACGCCATCCACTCCCAGCCAAGTGAACGTTTCTCGCTCTTCTTCACATATTATTGTTCAAACGATGATTTGCTCAGCTTCCTTGCGATTTCGCAGTCGGGTTGCGCCCTAATTTTCTCTGTCGACTACCACATTTACATAAATACCGTAGTCGTAAGCAATTCTTTTATTATTTTTCTTAATTTTTCGCTACCGTACGTACACATTCTCATGTTTGGAAGGCGCACACGCCTCTTTCTTCTCGCACTCATTTCTATCGCTATCGCAGAGAGAGGAATGCCAGCCAATGTTTTCGTACGAGAAAAACAAAAAGTGGTCTTTGCCTCTCTCTCTCTCTCTCTCTCTCTCTCTCTCTCTCTCTTCTCCTCTCTTCCATGGATGTTTGTTCTTTCTCGTGCGGATTTCGTCACTCTTCAACTCAGTTGTTTCAAACGTTGGTCTCATTCGTCGCAATCATTTCGATTTCCCTGTATTAACCCGAGAGAACAGTGCGCGCCGTATATCGAGGTGGAGTTTTGCAGTAGCGAAGTCCCTTAAGCTCCCTGAGGGCTTTATCTGCTCTTTCCCTTCCCCTCCCACTCTTTCCTTCGCTGCTTATTATTATTTACTCGAGTTCCAATGCTCGTGCCATGGCAACTTATTTCTGCTGTATAATTATTGCATCTGTTCCAAGAGCTATTCCTTCATTCTCAAGGGAATTGCTTTTATATTGTTATTATTATTATTATTATTATGATTATGTATTTTATGATTTGATATCTGCGATATCCCGTGCTCTCTGCTCTCATGCCAAAGACTGCCATGCTCTGCCGCACTCACAAGAAAAAAAGCTACTCGCGAATAAGGGTCTCGCACTTTGTTTTGCGCTCCTTATTTTAGGCGTTATTCCTATATACTCTTATCATTTTTTTATTATTAAGAATTGTGAATTCAGGTTTGAATCATTAAACAATATATATCTTTGTCCAACTAACAAGTATCGTCATTCCAGCAATGCTCCACAATCAGCGTATTTTCCTTCATTCTGTGATGTATATAAGTTTTGTATTTTCTAGCAATTTTTTACTTCACTTGGGTATTGACAGCCTTTTTGAATATATCTTGTAAATTTCTGTATTATTTTTGTTGTTGTAATGACGTGACATAAAAGTGCTTGCTTTTCGCTGCCATCTTCCTTCAGAGAGAGACGAAAATGTGTTTTGATATGATTGCTATGAGGATGAATGCACGTCAATCAATCATCGATGCAGGTGGAAGATTGTCTCACGCAGAAAAGAGCGCAGAACTCATTCTCAATTTCGAATTCAACTTTTCCGCAACTTGTGTGATAAAGGCCGAGCCGAATGCCTTGACTCTAGCATTCAAGTTGCTCTTTTCAGATCAAATTGTTGAAAGGACTTGATCGCATAACACGAAATAAACGAAGAGCCATCCTAATTTCATTTTGCTACATGACTATCTTAAGGTTGATTATGCTTTAGTCTAATTTAAGAAAAAAGTGCTATGCCCTTCTGAAACACTTTATAGCGAACATTAGTTCCCTCCAAGTGTTTGGCGGCGATTCAAATATAAGAAGCCGACGGCTGTTCGGTTTCGTGCCTTTTCAAATGATCAAAAACTGAATCTTGAATTCGCGCCCTTTTTGCCGGACGCGAAGGCAAGAAACCATGTGCTTTAGAGGGACCCGACTACAATGGCTAACAATAAGATTATTAAAATAGCATACGGTTGACTTTAGTGCGCCCTTAACTAAAGTAGCACGGAAACAGAGTTGTTGCCAGAAGGCAGAAAGAGTGTCACCAGGGAAAAGCGAAAAAAAAGTGCCAATTACGATGCTGTCGCTGGGAAAACAATTAGAAAGGCAGAGCAGAATATCTCGCGTATCATTCCTATATTCATGACCGTATTAGCCAAAAATGTAAACAGGAGCAAAATGTTAGGATTCTCGCATCTCGGTCAAGTGAGGTGTGGCTGCTATCTCTGCCCCCTCCTGTCTCTGATCGATATGGGCAAAATCAAGTCCCGACAAAACTCCCCGGACCCAGTACTGGTGGAAGCCGTTGCCGCCAAAGTGTCCGATGCCCTCGTCGCTCATCTGGACTCGAAGCTTGATGCCCTCCGGCAGACCTGATTTTTCTGCTTGTCTAGACACTATTCATGACACTATTGTTGAGCATCATGATCATAATCATATCATTGCTGGCGATTTTAACTGTCCAGAGATCGATTGGATCGCTTATGACCCTCTCTCTCCATCTGCCCAATGCACTCTTCCACCCTCTGCAACATCCCTTCTGTCTCTCTGCCATACACACTCTCTCACCCAACACGTTATAGAACCAACTCGCAACTCTTCGCTTCTTGACCTAGTTTTGTCGATTGATAGCTCCACTGTGTCAACTTGTCACGTTCTTCCTCCTCTGCCTTCTCTGGATCACGCCGACTTGACGGCGGTTGTGGCGCGCCTCAGGCAGCACTCGCCTGCATCGTCGCCCGTTCGCAAGCGACGTCGCTCCATAGAGTATGCCATCTAGTATGGTGGATCAGAGGCGCACTCCCCGGGAACATGCTCATCTTTTAGAAGTTATTTATTGATTAATCGATTTATTGTAGGCGTTGTTTATTGATCGCTCTCACCTTTTCTTTCATTCTCCTCGCTTTCCCTTGCTCTCACAAACCGATTTCTCATTGTTTTTGTGTTCTCTTTATTTTTGTTGATCGGCAACTTTAGCTAGAGAATGAGTGAACATGAACAGCCGACGAAACAAATTCACGCTCACGTTGTCTTACTTTATTTCTAGCACGCCATCCACTCCCAGCCAAGTGAACGTTTCTCGCTCTTCTTCACATATTATTGTTCAAACGATGATTTGCTCAGCTTCCTTGCGATTTCGCAGTCGGGTTGCGCCCTAATTTTCTCTGTCGACTACCACATTTACATAAATACCGTAGTCGTAAGCAATTCTTTTATTATTTTTCTTAATTTTTCGCTACCGTACGTACACATTCTCATGTTTGGAAGGCGCACACGCCTCTTTCTTCTCGCACTCATTTCTATCGCTATCGCAGAGAGAGGAATGCCAGCCAATGTTTTCGTACGAGAAAAACAAAAAGTGGTCTTTGCCTCTCTCTCTCTCTCTCTCTCTCTCTCTTCTCCTCTCTTCCATGGATGTTTGTTCTTTCTCGTGCGGATTTCGTCACTCTTCAACTCAGTTGTTTCAAACGTTGGTCTCATTCGTCGCAATCATTTCGATTTCCCTGTATTAACCCGAGAGAACAGTGCGCGCCGTATATCGAGGTGGAGTTTTGCAGTAGCGAAGTCCCTTAAGCTCCCTGAGGGCTTTATCTGCTCTTTCCCTTCCCCTCCCACTCTTTCCTTCGCTGCTTATTATTATTTACTCGAGTTCCAATGCTCGTGCCATGGCAACTTATTTCTGCTGTATAATTATTGCATCTGTTCCAAGAGCTATTCCTTCATTCTCAAGGGAATTGCTTTTATATTGTTATTATTATTATTATTATTATGATTATGTATTTTATGATTTGATATCTGCGATATCCCGTGCTCTCTGCTCTCATGCCAAAGACTGCCATGCTCTGCCGCACTCACAAGAAAAAAAGCTACTCGCGAATAAGGGTCTCGCACTTTGTTTTGCGCTCCTTATTTTAGGCGTTATTCCTATATACTCTTATCATTTTTTTATTATTAAGAATTGTGAATTCAGGTTTGAATCATTAAACAATATATATCTTTGTCCAACTAACAAGTATCGTCATTCCAGCAATGCTCCACAATCAGCGTATTTTCCTTCATTCTGTGATGTATATAAGTTTTGTATTTTCTAGCAATTTTTTACTTCACTTGGGTATTGACAGCCTTTTTGAATATATCTTGTAAATTTCTGTATTATTTTTGTTGTTGTAATGACGTGACATAAAAGTGCTTGCTTTTCGCTGCCATCTTCCTTCAGAGAGAGACGAAAATGTGTTTTGATATGATTGCTATGAGGATGAATGCACGTCAATCAATCATCGATGCAGGTGGAAGATTGTCTCACGCAGAAAAGAGCGCAGAACTCATTCTCAATTTCGAATTCAACTTTTCCGCAACTTGTGTGATAAAGGCCGAGCCGAATGCCTTGACTCTAGCATTCAAGTTGCTCTTTTCAGATCAAATTGTTGAAAGGACTTGATCGCATAACACGAAATAAACGAAGAGCCATCCTAATTTCATTTTGCTACATGACTATCTTAAGGTTGATTATGCTTTAGTCTAATTTAAGAAAAAAGTGCTATGCCCTTCTGAAACACTTTATAGCGAACATTAGTTCCCTCCAAGTGTTTGGCGGCGATTCAAATATAAGAAGCCGACGGCTGTTCGGTTTCGTGCCTTTTCAAATGATCAAAAACTGAATCTTGAATTCGCGCCCTTTTTGCCGGACGCGAAGGCAAGAAACCATGTGCTTTAGAGGGACCCGACTACAATGGCTAACAATAAGATTATTAAAATAGCATACGGTTGACTTTAGTGCGCCCTTAACTAAAGTAGCACGGAAACAGAGTTGTTGCCAGAAGGCAGAAAGAGTGTCACCAGGGAAAAGCGAAAAAAAAGTGCCAATTACGATGCTGTCGCTGGGAAAACAATTAGAAAGGCAGAGCAGAATATCTCGCGTATCATTCCTATATTCATGACCGTATTAGCCAAAAATGTAAACAGGAGCAAAATGTTAGGATTCTCGCATCTCGGTCAAGTGAGGTGTGGCTGCTATCTCTGCCCCCTCCTGTCTCTGATCGATATGGGCAAAATCAAGTCCCGACAAAACTCCCCGGACCCAGTACTGGTGGAAGCCGTTGCCGCCAAAGTGTCCGATGCCCTCGTCGCTCATCTGGACTCGAAGCTTGATGCCCTCCGGCAGACCTGATTTTTCTGCTTGTCTAGACACTATTCATGACACTATTGTTGAGCATCATGATCATAATCATATCATTGCTGGCGATTTTAACTGTCCAGAGATCGATTGGATCGCTTATGACCCTCTCTCTCCATCTGCCCAATGCACTCTTCCACCCTCTGCAACATCCCTTCTGTCTCTCTGCCATACACACTCTCTCACCCAACACGTTATAGAACCAACTCGCAACTCTTCGCTTCTTGACCTAGTTTTGTCGATTGATAGCTCCACTGTGTCAACTTGTCACGTTCTTCCTCCTCTGCCTTCTCTGGATCACTCTCCCGTCGTTTTCTCTCTCACTCTCCCTGCCCCCTTAATTCCATCTTCATTTACCATGCGAGACTTTAAGAATGCCAACTGGCCTTTGATCAACTCGTTTTTATGTTCGATTAATTGGACCCTTCTTTTAGGATCTATAGATGACATCGATGCCCTGTATTCGACCTTTTTAGAAAAAGTCCATTTTGCTATAGAAACCTTTGTCACATGCCGAGAAATCACTAGTTCCCACCCACAATTTCCTAGAAATGCTCAAAGACTCGCCCGTGTCTGTGATCGCCTGTATTCTTCCCGACTGTCTACTGGCCTATCTCCTTTTTTGCGAGCATCTCGAAAGCTAAAGAAGGCAATTTATAATAATAGACGGCAGTTAGAGAATAGAATATCTTCCAAAGGCAATACTCGTTTGTTTTATAGGTATGCGAATGGCTGCATTAAAGATAATTCTAGAATTGGTCCACTGAAGACTTCGTCTGGTATGTATACAAGCTCTGTAGATGAGGCCCGTGCTTTTGCTCTTTATTTTCAACATTGCTGTATCTCTGCTCCCTCACACCCATCTCCTCCGATCCATCCTCACCATCATTAATTTAGTGGCTTAGACTATATTGAATTCAACTCTGAGACGATCCATCGTGCTCTTTCAAAGCTCCCTAATCGAAACTCTACCTCTCCTGATAAGCTACCATATTTATTTCTTAAAAATTCCGCCGACTCTCTGTGTGCACCTTTAACTATTATTTTCAGTCGAATAATGATTCATGGTAGAATTCCTAAGATTTGGTCACATGCTCTTATTCGCCCCGTGGTTAAGCGTAAAGGCTCTAGCCAAGACTGTTCAAACTACCGGCCCATTTCTCTCACATGTTCACTATCTAAGGTTATGGAACGTATCATCTCTCGTAAGTTGTTTAGCTATCTCCATTCTTTCCCCCTTTCAATTCGGGTTTCGCCCTCGCCACTCTGTCTCTCATGCCCTCTTGACCACTCTGCATAAATGGCACTCTTCTTAGATTCTTCCGGGTATATTAGTACTGCCTTTGTTGACTTTACCAAGGCTTTTGATACTGTCCCTCGAGAACACATGTTATATAAACTTTCCCAGATTGGCATATCGGGTAGTCTACTTAGATTTTTTGATTCATTTTTAGCTAATAGAACTCAATCGGTCATTATTGATGATGCAGTTTCTGATTCTTACCCCATTTACAATGGTGTCAACCAGGGAACATGTCTAGGCCCTCTATTATTTCTGATCTACATAAATGATATTGTTGAATGTATCCCCCCTGGATGTCACTTTACAATATATGCTGATGATATTAAGTTATATACATTTAACAATGCCCCTCTCCTTCAGTCTGCGTTGGATGCAATAGATGCATGGTCTCTTAAATGGGGCCTTATTATCTCGATTGACAAGACTGTAATCATGCCTATAGGGAAACATCCTCCACCTGCCTTTCAGCTTCGAGGTATAGCATTGCCTATTGTATCTTCTTTTAGAGATCTAGGAATCATATATGATACCGAACTCTCACATAGCGAACATATTCAGATCATTGCTAGAAAAGCTTCTGCCAGATGTGCATACATCTTGCGCTCTTTTAGAACTCGAAATCTTACTATATTGTCTCGATTATATAAGGTCTATGTTCTGCCCATTCTAGACTCGCTATCCGAAGTGTGGAACCCATCCTCTGTCATGCTGATCAATACTCTTGAAAAGGTTCAGCGCAGCTTTACTCGCTCTATTTTTAAACGTGTAGGTATGCTTTTACCTTATAAACAGCGCTTGAAGTCGCTCGGCCTTCTCTCTCTTGAAAATCGTAGACGTGTTAATGATCTGGTCACAACTTTCAAAATTATGCGCAATCTTACTCCAATTGATCCCCCTCGCTTCTTTTCCTTTCCATCACAATACACTGCCGGCCTTCGTGGTCATTCTCTCAAGCTTGCTCTTCCTCCACTCCGATCTCTGCGTTCAAGACGTTCATGCTTGTCCTTTCGGGTTATTAGACACTGGAATTCCCTACCGCAACAGATTATATCTACCAACTCGCTTTCATCTTTCCGGACATTTTGTAACAGTTCGTTTGCATAGTTTCGTTATTTTGTTTTGTTGTTTCTTTTTTACCTTCAACTGCTTGACCCGCCCCGTTTAATACTTTACATATGTACTTTCCAATATAATATGTTCTTATATCGGTCAATGTGATAAACAAATTGAAATTGAAATTGAAGGTTGATTATGCTTTAGTCTAATTTAAGAAAAAAGTGCTATGACCTTCTGAAACACTTTATAGCGAACATTAGTTCCCTCCAAGTGTTTGGCGGCGATACAAATATAAGAAGCCGACGGCTGTTCGGTTTTGTGCCTTTTCAAATGATCAAAAACTGAATCTTGAATTCGCGCCCTTTTTGCAGGACGCGAGGGCTAGAAACCATGTGCTTTAGAGCGACCCGACTACAATGGCTAACAATAAGATAATTAAAATAGCATACGGTTGACTTTAGTGCGCCCTTAACTAAAGTAGCACGGAAACAGAGTTGTTTCCAGAAGGCAGAAAGAGTGTCACCAGGGAAAAGCGAAAAAAAAGTGCCAATTACGATGCTGTCGTTGGGAAAACAATTAGAAAGGCAGAGCAGAATATCTCGCGTATCATTCCTATATTCATGGCCGTATTAGCCAAAAATGTAAACAGGAGCAAAATGTTAGGATTATTTCCGAGGGATCTACATACAGTCCCGCTCAACATTGTTGGGTCCGGTATTAATAGTATTAATAGTATTAATATAAATAATACAAACTGGAATAGCGCGCTGAATACGCATTTTCGTGCCATTTCGCGTAGGAGTTTACCTATTTCGGCCATGGAGATTACGACTGTGAAGACCGTTTTCAAAAATATGCTGAAATGGCTGAGATCGCATAATATTGCATTTAATTTGGCCGTGTTTGGGTTCCAAACGGGCTATCTTCAACTCCTGCACTACAAAGTGCAAAATAAAGTGAAATTTTCAGAGCACTTCTTACCTTTTTTGAGTTTCTTGTTTTATTTCTTTTGAGTTTCTCATTTTGTTTATGTATAAACGACGAAAAAAAAAGCAAAAATTTTTTCGTGCTTGCAAAAATCTGTTCTCAAAAGGATATCGAACCGAGACCTCGAGATTGCAAGTCAGACGCTTACCAATACTCTACAGATGGTACGAACAGATCCGATGATACATTTCTTTGTACAGCGTCTATTGGCCGTCGATTCTGAACACGTTCGCTCATACTTTAGTGGGAGAGAGAGAGAGAAAGATAGAGAGAGAGAGAGAGAGAGAGGGAGAAAGTGAAAGAGAGACCGGTGGAGCGAGAAATAGAGAGTGGGAGAGAGAGAAAGAGATAGAGAGAGGGCGTGAGAGAGAGGTGAAAGAAGGTGCTGGTGCTGTTAGCTGACAATGAGAAAATATCGTTGGTCTAAGGACATACCGTAGCTTCAGCCTTGAAAAGGTGCGCAGAGTAGATGTAGTCGAGGCTGCACCTTCTTTCGCCTCTCTCACTCTCTCTCCCTCTCTCTCTCTCTCTCTCTCTCTCTCTCTCTCTCTGTCTCCCACTAAAGTATGAGCGAACGTGTTCAAAATCGACGTTTCCATTGTGAGCCAATCGACGCTGTCCAAAGAAAGGTATCATCTGGACTGTTTGTACCGTCTGTAGAGTATTGGTAAGCCTTTGACCGGCAATCTCGAGGTCTCGGTTCGACACCCTTTTGAGATCAGATTTTGCTAGCACGAAAATTTTTTTTTGCTTTTTTTTTCGTCGTTTATACATAAACAAAATGAGAAACTCAAAAGAAATAAAACAAGAAACTCAAAAAAGGTAAGAAGTGCTCTGAAAATTTCACGTTATTTTGCACTTTGTAGTCCAGGAGTTGCAGCCAGCCCGTTTGGAACCCAAACACGGCCAAATTAAATGCAATATTATGCGATCTCAGCCATTTCAGCATATTTTTGAAAACGGTCTTCACAGTCGTACGTAATCTCCATGGTCGAAATAGGTAAACTCCTACGCGAAATGGCACGAAAATGCGTATTGCGTAGGTAAACTCCTACGCGAAATAGGTAAACTCCTACGCGAAATGGCACGAAAATGCGTAATGCGTATATTCCAGTTTGTATTATTTATATTAATACTATTAATACTATTAATACCGGACCCAACAATGTTGAGCGGGACTGTATATAATCATGCAGCATTAATTTATTCTTGCTTCTCTTCCGCTCTGGTGATCTCGCTGATATATCTCCTACACAAATATGACTCATGCCTGCATTATATTATCATATGACTTTGTTATTTGAATCGCTAGTTTATATGTACAATGTAAATGTTGTTGAAATATGAAACACATCCGGTGTAAGCAAATTTATTGCAAAGGAAATAAATTTATTTACAAAAAATATGTAGGTAACAATTTCGCACATATTAGATTGTTATAACCAGTATTGTTACCTCCAACTTGAACTTCTCGAGTGAGTTTTACATTCGAATAATTTAACTATTTTCTTTTCAAAAATAAACAGAAACAGAATTGTTGTTCTGATATGCGAAAAGCCCATTAGACCAAACTAAAATTATTCGGCTATAAAAAGGGAGGTGATACACAGATGTAGCTGAAGAGCCAAGAATAATTGTGGAAATTTTTATTTCGATGAAGAATTGGCATTTCCAAATCATTTCCAGCTTCCCGAGAGCATCGAGAAGTGCCGATCAATCTCGGGTGGCTGAATTGCTCTCTTAGTACATGAGGCGGCCGTAGCGAGGAAGCAGCGACGGATGCTCGCAGGCATCAGCTGCAGCGTCAACTCGCGCATCCGACTGTGTTTTCAATGTTTTTTTATTTATTTATTTATTAGTCAAATATTTATTTATTCATACAAAAAATTTCTTTGGTTTGAAAGCAAAACATACATATGTACATTATGTTGCCTAACAATAAATTCTAACCTGTGCATCAATATGAAGAGGCAGACGCACAAGCCACAATTTAGCGTATGACACTGAAAAAATAAAAGATTATTTGGTTAACATTTTTCGTGCCTAACTTGAAAGTGCTACTGATTTATAAAAGTATCATAACCTGCTTCCATTTTTTTCAAGTTTATTTATGCCTTTAATATTTTTATTTTCAAAAAAAAACAACCGTTACTGGATCCAGAAAAATGGAGAGAAACTAACAACGAAGAAGAAAGCGATTAAGGCATAAAACGGTGGAATGTAAGAGACGGCGATGCCGAGAATCTTCGCAATGTTTGCGTAGCCTTAAATTGAAATATAGTAGGTAAGATTCACGAGCATCCTCAAGTATGCCATATAATGAAAAGAGTGTTCCAAGGACACTTGGCAGGTAGCTGCCTTTTTTGCCATACATCATAGATAAAAAATACAATCTCGAAAAGATCAAGAATCTTACTTAAAATTCAATTTGTCCAAGCTGTCGGCGTTAGATTTCTACTAATTTATTAGTGTAATAAATGCGTTAAAAAAACTAACCGATGAGAATTGCTGTACATTTCATGACAGCGCTAACAATGCTGACAATCAGCGTGCAGCGATTCAACTGCGCCACTTCGCTCATCTGGCAAAAAGTGGCAGGTTGGATTGTAATATTTTACGCAATATGTATATAAATACACTTGTTTCGCTTCAATATGTAGATAAAAACACAGTTCTGAAGGGAAAAGTGTTAAACAACTGGCGGCCTCACCTGATAGCGCGCATTTAGCGTAGCATTTCCGTGCTGCTTTCGGTAGCGCTCATTTCCGTAGCGGTATGCAGCTATGTTGAGCTAAAGTGAAGGTATGTATTTAAGAAGACGAAAATTCATTTATATTTTAAATAATAAAAAACATTAGAACAGCTCCTTTAAAGTTTCCTTTAAGCTATCTATATTTTCTTCGCCGAACCAGAATAGTAGCAGCGTCGCCCGTGTTCATAATAATGATGCCTGCGATGGCATAGCCGGAGGAGAGCTTCAACGGCAGATGGTAGTCCGGCGCCAGAAGTCGTAATTCACTGAGCAGCGCCATCGCGCCGCCAGTCATCTCGACGGCCACCTGAAGCACCAATTGTCAGTGCCCGCGGATTTGCACTCATCTGACAATGGTTCAACTTCCGCGTCATGCAACAGAATGAACAGAATGAGGATTCTTTCAAACTATCGGAACTCTTTTTTTCCGTTACGCCTAGCGCTGCTTTCACGCATTGTCTGTTTATATACTATTCACAATAGTAAGAAATTCGTAGGATTCTTGCAAACATACATGGATGTATGTCTATTTTCGAATTCATGAATGTGCATTGAATATCAGTTCGTTTCAATGTTGCGCAAATTATAAATAGAATTATAAAGAATCTGCTGCACATTGCTGTTCGCAAAGATTCGTAACATTCTAGTCCGAATAGAAAGAGCAACGACGTAATGAATTTGATAAGGCAAGAGGAACATTGCATCACACAATTGCATTGATGTTTCTGCTGTTGCAATGTACGAATTCGCACCTCTTTCTCATAACATACATACGTTTGCTCGATTCCCTCTCAATTGGCGCATTTTATTATTTATACCCATGTAGAAACATATATTAAGTTAAAAAGTGATTAGGCGAATAGAGCTAAAATAGAAGAAAAACAAGAAAGATAATAAGTAGATAAATGGAAAAAGAATAACGTCCGTACCACGGAGACAAGCACGACGACGAGAAGGACGACGGAGGAGCACGTCGTGCGGTATCTCTCGAGAACGCGGCTCGCCACGAAACGCTCGCCGATCGTCGTCAACTCGCTGCCCGTCGACATGGCGTACGCCAGGATGAAAACGCAGTACGGCACGAGCATGCCCTCTGGCAAGCAACGGGTTTCTACTCTGTTTTTTTTTTTTTTTTTTTTAAATATTTTCTTGTTTCACTCAGGTATTTCAATAGATTGATCTCATTTGTAGGAATTTAATTAAAGTAAATTTATCTTTTTTGTACGTTTTTAATTGATGTGTCGTTCGTTTATGCTAGTAATTAATTCAAAAAGATCGAGCTTATTTGTTGGAAATTGCCGAACATCCACTATTTTTTGCTGTAAATTACTGTGAATCTGCATGCAATGATTGCCCCCCCTCAATTAGAGTTCATTTACTGTATCATAGATGAGATCTCGTGCCAAGTCGAGGTCATTCCTAGACGTCTGTATAATGCATGTCGTTAGGCGCACAAGCATCGTTAGCTTTGTTAACATCAATTCCGTTGATAATTTCATAAAGTGTACCACAGATATTTACGGAATTTTGCTTCATAAAAGTCGTAAATAAAAGGTCGCAATTAGCTGTGCGTCTATCGGTCATTCTCGCTTTTGCTCTTTTGCTCTATCTCTCTCGACATAACACGATTCGTCTAGCAGAAGCCCTCAGAGAGGTCCAAGAGGCGATTCTATTCTGCAATC
Source organism: Allodiplogaster sudhausi (assembly GCA_945643635.1). Classification (NCBI taxonomy): domain Eukaryota; kingdom Metazoa; phylum Nematoda; class Chromadorea; order Rhabditida; family Diplogasteridae; genus Allodiplogaster; species Allodiplogaster sudhausi. The sequence continues at coordinate 4,810,886 of CALZFC010000017.1, read as the reverse complement.
TTGGGTGAGGCGAGTACTGTACCTGGCTTGGCGACGTCTTCCGGAAGGCACTGACCGCTGAAAAGCAGCCAGATTTGCGAGACAAACGGAACGAGCACGATAATGACATTGGCAAGAAGCCAAACGAATAGAAGAATTCTGGAAGAAGGAGCATAACGCAATCCTAGTATAAATGTTGGTTACCATAGTTAATCTAGCAGATATTTTCACGCTGTTAAAAAAAAGCGTGAACAAGTTACATAGCCATAAATGCTTAATAATTTAATAAAAATGCGTAATATTTAACATACATACACACATATGTAGCATAGTATTTGTGAATAACGATCAAATAGAGCATTAAGCATACTGTAGATTTCGTACCGGCAATGAAGATGGATGACTTGGACTCGCCAGAGAAGTATGCCAAATAGCATCTGAGTGGGCATGACGATGAGGGGAAGCAGAATCTGGAGAGCGGAGACGATAACGCATGCCGATGCTGGGAACGTCGCGCCCGATTGCGGCTCGAACATCCTTATCGATTTTTTTCTTAATTAAAAACTTAATTAAATAATTACTATAGTTAAAGAGAACTTGACGAATACTTTACATACTTATTAACATTTCCACGACATATTTTAAAAATGAAATCATCAGCGTGACGTGAAATTCACTGTCGCTAAATGAACAGTAATGAACGACTAACAAAGAAAGCAATTAATATGACGGCGCATAAAAAGAGGAAAAAGACAAAGGAATTAAGAGCGCAAGAAGAATTTTCGCTATGATGCAGACATATCCAATGGCAGACAGCCTCTTTCCAGACATTCCTTGCTGCCTAGCGTGTCTGGAATCGAATTACGGTGTATAGAATCCGGTCAGAGATCTATGATTAATCGCTTTTTCACCTCACTAAATCACCAGCTCCGTGAAGGAATCTCCTCTTTTTGCGCTTGCAGACACGACTGAGCGGAGCGGATATGAGCGCGGAAAACAACCGAGATCGAATGTCTAATCACTACTCTCTCAGTCACTCGCCGTCTCTCATTCGGCTCTCTCGTTCTCTCTCCCTCTCGCTTTCTCTTCACCCTCTCTCTTCCTCTCTCTCCCTATCTTTCTCTCGCCCCCTCTTTTCAGAGAGTAAAAAATAAACCAAACGCTCCAATTAAAACTACTTGACAACATGGTTATGTATATAACATGTGCATATTAATGGTTAAACATGAAAACTTCCCCATGCCACAAAAAACAAGGAAGTAGAAATGAAGAGGATAACAACTCATCCAAAATTCTTAGTCTAGAAGAGCAAAAAAAATATAGCAATTTTTTAGATAGTGCGCTGCAGTATGGATGTGAGTTAAAAATAACTTTGACATGAAGACATCATTTTTCACTGGTAAAACTCTTCAATGTTAAATGCTCTAAAAAAATAATTCATGTGATTTCAGTCCAAAGGAGTGCAAGCGAACAAGTTTGAAAAAGACTAAACAATAAGAGCGAACTTTATTCGTTTACAAGTACAAAGAAGCATGCGAGTAAAAATATTATAAAAAAACACATGTCCAAAAATGTAGTGTCAAATGCCGATGTGAAAAGGAGCAAAGAGTCTGCAGTAGGCGGAAAATGAAAAAAATAAGTAAATGAACGCTTATGAGAAGCTGTCTCGCTAATGTAAGCAAAGAAGAATGGCAGATTCGACTGAACGTCAAAGCATTGGTAATGAACAGATGAAAAATGGAATTCATTTGCTCGCGTTCTATGAAATTTTACTCGTTGAAAGGCAAAACTAATTCGTTGAGTGAAATAGAACAATACGAAATATCGCGCCACATGAGCATGAATAAGACAATTGTTTGTAATTGTCATGTGAGTATATAAGAGAGAAAATAATTAATTCGTAGGCGTTCTTTTTATTGAATACGGTATAAAGCATGATGTAAGCTTAAATATTTATACTGGACGAACAATTGTGTGAAAAAGATATAGTGACATCGTTCGTGAATTTGTTAAGCATTAATACAAATCAGCCGGAAAAGCACTATGAAGCTAATTTTCATAGTTTTATATTGAGTAGTAATTTATCACATGGATGTGTAAGTACGTTGCAGCTATTGCACACTTGCAAGACGATATGATGCCAGCATATGTATGTAAATATGTAAAGACAAGCATACATACATATATATGTGACGGTGCAAACTAAAAAAAAAGGTCGTTTTTGCGTTTTCGACCCGTTATGCACATATTCGCACAAATCTACGCGTACTTTTTGACCAATTTGGCATATTCGTGTGGAATATTCCTCAAGTTTGCATAACTGGTCGAAAACGCAAAAACGACCGTTTTTTTTAGTTTGCACCGTCATATTCACACATATGTATGTTCTAGGTATATAGCGAGATGAAAAATAGGAAAACGGATCTTTGACGCATCTGTATCTTCTTATCTTAAAGCATCGTATCCTATTTACGTTACTCATCAGATCAGGAAATGGTGGAGACGCGAACGAGGAAAGCTCCGAGATGCTAATGTGTAAGAAAAAGTACGCAATCAATCGCAACAATTGGAGAAAGGTAACTTCAATTTAACTTCCCGACTTTTTCCGTGACTATAAAGTGACGAGCATTCAATATGAAAGGACGCAGTGATGGAATTTAAATGTCCTACTGTGTTTAATGGTCGAAAGTTTTCGTTAATTCCAGAGAAGCAGAAGATCTACGCCCAGTCATAAGTAAATGGTCACTTAACTGGACGCCTCCACGCACGCCGCTAATGGCAAGCACTTCGTTTCTATTTCTGTCCTAATGCACTCTTTGTCTTCATTTCTGGGGATTAATTTTTAGGAAGACCTACATAATTCTAAGATTGTACTTTAGCCGGAAGATTATGCCCTTTAAAGATTATTAAGAGTTCGACAATTGTTTAATTCCAACAATTAAAGGTTGCACTCCTTAGGGGAGCTAGAAGGCGCTCAAATCGAAATTCCCGATTTTGCACTGTTTAGATTGAAGAAAACGGGTCTCGTGAATATCCGAGCGATCAAACCCTGAATTAATTATTTTCCTAGTAATCTTTAACCATATTTACCAATCATTTCCGCATGACCGCCAACTGATGGTGCACTCTTTTTTTTCCACGAGGGAATATATTAATCCTGAAGCAAGCGAATGTGTCACATCAATAAATGGAGGAGGTAAATTATCGAAAAATGAAAATGGAGACAACAAAGAAGGAGACCGGCTTCTTTGTCTGCATGAAGTAAAATTTCCTGAAATTTTTTTTAATTCAAAGAGGACTAACTTTTCCTCGCACTGATTGGGAATCATGACATAGTCCAAGTGGTGAACAAATATTTCTGAGAAGTCTCCTTTTTTCCTCATTGACAACGCGTAACAAATTGCGTGGGACTAATGGGAACAGAAGCGAACTCCAGACATTCCCAGCGAACCTTATGACTTTATTCAGTACCCTAGAAGTGTCGTTTTACTCTTGCAGCATATGTCCCGGGGAACATCAAATAGAAAGAGATCAATTGATAGAGTATGTACATACATGTATGTATGTATGTATGAACACATGTATGCAGATGTATGTATGTAACTACATGCATACATCGGCAACTCCATTTTTACTTCTCTTTTTAAAAATAGATAAATGAGCCCTCGCAATCCACTGTAATTAGTCTCGGAAAATGTTTTCTTACGTGTCCAAGAAGCATAAAATCATATATTTATTAGATTGAAAGTCGAAATGAAAGACAATGAATTACGAATGTTGATCGACTTCAAGTTGAGCGTTGCCCGTCAGAGCGGAGCGCTGTGCAAGATTCAGACTTTTTTTTTGTTGTTGTAAAATATAAATTAGTTAATAGTAAAAACAAATTAGATCTATACAGTAAAATTTGGATTAGTTTCACAAGAGTGAATCTTGAGCAGCGCTGAATGTTTCTTTTTTGTTTAAGTTTTAGCACAGATGGTATTGATCGATGAAAGAACGGTCGTGATTCGAGCAAGAAAGAAGTATGAACGAGAATTTTGCAGAGGAATACTCTTCGGCGTTTCTGGTTAAGGTAAGTATGTGAAAGCGCGAGTGAACAATGCGAATGAACAATTCGGAGGGTGGACAATGCGAGTGAACAATTCGGGGGTGGACAATGCGAATGAACAATTCGGAGGGTGGACAATGCGAATGAACAAGCGGGTCGGATAAGGTCGGGAGTGCATCACTCTATTGTATATATTTGAATATAATGCAATTCTGGCCGGGTGGAGAAGCGCGGCACCGGCAACAAAAAAATCATTGAAAGAACGGGTGAAATGAAAAGATTTTTCTCACATGTAAATACATATATTTGTTCAGATGACACCGACGGAAGTCTTATGCTCGCAAGGCTAGTATTATATCAGCGGAGTAATATGCAAAGAATATGATTCTGATGAAGAGAGACGAATACTATCGAGACATACTAAAATACGTTTTTGTATCAGACTTCTTTGAATAACAATGTCTCCCAAGGAATAGAACAGAAGATGCACAAGAAGAAGCTCAGAATAGTGAATTTCTTGCAGCTGCTTGTCAAGAGAAAAAACTTTTTAAAATATAAATATTTTAAAATTGATGACGAATACTATACAGATATTCAGGCGCCATAACATTAGAATTATGACGAAAAAAACAGGAGCGTTATTGGAAATGCAAATGGTGTTCAAAAAGGCCTTGTAAACCACTACAAAATGCATCTGTTCAAGTGAAACACAAACGTTTGTAGAAAGAACGAATTTTCTTTTCCGAGAACGAGAAACAACACATGCATTTCGCACGACTTTTCTATGGAGTTTGAAGGAGAATAAAACAAATACAGGGCGACACATCTGCTCTGACATCAAAAAAGATGCTACGAAGATCTAAATGCAGCTAGATTGACGAGATTACATTAATAAAATATTTCTAAAAGTAGTATAGGTAACTTTCTTGTTGAGCATATCGCGCGATTCTCACAGAGCATTCAACAACAAAAAAGAAAGAAACAGCCGGGATTGAAAATGGCAAAAGCAAAAGGAAATCAAAGTTTGGATGGGTGAATACTATTCTTTAGAGTTCTCTGATCGGACATGGCTCGAGCATACTATTTACATAAAATATTAATTTTGTATAGCACAAAAATAATGACGTAGACTGAACTCCTCTCTTGACTTCACTTTCTTATTGTGCGCGCTCGGCAAGCGGCTCACTCTTCACTTGTGACAGGTCGAAGATTTCGTCTGCAAATTAGTAGTATACATATGTATGTATGTATGTATGTGAGAATACAATTCAAAAGTTATGAAACGTAGAAATTAAAAAAATTGGCTGAGCCTAGAAAATGAAACAAGCTTTTTTGTTTCACTGATTCTTAGAATTGGTGAGCTGAGAAAGTAACAAAGTCTAGAGGAAACAAGAGTGCGAGAGGGAGTGTGAGAGAGAGAAAAAGCGACTGAGAGACAGACAGGGAGCGAGAGACTGAGTGAGAGGGAGAGGGTCAGTGAGAGAGAGAAAGAGAGAGAGAGAATAGCCTTACCATGATGAACAGTGTCAAATGCCTACGTGAAAGGGTGCAAAGAGTTTGTCGTAGCCGGAAAATGAAAAAAAGAGGTAAATGAAAGCTTATGAGATGCTGTCTCCATAATATAAAATGAAACAAGCTTTTTTGTTTCACTGGTTCTTATAATTGATGAGGTAAGAAAGTAACAAAATCTAAAGGAAACAAGAGTGCGAGAGAGTGAGAGAGAGAGAAAAGCGACTCAGAGACAGACAGCGAGGGGACGAGAGAGTGAGAGAGAGACAGAGGCACAGAGAGAGAGAAACGAGAGAGAAAGAGAGAGAGGGAGAGAATAGCCTTACCATGATGAAACTGCCCGCCGACGACGCTCTCTTCGCAGCAGCAGTCGTCACTCATGCCATCGTGGCTTTCGTTGTTCTCTTCAGCCGAGAAGCGCGAGGAAGCCGAGTGGGCCGAAGTGGCTGTCGGTAGGTGACGGGCGAAGAACTTCTCGAGCGGAGTGCTCTCTTCAAGGTTTTTTTTCCTTTATAATTTATTATTACTATTAAATATATTTAAATAATTTTCACAAACATTATACTATTTCCTTTATTTTAAACTGATTTATATAGGTAAGGCCGAATTTGCATTTAAGTCAAAACTTTATAGTAATAGTAATAGAATTATATGTAACTACTATTATAATGTAACAGTAAAAAACTGAGTGATTGTTTTAATTGCTTAAGATGAAATGAGTAATAAAAAGAATGCGAATGTCTGACCAATCTCCTCGATCCACTCCGTGTTGTGTGCGTACTTGATTTCGGGCAGCGCACGTGACCAGTCCTTCCTTCCGCTCTCGATGATCCACGCGAAGATCCGTTCTTTCATCATGGCCGCTTCTCGTCTATGAACCAATCAATATTACTACTACTACTACTACTTGAAATACAGTCCCGCCCAACATTATGGGGTCACGAATGCATTGAATATCTTTAATATATTCTTAAGATTCTCTTGCACTGTGGCTCGTAGAAGTAATTGTTCGGGTAATGTATATATTTTTTGGCATCAGCATTTTTTTCTCTACCGAATGCATGTAGCAGTTCTCAAAAAATATCAACTTTTTTGCCATGAACTTAAATGTGATGTTGAGTGCGTTTGGTGCCAAATTTTTAAGGTGTAAACGTGGGTAGTGCAATTCACAGGAGTTTTGGCAAGTAGCCGAGAATTTTGCTCCGGAATTTCCAAAACTAGAGCCCAAAGTGAGGGATCACTCAAAGCGAAGGCAACGACAGAAAAAAAGACGGTTGTAGGTGGCTGATCACTCTTTTGCCATCATCAGCGTCTGGCTTGAGACTTCGTTCGTGAGCTGTGTGGCGCAGTAGGTTGCCCTCTTGCTTGACATTTTGAGTGTCGCCGGTTCAAACCCTTTCCGGTGTAAAGGTTTTGCCTTGCCATGGAAAAGAGTATTCAGAATGAATCAGAAATCGGTCGGGAGCTCAAAGTGTGGGATTGTTCAAATCACTGATAAAACTAGGGGGTAGAGATTGAGTGGAGAGAGAGAGAGAGATGGAGAGAAAGAGAAAGAAAGAGTGGGAGAGGGAGAGAGAGAGAAAAAAAGGCTCAGGATGGTTGATGTCAACGTCTGGCTTTGGGCTCTGTACGTCACTTGTGTGGCGTAATGGCTTACTTACTTGCTTTTTGTTTTGAATGTCACAGGTTCGAACCCTAATCGGAGCAAGACTTTTGCTGCAATCTTGCAGTTTTGGAAATTCCGGAGCAAAAATCTCGGCTACTTGCCAAAACTCCTGTGAATTGCACTACCCACGTTTACACCTTAAAAATTTGGCACCAAACGCACTCAACATCACATTTAAGTTCATGGCAAAAAAGTTGATATTTTTTGAGAACTGCTACATGCATTCGGTAGAGAAAAAAATGCTGATGCCAAAAAATATATACATTACCCGAACAATTACTTCTACGAGCCACAGTGCAAGAGAATCTTAAGAATATATTAAAGATATTCAATGCATTCGTGACCCCATAACGTTGGGCGGGACTGTATATACATATAAATACTTTCGCTACTCTACCATCAGTCAATCAACAATATTACATACTACTCTTTTACTCTTTTTAGAAACATACATATGTAATTGCATTGCTGCTAATAAATTCATGGACAAAACAAAATTTTCCGTCTTTTAGAAGTCCGAAAGAATGCAAAAAGGGGAGGAAAAATATTTTGAAATTCAAATTTCCCGCCAACCTCGGGATGAGCGCACCGGACGGCGTCTTTCGCTCGACGATGTAGTCGACGGTGGTGAGCGGGAAGAGGAGCGCGAGGTCGGCCTCGAGCGCGTGCTCTGACAATGCGCAAGTTTACGTCAAATGTATTATCACTGATAAAGCAATATTCTATTATTAGGAATACATGCCATTATTTTGCAATCTCAAGCGTTTTAGAATGTTTATTTCTACTCCTCTAAAATGATATTAAACGTGCACGAATCTCAACCAGGAATTTACTTCAAAATTCCTCACAACTGAAACCGCGTCTCTCTGAAGCACATGCTCTCTCTCTCTCTCTAAATTGGGTCAGGCAAAAAGGCGCGAATTCAAACAAGAGTTTTCGACTTATTTAAAGCGCATAAATTTTGCGAATTCAAACTTGATTTTTTGTACTTCTTTAAAGCGCCTAAATGATTAGACGAACCCCGGAAGGACGCGTCGATGCGTACGACGTGGGCGGGGCCGAAGAAGAAGAAGAGCTTCTTGATGGCGGCGAGGAGGGACGGCGCGCACGCGTCTTCCATCGCAGAAGCGTACGAGAAACGGGAGACCTGATAAGTGAGTCGTCATTTTTGAAGTATTTTTTATTTATTTCATTTTTTCTCCTCATAATTTATTGCTAGTATTTCTCGCCACACTTTTATTAATTTGACTCCTCCATATATTTATAGCCCTTCTAACATCCACTATTTCTAATTTTACCGCTAGCTGGTCCCATACAGAATGTCGACATACCGTATCTCTGGCATGGAAGATGTACGCGTTGCCGTCGTCGGGCATGCGCGAGAAGTCGATGACGTCAACTTCAACGGTCTGCCAGACGCCGCCGGCGGCCGAGCTGGTGGAAGGCGCGCCGCCGCCGCCAGAAGAAGACGAGCACGACGCGGCCGAGCACGCAGGCAGAGCGACATCCTTGAAGAAATGGTCAATTCTCAAAGCATCAATTCCCGCAAATTAAAAACTTCTCGCCAATTCTCATTCAAATGACCGGAGTAGAATTTCCTATGGTACTCTGAACTTTGCGAAATGTTTCTGCATTCGTTCTATCCTTTGCTCGGCCCTGGCTCTTAATCTATAGATTATGTTGCCTACATACCTTGCGCTCTAACCCCCAACTATCTCTCATGCTCTCTCTCTCCCCCCCCCCTTTCACTCTCTCTTACTTGAACAGTTGTAGTGCTGATGACGGCAGTGACGGGGGCAATTGGCTCATCGTCCGTTTCGTCCTTGGCGAGAAAAGCGGCAGAGGAGAGCGAAGGAGTCGGCGGCTGAGGCTGCTGCTGGCGTTGCAGCTCGCGCACCAGACGAGCCAGCTCGTCGTTGGCGGAGGAAGGAGAGGGGAAACTGAAGAGAGAGAGAGAGAGAGTGAGAGATAGGAGAAAGGGAGAAGGGAGATGGGGACAGAAGAGAGAGAAGGGGAGAGGACAGAGAAGAGAAAATAGAGAAGAGATTGAGAAGAGAGGGAGAGAGAGCGAGAGAGAGAGAGGAGACAGAGAGAGAGAGAGAGGGGGAGAGAGGTAGAGGACAGAGAAAGAGAAACTGACGTGGCCAAGTTGCCGCACGGCATGGTGGTCGAGAAGGCGGACGACACCATGACGGGCGCGACGGCGGACGCTGCGGCCACTTGGGCAAAGAGCGCAGCGAGTTCGGCGGACTGGAATGATTAGGGCTAATTGAGGCTAATCAATTTCTTAATTAATTAGAGAGATTTTTTAATGAATGAATGTATGATATAAAGACATTCATTTTTAATATATGAAAAAAAAAATTTTTGATAGACGCACTCCGAAGCTGTTGATCTGATCGAGCATGGGTTTCTCGTCAAAGAGACGCGCTTCCTGAAGCAGCTGGAGGTGCTGTTGTTGCTGTTGCTGGAGATGCTGCAGCTGCTGCACAGGATTCGTCGACGTCGCCGTCACGGCAGCCGCGGCCTTACGGTGGCTTTGGCGGCCACGAGAGACGAACTTTCGGAGCGACGTGTAGTTTGCTAGAGGTTTAAGGAGATTTTGTACTATTTTCTTCACCAATTTTTTATTACTACGTAGTTATTTTAATAAGCTAAATGTTGTATGATATTTTAGAAAAATTAATGAATCTTAGAAATAAATAATAAACAGTTAGTAGTTAATAATAATAAAAGCCCTTACAGAGTCGCTGCTTGGCCTCATCGGAGAGGGTGGGATCGGCGAGGATGTCACGGATGATCTCCTTCGACGTGAACTCGGGATGCTCGCGGGCGCGCTCGCGCATCAGACGCTTCGCCAGCCGCACCTGATATCGGTTCCGACTTCCATTAGTAATATAATAGTAATAATACGACTAATATTTCAAAAATACCTTATTTTCTCATTGAAGACTTGATTTCATTTTCATTTAATTTATTTACGGCATTTTTAAAATGCACGTGGTAGTTATAATAATAGAATATGTCATATACATAGCATATATGGTATAGATTTTTTTCTCAAGTTCTCGCTCTTTCGTTCTTTCTAGCTCCGTTTCATGCTTCCTCACTCGGTCGCTCACTATCTCGCTCTCTGTCTCTTTTCTGTCTCTTTTCTCTCTCTCTCTCGCTCTGTCTCTCTCTCTCTCTCTTTCTTTCTCTCTTAATCTCTCCCGCTCTCCCACCTCGCACTCCTCCGGATTGGGCGCATGGCCAGTGTGCGGTCGTTTGGCTCGAAAAGCGCCACTCGGGAAGAGCTCGGCGACTGCCATGCAGTTGTACTTGGTGCGATCGAGGCAGTACAGAAGCTTTGTTCCGTCAAGTCTGAAAATGGAGAAAGAATCTATTGACTGGAAAGTCATTTGTATCTTCCAATTCACATATTTTGTTTACAGCCAAGGATTATAAAAAAGAAATTTTCACAACAGATTTGGATTTGTCACAAAATAATTAAGAATAAAAGGAGTATATTTATAAATTTTTTTAAATTTAAAACAAAAAACTTCTTTTTGAATCTCCCGCCTCTCACCTCGTCTTCTTGCCATGGTAGAGATAGCCGTCAACGTGGACGGCGAGGCCGACAGTGCCACGTCCGCCTGCCGACGGCGGCTTCCTCGGCTGCACCGTCACGATGTCCGACTGGGCAATCTGTTGCACCACACCGGGTCCTGGCAAGAAAAGGACAACTACCGTAATCTCCGCTTAGATATCTCATTTGTTCGGCTTAGGTTCCCTTGAAAAAAGGGTAGAAATGTGTTAAAATATCTTTTTAAAAACAATTTTCAACTGAAATCAAGAAGAAACCTAATGACGACTGCGTGCACCACAGTAATGGTTAAAAAAGAACTCTAACAAAGTAGAGATCTTACCCGGCGGAATAAGCGACTGTGACTCTGATTTGGGCAGCGCTTGAGGTTGCTGTTGCTGCTGAGATTGAAGTGCGGCGTGGAGCTCCGGATGACGCTACAGTAGGACACGGTTTAATTAGTTTCCATTTTATTTTTTTGTTGTTGTTGTTGTTGTTCTCATTTGCTTCCATTTAAAACGAGTTTCCCAATTGTTAATTTAGATGAGAGAAAAATTCGCTCTTGAATTCGTGCCCTTTTTGGACGACGTGAGGGCGAGAACATTTGATTTCGAGAGATACGGCTACAAAGGTCAGTGAAATTCAGATAAATTAAGGTTCAGTTTCTTGTACCTTTAAAGTGATTAAGCTTAAGACTTGTTGAATTACTTTAATAATGTAAATTTTTTACTAATGTTTTATTATTACCTATTAATGATTGTACCGACCTGAACGACTTCGCTCTTCATGACCGCTGCGGATTTGGCGATAAATGGAAGAAAGGAGGAGGAAAGATTGCCCGAAGACGTCTGGTCGTCTGTGTCTTTGTTTCCTGCTGCTGAAAAAGATTTTATAAAATCATTTTTTTCATTTATTATTTTTCTCCATTCAGTTACTAATTTATTTATCTTGTTTATCTTTTCATTAATATCTTTTTTTCATCTTTGCTTATTCATTTATTATGCCACTTTTCTTTCCATATCTATGATACATTTATATATATATATATATATATATATATATTCGTCAGCATTCGTTTTCAGTTCACGAACCCTATCATATGAATGTTATAGTTATTGGTGCCGTCTCCTTGGATTGTTTATCATGAATAGCGCTAAGGGAATGGGACAATCGTAAAATGTGACTAGCATTCTGAATTAGAAATGTTTTTTTTTATCTTTTCACGTGATACTTTTATGGCTCATTCAGGGCAAGAAAATGTCATATTTGGTCTTGCTAGAAGCCCATTGAAAACGATTAAAATGGGAGGGAGAGTGATGATGATTTGGTAAGCGAAATAAAAGAGACTAATGAGAAATGATGATGAGAAAGATTAAGAGCGAGAAAGAGAGAGAGATGAAAGAGAATGACAAGTAGGGAAAGAGAGTGAGGAATATTGCGAGAGCGAGAGAGAGAGAGAGAGAAAGAGTTAGATAAACCTGAAGACTGCAGAAAAGCGGCAAGATTTCGAGAGATGGCATCCGAGGGCGTCGTGGTTGTCGTGGCGTCCATTGAAAGAGAGAATGAAGACGCTGACGATGGAATAGAGTGAGGAACGGGTACTGTAATCATTTCCTGCAAAGAAGAAGAAGAGTATACGATAACATGGGCGTGTACGGTAGGAAATATGGATACTGTAGGCGGAAGACTCCACGACGCGGAGTTAAGCCAAGAAACTTCAATATGTATGTACCATGAGCCCATCTAAAAAATGCTCGCAAGGAAAATGTGTAAAAGGAAAACGATAGATATTTAACCATCTATATACATACATATATATATATATATATATATATATATATATATATATATATATATATATATAAATATAAGAAGCATACCGAAAGTAAGGACTGATATAAGGATGCGGTACGCGAGAAAAAAACACGTCAAGGCCATTCAGAAAACGGATTATCGAACGCGCCCGATCTCGGGTGCGGGTAGACATTTTTTTCTCTTCTTTTCTGCCCCTTATTCCCAGTTGTAAAAGTGCAGCATTTGTGTCTCTTCTCGTTAAGCGAGGAATGTAAGAAGCAGTTGAATTGGGGCGGAACCCCTGCGGGGGGGGGGGAGATGGGGATGAGGAGGGGTGAGGGAGGGGTCATGGGTGATGCTGACTGAGGCATGTGCGATCATACCTTGTGGCGGCTGCTTGCTGGCCGGCCAGGTTGCAAAAGGTGCACAGGTGGCTCTTGTTTTCTCTGTGCCCTATCCGCTGGTCAACAGAGGGCAGAGATAGGAGTAATCGAGACAGAGAGAGAGAGAGAGAGAGAGATGGAGGCTAGAAGCGAAAGATAGAGAGAGAGAGATTGAGGCAGAGAAAGAAACCGTGTCACTTCCTAGCACCACACCGGTCGAGTGGCCAAATTGAAACTTCTTCTTGGCTGATCTGTTTCCATCTTTCGCCCTTTCCTTCCGCTCTCTTTCTCTCTCTCTCACGCTCTCTCTCGCTCTCTTTCTCTCTCTCTCTCTCTCTCGAGGAGGAGGAGGAGGAGGTGGACGTTTCAAACTGTATGCGCCCTTTGCGCCATAAGCAATGTCAAGGACACTGAGGCAGAGAGAGAGAGAGAGTGAGGGAAAGAGAGAAAGAGAGAGAGAGAGAGAGAGAGAGAGAGAGAGAGGAAGAGACTGATACGTATATCGGCAAGTACTCCAACCGCATTATAATGCATCACATAAGAAGCTAGCGCAGCCATGAGATCACAGCAGGAGTTTCTGCACTAACTCTTAAGCCAATTCTGAGATTTGCCATAAGCTCAATCACCGTCTCCTCCTCCAACTCGAACAAGTACACCTAACTTGAAAACCTTTTTATCACAACCTCCTTCTCACTCTCCTCTCTCTCTCTCTCTTTCTTCCTTTTTTCATCTTTGTCTCTCCCTCGTCCTCTCTCCTTCTTTTTCTCTCTCTCTTACTTCCAATTAACACTCCTTCAATTAACACAGTCGGCCAGGATATATCGTAATCTAGGAAAGCCTCTAACTCTCGTCCATATGTTCTGGCCAAAGGCGCCAAGCGTGTTCCGCGCACACACACAAATGTATACGAATGAGGAAACGAGTCAAATGAGAGGAGGGCAAGGAGGAACACTGGGGAGGGGAGATCAAGCACGTTGAAGAGAGAGAGAGAGAGAGAGAGAGAGAGAGAGAGAGAGAGCGAGAGAGGGAGAAAGGGAGAGAGAGCGAGAGAGATTGAGGGAATTTGAGAGAGAGAGAGAAAGGGAAATAAAAAGAACGAGGAACGAGAATAGAACAGGCGGGCCGCTCTGTGGTGTTCGACGATGCATTCATTGCTTGGATCATGTGGATCACATGATGGGGGATATGGGATAGTGGGTGGAGAGAGAAGAGGGAGGGAGTTGAAGAGAGAGAGAGAGGAAAGATAGAGAGAGAGGGGAAGAGAGAGAGAGGGAAAGAAAGAGAGAGAGAGAGAGAGAGAGGCGAGAGAGAGGTTTTGTGCCGGCCGACCACTGGCCAGGCCCGCGAGGCAGGTTTCGTGCTGCATCACATCGCATGCTGCTGCAGTACTGCAGAGCTTCTCACTCGGCCGCAGATAGCAAGAGAGAGAGAGAGAGAGAGAGAGAGGGAGAGAAAGAAGAGAACGAATGAAAGATGGAAATATTTTTAACAGAACGAGAGCGATACAAACACGGAATTGCGCGATAAAAAGTGATTGACACAGAGATATCCAGTCATAGATATGGAAGATTGGAAAGAAGAAAAGGAATGTAGAGAGATATGGGAGAGAAAGAGGGAGACAGGAAAACGCTAGAGGGAATAGGGAAGAAATAGAGAGAGAGATAGAGAGAGAAAAAGAGAAAAAGGGAAAGACTGAGGAATAACGCGAGAAGAAAAGCTGCAATTATTCGCAATCGCAAAACTAATAGCGTCTTAGAGCCGGGAACGGGCGTTGGATCCTAGAGCTCTCCTCGATATTAATATGTCTCGTTATCATTCTATTTCTCTCCTCCTCTTTCTCTCTCTCTCTCCTACTCTCTCTCTCTCTCTCTTTCTCTCTCTCTCTCTCTCTCTGCCTCTATCTCTTTCCCTCTCGCTCTATCGCTCCTCAATTTCCTTTATTTGCCAAGCCGATTCGGGTCTAATAAGAAACGATCCGGAAAATCTTCAAAATCAGAGCAAGCTGATTTCATCGAACGGCGTTTGAAAAGTGATTATTAATCATTTAAATCAAATAAGCTCAATATTTAAGCTTTACATTATTACTTGTCTGACCATGAGAATTATAATTATTCTATAGAGTCCGCTGTTTAACAAGAAAGATGCCTAAAGAATTTTACTGAAAATAGAGATAACTATTGAGTGTACAAATAGCTCGCGACCCGGAATGCTAAAGTTCCGAAGACCTGGTCGTACAAATCAGCCGATTGAGAGAAAGAGACTTGGATGGCCGAGAGGAGAGGAGAGGGTTTGTCAGGGAATTTTAGCCCGGCCAGGACATTGAATATACGCGTTCCCAGGCTTACTCTCTACCTCTCTCTCTTCTCTCTCCCTTCTCTCTCTCCCTTCTCTCTCTTTCTTCTCTCGCTCTCCTTCTCTCTCGCTCGCTCCCTCTCTCTCTCTCTCTCTCTCTCTCTCTCTCTCTCGTTGAGAAATACACCACCCTCTGGCCGGCCATCCTCGCCTCCACTCTTTTTTCCAACCCTGTTCAGAGTGGTCAGGAGCATATAGCCGTCCGTCCCACTCGGCTGGCGCTCTGCCACAAATCGTTTCGGAACGTTGTAAAATGCGAGGGTGAGCTGGCTGGCAAAAGTAGCCAAGCTCACACTTTTCATCCCCGTTGTATATGCCAGAGGGGTGTCTGGGAGTGCTCTATGACCAAGATATTTACTCTCTCTCTCTTTTTCTCTCTATCTCTCTTTCCTTCTCTCTCTTTCTTTCTCATGAGCTTTATTAATCAGCTGACTTTTCAAGAGATGATATGGTGATCAGGATAGCCAAGACACAAAATGATCAAGGAGGCAAGAGACATAAGAGTACCCACAAGAAGTATTGCGGATACTGTAGAGAGCAAGAGAGAAACAGTGAAAGGAAGGGAGAGAGAGAGTGGGAGTGAGAGAGAAAGAGAGAGAGTGAAAGAGAGAAAGAGAGAGAGAGAGAGAGAGAGTGAAAGAGAGAAAGAGGAGAGAGAGAGAGAAAAAGCTTGCAGATAGTTCTTCTGATAGCTTATGGTGTCAAAAACAGGACTCGCAAAATATGACTTTTTTCAAAAGGGCATAAGTTGCTGTCCAAAAAATGAGATTGGGAACACGCAGGGCAAATTGTAAAAAAAAAAAAAAATTATTTGCGAGAAAAGAATTATTGTTGGTAATTCAGGAGGCGAAGATAAAATGTAACTACTAATAGAGTAGTTAATTTCTTTTGGAACTTTCCATGCCCCTCCACAATTACTACCCAAGTTTGAGGTCGGCCGCCTGCAGCTCTGCCTCCTTCCTGCTTTGCCATTTCTATCTTTTGATGCTTGCGCAACTGGCGGAGAGAATGTGATCGAACATTGAGGAAATCTTTCCAGACAACCCAGCCATGAACCCTTGAGCAAAGGAGCCTCCAGGCCTTTCCGGAATCGCCGACCCCCTTCTGTTCCGCTCCATGGCAGTACAACTTCATAATTTTCCCGGAAAAAAATCAGCATCCCGAAAAACACAAGAAACCACCAGAGCCTTCCTTAAAGACAAAAAAGAAAATTTTGGAAGTTTGAGAATCTTCCTGAATGCCGAACATTCCGGAACAGACCGACTTCTACCCCGGGCCTGGGAAAATTCCACAAGATTCCGGAAGTGGCCGACTGTCGCCATCCCCCCCCCCCAACCCGCCCTGGGAACATCCACGGAAGAGGCCCGGCTGGTTTCCAATAAATTAGAACCAACCTAAAAGGCACAAAAGCGCCGCCTGAGGCGGTGGAATCAAGCAAAAGGATACAAGTGCAAACAAATCCACAAAATGACAAATGGCCAAGAACAAATAGCGCGTCGGAATTGGGCATACATATGCAAAAGAGAAAAGAAAGGCGGAAGAGAAGTTAAGGGTGGCAAAAATTTACAGCTGGGTGGGGGGCGTGCTAATTTATTAGGGCCATGTTAGGCCTCCCGAATGATAGCAGCGAGGAACGACGGCGAGATCAAAGGGAAGTGCTGTTGTTGAAAAGGGATGCATGCGACTGGGGCCATCTATGGTCCGGCACAAATGAAAATATGAATAAGCCTGACTACCGATGCAAGAAGATGTTGCATTTACATATATTTATAATTAAGTAGTTAAGCAGAAGGATGAAAAATAAGTAGTAAAGTACGTAGTAGGATAATGAAATATGTCGTTCGCATGACTGTCGAACTAAAGTGATAGTCTTTAGTCATAGATGGTCTTTGGAGGGATGTGGCCGGGAAGAAGAATGGGAGGGGTTAGGGGGGGGGATGAAAGAAGAGATAGCAGAATATTCCGCTTGAACAAGAAGTGCCAGCGGCATGCAGCAGACAAGCCATGCTATGAGAGCACAAACGCACACGTAAGCGCTACTTCTTGGTTCAAACTTGACTTTGAGAGGAAGGAAAAGAGAGAGAAAGAGAGAGAGAGAGAGAGGAAGGGAGTGAGAGAGAGAGAGAGAGAGAGGGAGAGAGGGAGAGAGACGGATATGCCGGCACTCAGGACGAAGGGGCCGCACACAAAAACGAGTGATCATAGGAGTGGCTGCCTGAGGGCTGGCGAAATGGAGAGAAGAGAGAGAGTGAGAGAGAGAAAGAGACGAAGAGAAACAGAAGGAAAGTACGTGATAGCTGAGACAGTAAGAGAGCATTGAGCGAGTTCAGAAGGACTGACAGATCATTGCGTGAGCGAGACAGAAAAGTAGTCAAGAGATCATGAGAAGTGTGTGCACAAGAGGAGAGCGAGAGAGAGAGAGGAGAGGGTTAGAGAGAGATGGTGAGAGGATAGACGGAAAGAGAGAGAGAGGGGGGGGGGGGAGAGAGAGAGAAAAAGGAGAAAAGCTCACGCTCAACTGCTTCGTGGATCACAGAACCAGTCATCATCAGTAGAGCTGAATTCGCCTTCTGCCTTAGAGCAGAATGCGTTTATTTCTCTCTCTCTCTCTTTCTCTCTCACTCTCTCTCTCTCTTTCTCTCCCTCTCTCTCTCTCTCTCCCTCAGTGCCAGAAGCTATCGTAAACTCTCATTAACACTTTCAATCTCTCTCTCTCTATCTCTCTATCTCTCTCGCTGCCTCGTCATATGTAGCTTCCTTTCATTATTATACAAATACTTGTACCTTCCTCTCTCTCTCCGTCTCCGTTTCTCTCACTCGCAAACAATTTCTCAACAGTCAACTTTCCGCATTCCCGCAGGCTCAGGTAAACGCACACATAAATTCTGCTCTCGTTAGGCTGGAATCGCAAAATCAACTTGATTTCTACTTTCTTTTTTTCTCTGCTGTCTCTCTCTCTCTCTCTCTTTCCTTCCCTCCAGATATTTATCTGCCATTCCCCCAAGCCCTTCCTTCTAGGCTAAAAGCAAGACTGTTCTCTAACCATGAGATCGACTCTCTCTCTCTCTCTCTCTCTCTCTCTCTCTCTCTCTCTCTTTCTTTCAATCGCTCTCTCTGTGTCTTTTGATCTCGAGCATCCTCACCTCTCTCTGCTTCCTACACTATCTCCCCGCCGCAATCACTTGGCCGTGCTCGTCTTGAAATGGTCCCGGAAACCACGGAAGTGAGAGGCAATGCGGAAGAGGAATGTGGAAAAAGGACAATGACTGAGGCAGTGAGAAAGTGAGAGAGATGGCGAAAGAGAAAGAGAGAGAGAGAGAGAGGGGAGAGAGAAGGAAACGTTTAACGAGAGAAAAGAGAGAAAGAGAGCTCTGATTCAGAGAGAGTGCAAGTAACAGACGAAAAGAGCGCGCAATGACGCAGCAGTGCCGGCCATACACACCTGGAACATTCAGGCACGAATGGTAAAAGGCAGCCGCTGGGCCGGCTGTCTCTATTTCTCTGCCTCTCTCTTTCTTGTGTACTCTCTACCTCGATCACTCTAACTCTTGCACTCTCACCCTCTCTCTCTCTCTCTCTCTCTCTCTGCCCCTTTCATAATAGCCTAGTTCTTGTGCACTTTTTAGAGAAGCCACCGAAAAAGCGCTTCCACGTAGCTAACCAAGCTCAAGTACAGCGCAGGGAACGGTAATGAGAAGAATGTTTTAAACCGGGAATTGGAGAGATTGGGAGGAGAGGCCGGGACTGGCCTCGTAGGGGGCCTTTCTTTATGCGAGAGCAGAGACATTCTCATTCTCTTCATTCTCTTTGCTCGTGGTTGGTTGGTTGCTTGGTGATGATCGGGGCAGCTGGAGCAGGAGCAGGAGGAGCTGGCCCAGTTTTTGGCCAGCAGCCGAAGAGAACAAAACGTCCCATCCCTTCCCTCCGGAAAACCGTTCCTTATCGCTTTCGTCCATTTTCTCATTTTCCCTTTCTTTCCAACTCGGTCATTCGAGGAACACGACCACTGGCGGAGATAAGAGATGAACGGCGAGGAGGAAGAGGAGGAGAGGAGAGAGAGAGAGACAGAGAGACAGAGAGAGAACAGGGAGAGAGAACAGAGAGAGACAGAGAGAGAGGCATGGAGGGGAAGAATAGAGGGAAGCACCTTTAAGGAGTTTTATTCTCGTCCGCAAGTACATAAAAAAGGAAGAGAACCCTGGAAATTTGCTCCTATCCCTCTCATTTCCTATATATGTACATAGGTATTCCTTGAAGAGAGAGAGAGAGAGAGAGAGAGAGAGAGAGAGAGATTATAAGAAGACTAATAATCATGCCGCCTATTTACCTCTCTATGCCAGCCCCGTATTCCTACCGGAGTGGTCAAAATACCGGGCCGTCTCTCTCGCTTGAATGGCTCTACATCATAGTCAATGTATCCACAATTCTCAGAAGGGGGGGGGGGTGTGTTGTTGCTTAGTGGCCATTTGCAGGATCTCAATGATCAGTGGTGCAGAGAGAGAGAGAGAGAGAGAGAGAGAGACTAAGAGAGAGAGAGAGAGAGAGAGTGAGAGAGAGAAAGAACAGAGAGGAAGGGCGAGAAAAAGAGTGAAAGACGCGAGAGAGCTTCAGACAATGAAAGTGTTCTGTCCCTTTCTTTCGCTCTGAAATAGAACCTCCGCTACGCCCCTTCCGCACACTTGTAGTAAAAGAGTCCAAGACACACCACCTTCATGGCAGCCGGCAACTCTCTTGTACACATCCGTTCTATTCTCTCTCTATCTCTCTCTCTCAATCTCTCTCTACCTCGCACTCTCTCTCTCTCTCTACCTCGCACTCTCTCATTCTCTCTCTTTCTCTACCTCACACTCTCTCTCTACCTCGCACTCGCACACTCTCTCTCTCCCTCTCCCTCACTCTCTCCCTCTCTCTCTACCTCGCACTCTCACTCTCTATCACTTCCTCCCTCTCCTTTCACCACTCATTGCTTTTTCTCAGCTGTTGCTCGGGGTCTCCTGGTATTCGCGTAAACACAAGAGCTGCTTTGAATTCACGGTGCAGAGTTTGTGAGCGAGCGATTTATGGTTCCAGGAAGCCGGCGATAGGGTAAGAGAGGAAAAACGAGAAAGGAAAAATAGAGAGAGAGAGAAGTTGAGAGTGAGAGAAAGGGAGAGATGTGAGAGGGTGAGAGGGGTATTGGGAGAGAGGGAAGGTGCAGCGAAGGCAGGTGTCCACAACGTTATGCAAAAGTGAGCCGTACAAGTGGTCAATGTAACGTTTCTAGTCAGAGTGCAATCTAGTCAGCTTATCGTTCTATCTATCTTTTTTTGTCTCTCATTCTCTGTCTAATCGCTCTCTGCTATCACGTGCCTTCACTCTCTCTCTCACCATCTAATGAGCAATGCGCTCGTGGCATTTCAACACGACGATCGTTCTCTGTTATTGTCGGCGCTATCAAATGCGAGACGAACGGAAGGAAAGCTAAGAGGACAACAGCCAGATGGAGACGTCCTGTGATCGCCTCAGGAAGAGAGAGAGAGAGAAAGAGAGAGAAAGAGCGAGAGAAAAAGAGAGAGAAAGAGCGAGAGATAGGGAGAACATATCAAGAGCGATTATAGAAAGTCAGACAGAGCGAAAGAGAAATACAGACGGAGAGAGAGAACCATTAAAGAAATTAAGAAAAAAGGGAGGCACACAGATGGAAAGCAACGCGATGACAAAAAAAAGCGATAAAAGGCAATCAACAAGGGCTGGGAAACCTATGAAATAATTCTGGAATGTCGAGAGTTGGAAACGTTTCACAACGGTGTCGACGCTTCTGGAAAATCTCTCGATGACTCATTGTCAGAGGCCATTTTGCAGATGAAAACAATCAGTGATGAAATCGTGTGTGGAATAGAATAAAGAACACAGGAAGCGCATAAGGCTGTGCACCTATTTCGAGATGTTTCTTTTTAGAGAGTTCCCGGGGACTCTGGAATCTATCTATGTACATGCATACTTCGCTAGGAGGCTTAGGTTAGGGGCGGGGGACCCGGAAAGTTCTCGAGGATTGGGGCGGGCACATTTGGATGGATGAAGAATGATGTAAAAGTAGACATTAGTAGTAGTATCGAAAGTAGTGCATTAAGTTGTGATTTAATGAGTCAATTTAATCGTAAGACAACTTAGTCAGTTCAATAAGTCAACTTAGTTTAACGAGTCAACTTAGTCAACTAGTTAGTAGTATCAAAAGTACGACATTTGTGACACAAGTAATAGTAACTAGTTGGCTCTCTGGAAGGCGCGAGTCCTTTTCAAAAGTTTTTTTCTCCATTTCTTTCTACTCGCTGCCACGAGTCCGCGAGACGGGCTCTCTATGTACACATTTCGTAATACGGCCGAGAGCCATGCTCTCTTTCTTTAGCCTCTCTCTCTCGCTCTCTCTCTCACTCTCACCAGCCTCTCTCTTTCCTCTTAATCTCACGTGTCTCTCTTCCGCGCACCCTCTCTCACATCGTACTAATGCGCCGTTTATGCGGCGCGAGCGTTCTGGAACGCGGCCGTGGCGATAACACGAAAATAGCCGCGAGAGTGCAGGCGGTGAGAGAAAGAGAGAGAGAGGGAGAGAAGCGACGAGAGAGACGACGAGAGAAAGAGAGAGAGAGAGAGTGAAGTAGCGAGAGAGTGAATGAGACGACGAGACGGCAGACGGAAACACTGCGCCAGGGGGTCAACGTTGCAAGAAGTCTTGCAGGACTCGCTGGCCTGCCCTGGCCACCACTATACAGCTGGCATGTGAGCCAAGGTGTGAGAGAGAGACAGAGAGAGAGACAGAGAGAGAGAGAGAGAGAGAGAGGGGGAGGGAGGGAGAGGGAAGAGAGACGGAATAGAAAGAGATGGTGAGTGGAAGAATGAGAGATATTGTGAGATAAGAAATGGTGAACGGATAAGGTACATATGTATGTATATGGGCAATGCTGAACGTTCAAGATTGGATAGGGCAGGGAGAGAGAGTTCACAGAGAGATAGGGAGAGAGAGAGACGGGACGAGAGAGTCCTAGAAAAGGAGAGTGAAGAAAGAAAAAAAATGAGGCTCCTCTAAAAATTGCCTTTATGTGACCAGTTCGGTATAAAGTAATGGAAAGGACGGGGCGGCGGCGGGCGGGAAGATACACGAATTGTGTGGACATTTCACTGGCCAAGCCTTGAAGCTGATGTGAACAACACGGGCGCTTTCTCTCTTTCTCTGCCTCCCTCTCGTTTCTCTGTCCTTCTGCTCCTCTCTCTCTCTGCCTCTCTCTCTCTCTCTCTCTCTCTTTTCCTCCCTCGCTGTTTTATTCTAGTTCACTCTATCCCTCTCTCTTCCTGTCATGCATACAGATACTTTATCATATATTTTCTCAATCTCTCTCTCTCCCTTTCCTTCTTCGCATCCATGTGATGGCTATTTTCGACGTTAGAGGCGTGCTCACTCTGTCAGGTGAGCGAGAAGATATGCAAAAAGAGAGAGAGAGAGAGAGATACAGAAATAGAGAGAGAGGGAGATTGGCCATGAGTCAAGAAGACTGACCGAAGCTTCTAGCAGGCGACGAATTATGCATAAGCATGCTGAAACCATTTCGGAATGAGGGACATTGTGAAGGTGATAAATAGAGAGAGAGAGAGAGAGTAAGAGAGAGAGAGAAAGAGAGAGAGAGAGGAGAGAGAGAGAGGAGATAGAGAGAGAGAGTGAGAGAGAGAGAGTGAGAGAGAGAGAGTGAGAGAGAGAGCCGGAAACTACATATCTTGGGGTGAGAGCTCAGGCGAGAAACTGATTGCCTGATCGCTTTCTTGTCTTCAAAGCCCATTTTAGGCCTGAGGCACTCTCGATTACTTTATGGCTAAGGAAGAGTGGACATGAATGGTTGGGGGAGAGCGAGAGAGAGAGAGAGAGAGAGAGAGAGAGAGCGAGAGAGAGAAAGAGAGAGAGAGAGTATGAATAGGCATAATATGAAAATTAATATGTTCTCTCTACTCTCAGTCTCTCTCTCTCTCTCTCTGTCTCTCTCTGTCTGTCTCTTTCTCTCTCTCTGTCTCTCTCTCTCTCTCCTTTGACAATGACAATTGCCGCAGGGAAAAGAATGACAAGGATATTACAGGCCGGCCAGGCGAAAGGGAGCGACCGCGGCTAGTGGAGAAACGATTAGTGATTCTGGGCACATTGTACTATATTCACATTCCATGCTCTCAGTTTTCTTTCTCTATGTCTCTTCTCTCTCTCTCTCTCTCGCATTCCTTTCCTCTCTCTATATCTGCCTCTCTTCGTCTCTTCTCCCTCTCGCTATCTCTCTCGTTCCTTTCCCTCTCTCTCTCTCACATCAGTACGATAATTCGACAGTGGACAAGCTTACGCATGTGTGGATGAATCGTACGGATGCGCGAAGAATTGGGAGAGGGAGAACGAGAAAGAGAGAGAGAGAGAGAGTGAGGGAGAGAGAGAGAAAGAATGAGAGAGAAGGAGGTAGCGGAAAGGTAGAAAAAAGGATAAGGGGGATAAATCACAGCAGGGCAGATATGAGAGAGAGATTGAGAACCGGGCACTCACGACTGACTGAGGCCTGCGGCTGCTGAAATCTGTACTGCGCCTCATTTCTAGCTCCTAGCCAGGACGGTGATCGTACTTTATTCTTTCTCTCTCTGTCTGTCTGTCTCTCTTTCTCTCTCTATGCTCGAATCAGCAGCAGGAATATGCGGAAAAAGTTGTACGCGAGGACAAAGTTGGGAGGGAGAGAGAGAGCGAGCGAGATAGAGAGGGAGGGAAAGCTTAGGGAACAAGACTGCGATATTAGGAGCGAGAGCGAGAGAGAGAGAGAAGAGAGAAAGAGAGAGAGAGAACGAGAGAGAGAGAGAGAGAGAGAACGAGGGTTTCAATGTAGTCAAAGAGCGTGAGCGAGTTAGGAACCAGCAGGCATGAATCCCCGTGGGGGTTGGGGGAAGAGAAAGCGCAATATCACACTCTGCTACTCGACTCTTACCATCTCTCCCGCCCTCTCTTCTCTGCTCAGTCATTCTCTGCATTATCATCTCTCTCTCTTCCGTCCTCTCTCACTCTCATTCTCTCCCTCTCTCTTTCTCTGTATCTCTTCCTCACCTGCTTCCCTGCCCTCACTAATCAGCATGAAACTGTCCCGCTCTCACGATCACTGCAATTGTTTGAAGGCAGGACGGATATGTTGTAAATATATTTTCAGAAAGTCTTAGGCACAAATATTCACTCGCTTGGTAGAGAGATACAAATCTCTGGTAAGATTTCTTGCAAGAAAATGCACAACAAAGGCGCAGTAGACCATTTTCAAAGCTAAGAATAAATAGGAAAACATCATGTGATAAATCAACAGAATGCTTTAACATTCAGCTGTTAAACTAGAATCTTTTGCTTGGTGAGTTCTTAGTAGTCTTATGGAAAAGTAGTACGAATACATCCTGAATGAATGGATAAGAAGTGAGAAAGAGATAATGGTGAACAAGAGAAAAGTTGCTGAGGGGGAGAGAGCGAGCGAGAGAGAGAGAGTAATAGAGAGACTGAAAGTGAACGAAAGAGAGAGAGAGTAAGAGAAAGAGAGAGGGAGTAAGAGAGAGAGAGAAGAGAAATAGAGACAGCTATTGCAAAGGAATGACTATAAAGTGCTCATTTTCTAGGTGCGATATGGTCTGCACCGAAGCCTTGTGAAAGTGATTAGCCCAGATTCGAAAGAGTGAGAGATAGTTTTCTTACCATTAGACAACTTTCTCTAGCTGCAGGGAGTGCTGCGGAGTTCTCAAGCATTCGGAGGAGACGGATATGCTATGTCCCACAACTAAACGAGAATTCCAACTTCTTGACACTTCCAACATTCGACGAATTGTTCAAATAATGTAAGCGCCCTATCAAAATTTCAGAAAAGTTTAACAATTATATATGTACATACTAGCAAATTTGGCGTCAGCTCGACTTTCTGTGCCACCCCTGTTGTTCAACTTTACCAGCCTGCGCATTATAATTTCCTGGCGAGTTGCCAAACTGTAACTCTGACTAGGAAGGGGAGAGGAAAGGCGGAAGTGTCTGGTGCTTGCGTGCTTCAAGTTATGTGTACGTTCTCTCTGTATGCTCAGGTACACATTCTTCATCATGTATTAATCTGTGCACAGAGTCAGAATGATGCTGAGAGATGGCTCCTCTAGCCTCGCCCTCAGGCAGTCAAAATCGAACTGGTTCCGCGCCCTATCTCCGACGGGTCTTGGAAAGCTCTGTGAGCAGCAGATTAACAGAATGCGAGGAGATAAAGCAGCAGCATTAGCACCGATCTTCACTTGGCGCATAACAAGAAAGCCGCTGGCATTTTTGCAGATATGTAGTTATTGCGAGAGAAAGAGAGAGAGAGGGTGGTAAAGAGAGAAAGAGAGAGGAAGAGAGTGAGAGAGAAAGAGAAAGAGAGAGATGGAGGGCATAATGTTGATACTGTACAAGGTCTAGACATATCTATTAGATGAATACTTTTCGGTTCTATCTCTCTGGAAGAGGTGTACTTTGCAGGGAGGGAGACGGAGAGATGGAGACATGAAGAGAGAGATGGAGAAAGAGACGAGAGGGAGGGAAAGAAAGAGAAGTAGAGAAGGAGAGAGAGATTGGAAGATGAAAATGTGCACCAGAGTTGCAATCTTCTCTCCGATGTCAGCCCTACTTACTCTTTCTTGCCAATATTCAAACGTTTACACTCTCCGCGCACGCGACCTTGACTTTCAGCACAAGCACGTGTGGTGCAATGGAAGTGTTCAAGTGATGGGTTAGAGAGACAGAGAGGAAGAGAGAGAGAGGAAGAGAGTGAAAGAGAGGAAGAGGGTGAGAGAGAGAGAGGAAGAGAGAGAGAGACAAGCACACTGTAGAAGAGCCAGGGCGCACTTGTAGCAAACATTTTAGACAGAGGGTGAGAGATAGCTAGAGAAAGAAAGAGAGAAAAATTAAATGTCAACTACTTGATGGCGCAATACGAGCAGGCTGGCAAGCTGCGGTGGCCAGGAAGCGAAACTAGTTCCCTCTTTTCCACGTTCCTCTCCTCGAGTCACTTCTCTCTCTCCCTCTCTTCCTCTCTCTTCCTCTCTCTCTCTCCCTCTTTCTCTGTCCTTCTCTTCCTCTCTCTCTCCTTCTCTTCCTCTCTCTCTCTCTCTCTCTCTCTCTCTCTCTGCCAGAGAGCGCTTAGCCTCGACTCGATGGCTGCTCAAACCAACCCTCAGGGCTGATGGCTGATTCAGAGAACCAACCAGGCAGGAGGAGGCGACAGTGCCGCGCCCTTCCCTCTCTCTCTCTCTCTCTCTTCCTCTTTCTCTCTCTCCCTCTCTCTCTTTCTCTCTCGTTCTCCTTCACTCCCTCTCGATCTCATTCTCTCTCTCTCTCTCTCTCTCTCTCTCTCTATCTCTCTATCTCTCTTCAACTTCTTCCCTCCTTTCCACCTTTCACTCTCAGTGCCCTCTCTTTATGTGAGGGTGGCCCCGGCTCAAACGTTCGCTACAGGCAGAACAGAGAGGGAGAGAGAGACACACAAACGCCACATGATCATCAAGCCTCTAAGCGCCATCGAGCCCCCCCCCCCTTCACCCTGAAACAACTTTCCCCAGCCTTGTCTCTCTCTCTCTCTCTCTCTCTCTCTCTCTCTCTTTCTCTCTCTCTCTCTCCCTCTCTCTCTCTCTCTCTCTCTCTCTCTCTTCCTTCTTGTCACCCGGAAAAGGCGCGGTGGTGGTGTCCTTGGCTTCTTCTTTCTTTCCGTGTTTCACTTCTCTTGTTCGGTCGTGGCAGTTGCCCGAATGAAGAGGCCTCTGCACTTTTGCTGAGCACTTATCCTTAACGCCTCCTCAAGCTGGCTTCCCCAGCAGCAAAAGAGTAGTAAGAGTTACATTTAAGAGGCAAGCTGTGGAATTAGAAGAAAGAGAGCACATACTACACATACATGCATACGAATTGCGGAGCCGGAATTTTTTAATAGCCGAATTTTTTTGTTCAAGTGGCGGGAAAGGTCGTTTCTTAGCTTCTTTCCAGATAGTGAGAGAGGAAGAGAGAAAGAGATGGAGAGAGAAAGAGAGAAGAGAGAGATAGAGAGAGAAGGAAAGAAAGAAAAAAGAGAGAGAGAGAAAGCGAGAGAAAGAAAAAGAGAGAGAGAGAGTGAGTGAGAGAGAGAGAGAGAAAGAGAGAAAGAGGTCCGTGTATCATCGTTCTCTACTTTCCTTTTTTCAGGTTGAAGAAAGTGATGGGGATTCGCGCAGCAGAACGCTAGATGATTGTCTCTTCGAAAAAGCTACCGACGAACGGGCCGTGTTTTAGGAGGAGAAGCAATAAATGAGGACGAGAGATAGAGAGAATGAGAGAAAGAGACAGTAAAAGAGAGTGAGAGAGTAAGAGAGCGAGAAAGCAAGACAGAAAGAGGGAGATAAGGCAGATAACGGAGCTTTAACCGGAGGCTGCTTTAAACGGGAGCGATCAAAGAGAACGATTTATTTTTATCTCCATATTATAGATCCTAAGCTTGTTCTCAGGAAATTCAGGATGAAGCGATAATTGAGGACATTTATTTATTTAATTTATAACTTTAAGACATGCGATTTTGAAAAGAAAAAAGGTGATCGTTTCATATAAAATGTTTACAGTAAATTTTGCTTTGATTTGCTCGCGAAGTCTAAAAACATTTGTCTTTACCGAATAAAACTTTTTGCAGTTTTAAAACTATTTTTTGTCTGCTTTTCAAAACGTCGAATTTGAGGGCTGAAAGATCATGTCGTTCTAGTCGACCTAGCGGATATGGCCAAGCGGAATATGAGGGCATTCGAAGGAGGCTGAGCAGGATGACCTAAATCGTTACAGAACTGTGACGGAGTGAGAGAGAGAGAGAGAGAGAGAGTAGAGAGAGAGAGGAGAGAGAAGGAGAGTGAATGAGAGTGAGGGAGACGTATGGAAGAGACAGAGAAGGAGAGATGACCACGAGAGATGACTCTCGTCGGCTTTGATTGTACATATAGTAGTTGTCTGGCTAGAGATCCGCATAGATTCGATCCCATTTCAAGCCGTCTGGGCTGTTCTTTTCTGAACGGAACTTTGTCGAAAACGCGATGCGGCTCGGACCATTGCATTGCAATCTCAGATAAAAGGTGGCTCGTGTCCATCTGCAGATATCAATCTGGCTTAGTGAGGAGGGAGTTATGGTCGGAACAAGAAAATGATGAGTAGAGAGAGAGAGAGAGAGAGAGAAGAAAGTGATGAGAAGAGAGAGAGAGGGAGACAGAGAGAAATATGAGATAACGAGGAGACTGAGAGGATAAAGAAAATGAGAGAGTCTGAACAGAAATCAAGCCTATCGGCAATGTTGTCTGAACTATTCCAGAGCCGAATTACTAGATGTATGCGAACATTACAAACAGGAATAATGGATGGAGAAAGAGAAAGAGAAAGAGAAGGAAAGAGAGACAGGACAGAGAGAGAAAAAAATGAGAGAAAGATCGAGAAGGAGAGAGAGAGAGAGAGAGAGAGAGAAAGAGAGAGAGAGAGAGAGATACAACTTTTGCAAAGCCGCCCGATACTAACAAGTCAATCCAGTTTGTGAAAGGCTTTTCTTTCAGCTTGAACAACTCCTCTTTCTGTATCTCTCCCTCATGTTGGCATCCAAAAGAGATATGACATCCAAAATTTATTACAATTACATATAAATTAGAA
Organism: Allodiplogaster sudhausi; assembly: GCA_945643635.1. Classification (NCBI taxonomy): domain Eukaryota; kingdom Metazoa; phylum Nematoda; class Chromadorea; order Rhabditida; family Diplogasteridae; genus Allodiplogaster; species Allodiplogaster sudhausi. The sequence continues at coordinate 4,781,915 of CALZFC010000017.1, read as the reverse complement.
GGAATGCACTGTATGCAAATTATTGTCAAAATATTGGTTGTCATCGAAAATGGTGTAAATTGAGAGACCTTAACAGGCGGTAAATAAATAGAAATTGTGGTAAATATTCTAAATAAGGAGTGGCAGCAACTAACAAAAATTAATCATGTAGCAAACACTTATTTTAAAGAAAAATTCAATCATGTTTGGTGTATTATGAAATAGTACAAACATTTACATATCATCTTCTCAAATTTTTTTTACATCCTTTTTCGCTCATGCAATTCAATTCGGTTATAGTTGGGTACGAGAGAGAACACGAAAGAGGAGGGCGGCTCAAAATTACCGCAGTAGAATCGCGCCCTCTTAAACTTCGCTTGCACATAAAAACAATTATGAGTGAACAAAATCGTTCTAATTTTCGAGTCAGATTATTTTTACCAAAGCGAATTCACTCACAAAGAGAAAATATCATTTACCAGTTATTCCACAGATAGCCGATTCACTTTCGAAATTCATATGTGGACATTCGAATTATTCTGTTTTGTTAAAGAATAAACGAAGGAGAGGCGATGAAGTGATGGGAGACTCGAAATTGTTACGCCGTGTGATTAAAATTACTTTTATCATAACATGAAAGCATTCAAATTGTCTCACGCACTACAATTGATAATGAGTAACTTTCTAACAATATGAAAGATTACTAATACAATACACATTGCTTTGCGTATCTATAATTTTTTTTTTGTTTGAAGAAGGACAATAAGCGTAACTCAATAACTAAAATGTTACACTATTTTTTATGCTGATAGTAATAAAAATTTAAAATAATGCAAAATTAAATGCTGTTTATCTATTGAAAGTGTAAAAAAAGCCTTATATTCTTTGATATTTACTACAAATGTATGCAATGGGTATTTCGTCCTGCAAATGTATGCAACTGGTATGGGCCCTGTGGGTTACGCTGACCAAGGAATAGTTAGCTGACTTTCAAAGAGATATTGAAAACTGCATATTTGCTAGGATGAACGTTTTTACAGAAAGATCCCTCCAATGCACATACATACAAACAAATTTTACTCGACGCGATCTTGACACGACAATGTTGCTTGCCTTCAGCGATTTTCATTACAAACCTACGCAATTTTTGTTTGCTTCGGACGACTAATAGTTTGCCTGCTTTCATCATCCTCTTACTCATACCTCATGGATAGGAAGAGAGGGAGAGAGAGAGAGAGAGTGAGAGAGCGAGAGAGAATGTGAGAGAGTGAGAAAGAGGAAGAGGAGATCTGCGAGAGAGCGAGTGACTGAGCGAGAGAGTGAGAAGAGATGTGAGTGATAGCAGACGCCTAGACACTTTACGATTGCAGCATGCCTGCTTCGCTTCAAGTCCTCTGATCATCATATTTTTTCCGCTTCGCAAAAATGTGTAACTTTTTGCAAATATTTTGCAAGAATGACAAATGATCTAAGCAATAATTATGTCGCTAAAATAATTTCTGTTTTTTGTTGTTGTTGCTGGCATTCTTGGCCAATATTTTCTGGCAAAGTGCTGCATAATTGCCTGTTTTTATTAGTCATAGCAACAAATGAAAAGGCTTCCGCAAATGTGCATTGCATATATAAAATTCCAATACATTCTTTGTCTTCATTCCTATTTTTATTCTTAAGTTTTTTTTTAGCTAATTATATTTTTGTTCGCCTGCTTAACTTTCACTTTTCCAATGCAAAAACAGAGCGCATTTTCTATTCTATAGATTCATTATTTAGCTAATTCATGTTGTCCACATCTCTCTCTTTCGCTCTCTCTCTCCCTTCTCTCTCTCTCTTTTCTTTCTCATTCTCTCACTCTTTCTCCCTCTTTCCACTCCATGAAGGAAAACAAAAACTTCCCTCTCTTTTCCTTTCACTCCCACATAATCTCTCGCTCTGTCATTCACTCTAGCGCTTCTTAAACTTGCATTCTATATTTCCCTTTATCTGGCTCGTTCTCTCCACATCTCTCTCTGTCCCATTTTTTCTTCTTTTTTTTCTCTCTCTCTCGCTTTATCTCTCACTTTCTCTATACTTTGTTCCGTTCTTCAAACAAAGCAGCTTAAGAATTATTAAATCAAGAATTATGGAATTATGTCTGTACTTTATTGCTTGAACTCATCCGTATCTGATAATCATACTACCAAAGTGAGAATCAGACACTCGAACGATTGGCCCCAATCGAACATCATACACCAGAGATCAATCATGGATAAGTAGTCTAAAGTAGTAGGATGTTCTTTGGGAAACAATTCCTATCCATTCGGCCAAGCTCCTCTAACTTCCCCTTCTCTCTCGAATGTCAAATTTATTTTCAAGTGTTCATATTTTCCATCACAAGAGATGCCACAATATTGTTTCGATTTGTTCCACTGTTCCGGCGAGATCATTTGATATATTTCAGCTTTTGTAGGCATCTTCACTTGAAGCGCTGCTGAAACTTCGGAGAAGAATAAACATTAGTTAACTTCATTAATATATTTTATAGAAAGCATGTGGTATTGCATAAAATCTTTTAGTGATGAAATAGAGAGAGAGTGAGAGTGGAAGGAAGTGAAAGATGGAAGAGAGAGTAAAAAGAGAGAGTTGTCATGCTGGACGCAGCATTCCAGCAAATCATCAGTTTGCCCACTCCACGGTGTGGGAGGATTATGGTTCGCGCCTGTTGCAGTTGGAAGAGCACAGAAAGAAAGAAAAAAAGGAAGAGCACAGCTGGAGCTACACCTTCTTTTTCTCTTTTTCCGTTGCCTTTCGAGAGAGGAAAAGAAGAAGAGAGAGAGACAAGGCCCGGCGAAAGGCAAAGAGGCGCACACCTTTTGCAAGGATGTCACAATCACTGTTTCCGGCCTCTTTGTCAGGTGGCTCCGTCGAACATTGTTTTTTTTCACAACTCAATTGTATATTGCTAAACGTTTCAAACACATCATTTTGCACACCTGCAAACGCTTTTATTAACAAATTTTTTTTTCGCAACCTTCAACTCGCTAATTAGCACGTTCGCCATCGAAATCCGATTACAAACTCAGTGCTCACTTTTTTTTTGTTCGACGTTCATGTTTTAATGCGCGTTATTACTGACCATTTAGCCGATTCGCGATGAATTCTGCGAAAAACTATTGAAAAAATTCCATCTTCTGTTTGATAAAGTAGTTGTTTCGTTGGCATCGTATTTGCGCTGTGATCACTGTACTTACATACAGTAGCGTGCAATAAAAGTGTATATTTTGGTTTTTCATGCATATTTTACATATCTTTAAAAAATTTTATTTTAAACACTCGTCGCAAAATGTAACATTTAGCGATGACAATCAGCCTTAGGCACCTCCTAAGCCGGCATTTCCACCCCCCCCCCCCCCCCCCGAGGACAACGTCATGCTTGTTCTACCTGCTGCAATGCTGATTCTTATCGTTGTCTTCCCCCTGGGCCGGGTCCTGATGGTATCCTCCTTACAACTGGAATGAATAGGCAAGCCCTAATGCTCTCTCTCCCTCTTATTCTTTCTCTCTCTCTCACTCTCCCTCTCTTTCTATTCTTCTTCTTCTCTCTCTCTCTCACTCTCTCTATCTCTCTCGTTTCTATCTTCAGTTGCTTTCATAATTGGATCAACAAAAATGTGAATTATCTCTGCCTTGAAATGACTAAGAAACTCCTTGGAAGCCAGACACGACTTTCTTCTTAAATAATAGTTGCTGGGAAAATTTTTCTCATAATAATCGAAGAATGTAGGTCGAAAAAATATAGTCTCGTCTACATAAATATACCCTGTTTACAGAAAATATCTGCTCTGATTGCAGATACATATTTAACCTTCCTCGTTTCTAACTCTTGTTTTGCGCCCTTTGATATGCGATGGGGTCATGTTTTCCTCTCACAGGGTCAGGAACAACAATCTCTCTTTCTCACTCTCCCCCCTCTCTCTTTCCCCTCCTCTATCTCTCCCCCTCTCCTACTCCCTCTCTCTCTCTCTTTCTCTCTCTCTCTCTTGCTCTCTCTCTTGCTCCCTCTCTCTCCCTCTCTCTCTATCTCTCTGTCTGTCTCTCTCCGGTTGCGCGAATGTGTGTGCATGCCCTTGCCTGTAATGCTGATGGCTATCTCGTCCTTCCTGTCCTTCCTACTTCTTTCGTCCTCTTTCCTCTTCCTCCTATACCTTATGGTTATCTTCTCTAGAAAAGGAATAGATTATAAGAAAGTAGGAGACCGAAACAACGAAAGTTGGGAGGTAGAAAAGGGAACGGAGAGAGAGAGAGAGGCTATCTTTCCTACTTCCTTTCTACAACTGTGCCGCGGGCGCTGCTGCTTTCTGCCTATCTTCTGCTACCATCTTCAGAGGAGCCCAAAAAGTCAGCCGCTCTACAACGCGCATATTTATTCTCAACTCATCGTGGCATGCATTCGTGAACTCTCTGTATTAGTCCATGCATATTTGTTGTTTACCTGCTGTGGTTATTTGATGATAATTAATTTTGTGAGTGACAAATATTTATAATTTTTTGTCGTGTTACCATCATACATATGAGCATGGAATTATTTTCCCGCTTATCTTTAAAGACTCGGACTTGTTGTTGTGACATAGCATCAGGGGGAGAGAAAAGAGAGTGCCACTGATAAGTCCGACCTTTCTCTTCTTCTTCTTCTACAAACATTCATGTCCTGCTGCTAATTATTTGGCATGAATGTATTTTTAATTTTTAATATATTTCTTCAAAGAGAAACGTAAATGAGAATTAATATCAAAAAGACACGAAGAAAAAAAGCAATCTGTATTTCTTGGCCAATGAGATGCAATACTGTCACCAGATGCAATACTGTCTCTACCCTGAAAGCTGTTATTTTACACTACCATTTGCAATCGTCGCCTGCCTGAGTTCGACTTTTGTTTCCGTGGTAACGAACATCAAAGCAAGAAGCGAGCAGACGTTGTGCTTGTTGTGTATTCATAACAAAATATATATATACTAATGTATGATCTTCAAACCACGTTTTCATAACTACATAAGGCACAAAATATTTTTAATCAATTTGTTGTGGCAACCGTTTTTCTAATTAGAAGTACATATGTATTTTCTTCATTTTTCCCCACCATCGACTCACTATTTTACCTTTCTTTCTTCTTCTCTCTCCCTCATATTTTCTCTATATCTCGATTTCTTTATCACTCTTTCAATCAATTCATGTTTTTTTACAACCATTTTTGCCTATTTTGCTAAGGGCTTTCATGATGAAAATATGTATGTACATCTTATTTATCGACATTTTCGTCGTCTCCTTCTTTTTTCTGCATTCAGAAAGACACCTTACCCGAAATAGCCTTAGGTTTTTCTTCTCCTTCGATCTCTGTCACATTTAGTCGTTTCTTTCACATTCTTCATGTCGCAGCTTCGCAATTGTCTCTCTCTCTCTCTATCCATCTCTTTCTCTCTCCCCTCTCTCCCTCGCTCTCTCTCTCTCCCCTTATCTCTCTCTCTCTCTCTCTCTCTCTCTCTCTAGCCTAGCTCCTTCTATTCATCTCAGCATCGCTTTTAGCTGTGTGCGTTTGTATGGAAAGCAGCCGGCTTCTGACACCGGACCGCTTCTCTCAATTCCTCTCACGAGATCTAGCACAATGTATAACGATTTCTCTCTCTATCTCTATCTCTCTCTGCCTCTCTCTCTCTCCGCATCTTTCAATCTTCACTCACACTATCTCTCTCTCTCTCTTTCTCTCCCGTGCTTCTTTTCGTCGTGTCTCTCCCTTTCCTCTCTCTCTCTCCCTCTCTTCTATCTGCATGCTCTCTCTCTTCTTCTCCATCTTCTTCTTAGTCGCCTTTCATAGGTCACTCTATTCTTCTCGACCTGAGGCTATGTGAAACGGCGCTTGCTGCTTCTTTTCTTGTTGCTATTTTTACATTGGTTCTAAATTGTGCTCAACACTATTCATGGTAAGTGCATCGTCCTATTACGCCTTTGTTGCACAGTAACTGTCAATGTACATATGTACATATGTAAATATTACTTTATCGCCACAAACTCGCCAAGAGTTTACCTCTGTTCAGATTCTGTGCACTGGTCTCTGAGTTTTTGCTCAGCCGCGTGCTGCGCCTACACACAACGGAAGGATTTGTTCTATTGCTGTCCACTCGTAATCGGATACATGACGCCCGAGGGGTGAGAAACTGGAAGCGCTTTCTCATTCGGGAGAAAGTAAACGTGCGTTTCTGAAATCAGTAACGAGAAAAAAACCATAGTTCGAAGAAATAGTTTTAAAAAAGGAAAACGCGCACCTCTATTGTAAAGAATAGTATACTAAATCTGCGCCCTCCATAGTGCGCTGTAAGAACAACTGCACAATCGTTCTTTCTACGGTCTAAAACCCAGCGCTTTTCCATTGATTATGCGCACTTTTTCGTAAACGAACAATATGCAAATTTCAAATGACCGTCGGGAAATCATGGAAACTCAATGATTCTTCAATCATTCTTCATCGCTTTCCTACTCCGTTGCGGCGCTCTCATCATTTGCTTCTCAAAGTAGCGCACTTTGTTTTCTTTCCTTCCAGATTTCAAAGAGCGTCTGTTATTTGCAGTCAAGTTTTGTTATTTATTTAATGTTTTTTCTCTCCAATTAATCTAAATTTTCGCTATTAGGAAAAATTCATCTAACAGTTTTTTTTAATTTACGTAATATTAAAAAAAAAATGTTTTCTTGAAGGCCTGTCCGGCGATTTGCCTGCGGAATGGATCGAAATGCGTCGCGAACATCGCTGCGCAGCATCTTCTCCACGAAGAGGTGCCAACACTTTTATCGTCTCTTGGTGGAGAAGACTTTCTTCCTGGGCGATGAGCTAGTCGACATTCACTAGTAGATCGATGTAGTTAGCGGTTAACGTACTGGATGTATGGTGTATTCGATTATCGATTGATGTACTTATCGTGCCATGTATTAGTCATCTGTTCCTTTAGGCAACGAAGCAAGAAGCGAAAGACGAGCGAAGTTGCACTTTTCATACGCAAATTCTACACTTTCAGATTGTTTTCAGTTGTTTTCAGTACCTGGAGCACTTACTTGAATAAAAAACTCTTTCAAAACAAATATAGTAGATCATTAATTTAAATAAGATATTCTACCGTAAGCCCATCTTTTCCCTTCAGGACCACTCGGCCATCACTGGCGACGCGTGCGATGGAAGTGACGAGCGCCACACGAACACTTCGAGCTCGGCCGCCTCGAGCTGCTCGGAGTCTCACAAGCAAAAGTGTGTGGTGGTTTTTGGAGGCAAACAAAATGATTTGAAGTGTTATTAATCACGATAATTTTGTTTTATCGACAATCAGTAAAAAAGGGAATGAACGGACGTTGGGGAAAAGTTGGGAGTTCAACCGAAGAGTCTTTGATTTTGGTAGTGAGAAAAGGAAAGAAATGGAGAGATAGAGAGATGGAGAGGGAAGAGGGGAGCAATAGAGAGATCCGATTAATTGTTGAGTAGCAGCGGATTAACGAGTGTGAACGTGTCGGTTTGGAGGCGCGATCATCGGCTTTATTGAAGGCGTTCTCTGTTCTCTCTTTGTATGGCAATCGCTTGCGCTAATCGGAGCCCGCAACTCTCTTCTCTTCTCCTCAGCTGCCTTTCCTTCTACATACACACATAGTAGTTCTTCTTTTCCATCCTCCCCCCCGTCATTTCTTGTCTGAACGGTGGTTTCAACTGCTCTCCATCAGTCTTCGTATATCCAAAAAGCTCAAACGGCTGCTTCCCTGGAGACGTCTCCGTGACCCCAACCGCCTAAGGCGATTTCCCTGTGTAAGCTGTTTCCCTTCCTTCGCCTCGCCCCCCTCCTTGAATGAGCTTCTTCTTTCTTCTTCAAATGTCACCGCTTCGCTACAGTCGTGAGGATTGGATAGTCTTCAGGTGGAGTTTCTTTTTTTGTTGCTGATTTGAAATAGCTTCTACTAACTATCTTTTCAAAAGATCTACGAATGACTCAATTGTGTCCTCTAGCCGAAATTGTGAAATTGATATGAAATGACGCATTAATCACTATATTTCATGAAGATTCTGCAAAGCTTGATGAGTCAGTAAAAAAATTTCTTTTTTCCTGCACCCGGAACTGCAAGCTCACTTCTTGATCTTTTGAACGAAAAAAAGATTTGGTCTGCGCTTTATCAGTTCGAGTGCTGTGACAACTGTGAAAACAATCTTTACTCTCTCTCTCTCTCTCTCTCTCTCTCTCTCTCCGTCTTTGCATTCTTTCCTAGGCTTGTTTCTCTGATTCTCTGTTTCTCTCCCCCCCTCTCTCTCTCGTCATCCGTCTGATTTTATTAACTTGCTGACTATATTATGACGTTTGAGCTATTCCTCCTTGACTTCGGTCCAACCGTCTCCGTCTCTCTCTTTCTCTCTCTCTCTCTCACTCTCTCTGAATCGATCACTATATTTCTCTCTGATCAGGCGACATCCTATCGTGAATTCCTCATCACAAGCTAATCGGCCCCCTCCCTTACTTATCTAATCATTTCAAGTGAAAAATGCCCTTGCCTCGAGAGAGAAAAGAGATTGCGAAAGAGCGCAGAGGTGATTGGAGAATATAAGAAGGGAATGAGAGAGAGAGAGAAACAGATGAGTCTCTGCTGATTGTCAGGGAGAGCTAAACCGCTCTCACCTCTATCAGAACCACCAGTTTCCTCATTCTGTCTCCCCCTCTCCGCTGGTCAAACCGTGGGCTGCTACTGATGATGTTTAGTTCCACGTTCCAGTGACACACGTTGATGCCAGCAATTGAATGCTTATTCAGCGATTTCTTTTCTTTTTCTTTTCCTCTTCTATCATCTCTCTCTGTCTCTCTGTCTTTCTGTCTCTCTCTCTCTCTATCTATCTCTCTCTCTCTGTTTGTGTTTGTATGTCTCTGTCTCACTATCATTCTAGCTTTCTCTGCCCGATTGCCCGATGCAAAACTTTTCATCGATTCAGCCAGCTTGGAACACAACAAAGAATTTCATTTTAGTATCGAATATTGACGAGCATATGCCGTTAAATATTCATGTGATAATTTTTGATTTTTGCTCTTCAATAGAGATTGAGAGAGTGAGAGAAACAAAGAAAAGAGAAAAAAATTAATTATGGTAACTTTTTCCATGCCAGGCACCGAGTGGTACGCGCCACGTGTGAGTGCGTCCTCTATCAGTTCAGTCTTCTTTCTTTTCTCTTTCTTGGACACCCTAATCAGACGCCCTTTTTGATTTATATCTTTTTTCTTCTATATATTTTCACTTTCCTCGCACTCGTCGCCTTCCCATGTCCATTTTTCAGTGTCTCTTTTCTTTGTGACGTTTTCTCACGATTATCAAGCACACATCATCTTTTTTTTGGTTCCTTATTGTCTCATTTCTCATCGCTCTCTGTCGTCTCGCTAATACGCACGCTATTTCTCTCGCATGTTCTCCATCTCGTCACCTCCAATAGAAATGTTCCTCAGCCCAGCGTGCTCCGTGCTCTCCCTCTCTCTCCCTCTCCCTCACCCTCTCTCTCTCTCTCTCTCTCTCTCTCTCTCTCGCTAATCAGAGTGGGAATCCTGAGTCGGTCTGTGAGATCCTGGCGGCATGGCCGTGAAATGGGCGGAGGAGACCTCGTCGGCCATTCCACGGTACGTCATTTGACTGCCACCGATGGCTCCTGGAGAGTCGCTGCTCAAGAAGTCGCTGACGAACAACTTTCTCAAGCAACTCGAGCAGAATGGCTCGGACGACGCAAAGGGTCCGAGACGTGTGATGAGTCTGCGACTGGGCTCATCCGGAGCGCTGAAGAGATCCACGACCGATGACGTCACGATGACGAAACGACCTCGAATCTTCATGTCCTTTCGCCAGCGTCCACCGTCGTCTTCGTTCAAAAAGTCGAGCGAACGAGGCATCGACCGCATCAAGCGCAGCTTCTCGGCGAGATTCTTCATGAAGAAGCCGAAGATCAAGGAGGATGAGAACAAGCAGGAAGAGCCACCAGTTGCCCGCGCCAGAATAGACACTCTCGGAAGGTCGCAGTCATGTCGAGTCGGCCTACGAGTCAGGAAGAAAAGGTAAGTGAGGACGAGAGAGAAGGGTGAGAGAGAGAGGTGAGAGGGAGAAAGGAAGAAAGTAGATAGAGAAAGCAAAGATTGAGAGAGTGAGAAAGATTGTAAGAGAGCAAGATAGTTAGAGATAGTGAGAAGGAGAAAAGACGCGCCAAAATGTCAGATGTTGTCAGCGGCGCTCTGATAAAGTTGTAGACTTTGTAGTATGTGTGCCTTTATGTGCATTTAGTATAATAGTATGCAGTTCTTATCTGCTTCTATGCATGTACCTATGTACACATGTACATATGTTAACCCCTTGCTTTGCACCAAGGGCTTGTCCCAAAAAGATTTCGATTACGATGCTTTGACACTCTTTACGACAGCGCGTTGTTGTATTGTTGAGTGACTTGTGTATCTCGCATTCGGTTTATTTCTAGAATTTTAATTTTGTTGGGTAGAATCGCTCGCATGGCTAGCCGCGACGCGAGCAGCGACGCAAACTGCGACGCGAAACTCGACGCGAGCAGCGACGCGAGCCGCGACTCGTCAGGCCTAACACTTAGCGTCCCTCGTTGGCATTCGAAAACACGGACATCGCATTGCCGCATTCGCCTCTCTTACTCCATGTCCAATCTGGTGGAGAAGTACGAGAGTGAAGAGCAAAACGCGCAGACACCGAGAAAGGTGTCGGTTGTCGAGAGGTGGGCGCCAGGTTCAGGCTCCCTTTTCAAGGGTCCCGTTTCAGAGTACCGTTTCAGGACCCCGTTTAAGGACCCCGTTTAAGGCTCCCACTCTCGTAAGAGGGAGAACTTGAAATAAATCTTTTAAAAAACAATATTCTTTTAATTTAATCGAAGTGTATTATTAAAAGCGACAAATTATTACAACAAATTAAAAGTTCTATTTTAAGGACCATCTCTTCGGACGTGGACGTCGTTAGCGCCAAAACGCGCGCGACTTCGTACTCTTCACTGTCGTCCGACGAGAGAAAAGCGTGCGGCATCGGCCGGCTGACCATTGATGAGTGCGTTTAATACAAAGGAAGATAAAAAATATATGGAATATTAAAATATATACATATTTTTGGTGCGCGCGCTACTGAAGATATAAATATTATAATACTAATAAAAAATATTGATTGATTGATAAAACATTTTTGGTGCGCACTAATGAATCCTCTCCTTCCTCGTTTTTCAGTGACTCGTATTGCAGTGATGACGAGGCTGCTATTCTGGCTGTGGGTGGAGACGGCGAGAAGCTCGATGCACGCGCTCTCTCCAAGATGAAGTACTTTGCAGCACCGCCCGAGAGAAGCATCATCAAGAAGGTTTTTATCTTGTTATTTAAAATATATGAATAATAACTTTTTAGGTATTATTTAATTATAAAAATATTATTTATAAATATGTAAAATTGCTGTTAACTATCAAAATACTTACAGTATCTTAACTAACAAAATACGTGTCTCATTTAATAAAATATTCTTACAGTACCTCTTGCCATCGTTCCATCAGCGAGCCACGCAGTTTCGCAAGCTCTTCCACGCGCACGTGCCAGAGGACGAGAAGCTGTTGGCTTGTCAGCCGTTTTTTCTTGATACTACTTGATTTTCAGTCCGAAGATAAAAACATAATGTTTGTCTTTTCTTCATAATACTAAAAAATTTCTATTACAAAACATTTCGAGAGAAAATGTATATTCCTTTAAAAAAATAGAAAAAAAAACTTTTTCCTCAGCCTTCTCATGCGCCTACCAGCGCGAGATTCTCGCACAGGGCCGCCTCTACATTTCGACGCGACACTTTTGCTTCCACGCCAACATTCTCGGATGGGGTCATCAATAGTGAATTTAATCTTTAATTTTTCCCCGTGAAACGGAAAATAAAATAAAATTAAAAAAAAATAATTAAAGGATAAACACATTTGTTTTCTAGCCACGCTTTTTGCCGTTCCGATCGCACATGTCAACGAGATTACGAAGGAGCGTGCCGCGCTCATCTTTCCCAATTCGCTTCAGGTTGGGCGAGAGAGTAAGATGTAGAAGGAGAGAGAAAGAGCGAACGAGAGGGAGAGAGGAAGGCATAACAAGCATTCAAACTTGAAAACAATTAACATACAAACTAGCCTACCTGAACATAAATTGCAAAATTAAAGGGAGTTTACTTTAAAAAAAGTAATATGGAGGAGAAAAATAATATACATACCGTATTTTCTCTATTAGTGCCCCTCCCTCTATTAGAACCCCCCCCCCCTCTAATAGTGCCCCCTCTGGCAGGGGTATTGAAAAATAGTGCCCCCGGGGGCACTACTATAGAAAATACGGTATGCACATATATGAACGTATAAAAATAGATAAATAGTAAAAGTGATCCAAATACATATTCAGCTAATGACTGCCACTGATCGCTTCTTCTTCGCCTCGTTCGTCAATCGCGAGAAGACGTTCCGCGTCATGGAAGCCGTCTGGCGGCGCATCCGAGAGGGCGGCGTGGGTTTTTTTATATTTATTATTTAAAAAATATATACATATGCATACAAACAAATACTGTATACCAATTGTTTTTTTTATTATTTTACTTTATTCTCATACATGTACATATGTATGTATGCACATATGCACATAGGCAGGCATACATGTAGTATCTATGCCTCAAAGATTCCATTCAAATATCACGAGTAAATTGTTTTCCATTTAATTTTTTAAAACTAATTGTTCTCCGTTTTCTGGTACACCTAAAATAACATAATTGTTAATTATTCAACCAATTGCTCTCTTTTAAGGAGATGACGCCCGAAGAGCTTTGGGAGCACATGAACCCAGCAGTCGACGACGACGAGAAGCCGCCCGGTTCTGCTACGCAAAAGGTCTTTAAAAGAGCCAAATATTCATGCTTGAATTCGTGCCATTTTGCCTTACTCAAGGGCGGGAGTGCAGAGACTCGACTACAATGACCAGAAAAATTCAAATAGATTAAGATTTGGTTTTTTTAACGATTCCTATAAAAGCAGACGAGGTTCGAACTGTTTCTAACAATACTAAGCTTTTTTTAAACATTATTATCCACTCATAACTAGTTACAAATGTATGTTCGTGTGATAAAATAAAGTCGCCATACTGGAGCTTGTGACGAGACTTTGCCTTTCTTCTGGCATAGCTTTCTCACCTTTGCCTTCATGGAAAATGGTTGGTTAGGGGAGAAAGGTCGTCCGTCAATGAGCGAAAATTTTTGTCGCTTTCTCACTGCTTAATTTTGCCCCCCCCCCCCTCTCGCTCGCTATTTCTTTCGCTCTCTCTTTCTCTCGTCGGTTCTCTTTGTCTCTCTACCTCTCTTTCTCTTACTTTCTCTCTTCGTCCCTCTTCCTCTCTCTCTCTCTTCACTCTCTGTTTGTGCACTTTCTTGTGTGTGCAGTCTTCGTGATCAATAGAAGCGAGCGACGACCACGCGCTGCTTCAGAATGCACGCGCGGCGATGTGAAGCTCAAGAGCAAGTGGAGAGAAGAGAAGGAGAGAGAGAGAGAGAGAGAGAGAAAGGGAGAGAGAGGGGACGAGAGAAAGAGAGAAAACGAGAGAGAGAGAAAGAGAAAGAGAGAGATAGAGAGAGGTTGAGAGAAAAGTTGAGAATTAGAATGCATTCACAGAAGGAACTATGGAGACCAAGCGGAGAGTGTGAAGAAGAGGGCTTCTAGGAGAGAAATATTGTGACTTAAAGAGAGTGAGAGAGAGAGAGCGAGAATGAGAAAGCAAGTGGCTACCAATGGAGAGATTCAGAAAGAGCGAGAGAGAGGCAGAGAAAGAAAGAGGGAGAGGGATAAATAGAGAGAGAGAGACGAACAGTTCCATCTGTTCCACTTTACTCTCGCCTCCCTCAAGAGCAACCAACCTAGTCTTTAGCGAGGTTCCGGGCAAAGCCTCTGGAGCGCGCATCTTACTTCTTTTTTTTTCTTCTGACTCTTTTCTCTTTTTTTTCTCTTTCCAGCTCTTCTCTCTTTTTTCTTCTTTATCTCTCAGTCCCTCTCACTCTCTCTCACTCTCTCACTCTCTCTTTCTCTCTTTTTCTCTCTCTCTCCTTATACCTGTGTGAAAGTGCGCTTGTTCCAGAAACTACCCGTCTAATCATGAGCGCACACATAGTCAAGAACCCTTCCCAATTCATTTCCGAACAGTTTTTTCCCCTCGGTGTGACACCGAGTGGAGCTACCGCCTCCTCCTTCCTGGTTTTCTTACAATTAGCTAATGAACGAATAGGCTTCGCTTAAATATTTCTTTTTACCACTTATTTTTTTATTAGACAAAAAAAAACATGTTGCTTCTAGCCAATGAAGAAGACATCTGAGACTTTATTCTTTCTTTTCTCATAAAAGTCTGAAGCGCCTTGTGATAGAGAGACTCTCCGTTGTTTTGAAATGTCTCGATATTTCCAGTACAAGGAATTTCCAATACAGAACAAAACATTCCAGTGTCAGGAATGTTTTGTTCTGGGAGAACTTTTTTTGTCGAAGGAACATCTTTCTATGACGATATTCCTGCTGTTTATATCCCCCCGGTGTACACGTGCTTTCTTACAATTGCACTCTTCTTCTGCTGCAGCAACTGCTGCCTTCTATCGTTGATGACCAGTGCTGACGTATTCTTTCTCTCTTTCTCTCTCTCTCTTTCTATCTCCTTCATGTTGTATTTTTCTTTTCTTTTCTCTCTCCCTTCTTTTCTCTCTCTCTCTCTCTCTCTCTCTCTCTCTCTCTCTCCTTCCTGTCTCGCTGATTCCCATTTCTTATGTGTCACACTGGTCCCTTGCTTTGTCTATGCCAGATTGCCTGCAACAACACATGCTGCAGTCAGTCATCCAATGGCCTTTTTTTATTGGTTCTAAATATACTTTCTAGAGTTATCACTTGTGCCTTCCGCTATTTTTGCTGCACAACTGCTCCTTTTCTTTTCAACTCTTTGCGGCTACAAGAATTAAATCTACTTTTTTCCAAATTGATTCAGCTATGATTCGCGTGGGAAATTGCTTACTATTAGATTTCTGTTCTGAAATTTAAAAGAAAATTGATATTAATAAAACAAAATACACTGGAGTGCTTTATTTCAGCGCTGGAAGCGCCTTAGCAAGAACCCGAGCGTCGAGGACGAGGCCATGCATAAGATTGGGTTTGTTTTGCTATGTTTACTAATTATTATTTATTTATTCAAAATTTTTATATTTATATTACGATTTTTATTTAAATTATGAAATGGTAAGAAAAATTAAGTGACATTTTTTAGAACATCTTGTGATTAGAAAGTACAAACATATGCACATATGCACTGTAATCGCAATAGTGCATACGTACATACATACATACGTATTACAATGACTAACACAATTGCACCCCTTTTCACCTCTTATCAGCAAATCTGACTTGTTCCTCGCATAGTTAGCGTCAGCTTATCAGGAAAATATCATGACAAATTCTCTGTCTGAATTGAACTCGGCGATCGCATTGCCAATCTATGCGCCCTTATTAGGCGCCTCCCCGCTTGTCTTCATTCCGTGCTTGTCTGCATTGCGTAGACTGCAGAGTCACTTTAGTGCTGCTATGCCTCATCTTCATCTCTTCGCCGGTAATGTTCGGCCAAAGCGGTATGTTACGCGTCCTTGCGATACCACCCGGATAGCATCCCATATAACTCTTTCATGTTATGGTTCTTTGCCAAGGCACCACAACGTCGCTGTCTCATTCTTGCTTTCAATGCCCGCCAATTGGCTATTCCATAAAATTCTAGTCAAAAAGCGCGCAACTAATTTTTATGTGAACAGCTTCGCAGTCATATGTTTTGTCTGGAAATGATGCCAGCGAAAAGTTTTTTTAAATGTATGCATCATAGTTAGAATCCTCTCTTGAATGACTTGGCGGCCAATTTTTGGATGAGTCTTGTAAAATATGGCGAGGAAGAGAAATGTTCATAGTGGATATATTAAATATTATTAATATACACAGTTATTATTATTATTTAATAAATAATGGTAGAGACATTTATATACGAATATATATATATATATATTTAAATATCCCCTTTCCAGTTCTTCTCCTCTGCTCGATCATAGCGAGTGCGCCGGTGGCAACGGATCGACAGAGAAGATTGCGCTCACCGAGCCCGACTGTGACATCTCGCAGTCATCCATGGTATTTGTTTGTTTACTTATTTGTTTATTATTTATGAATTTTTGCTTCAGTATTAAAATATTAATGTTCATTAATGTGCCATTTTGAACAAAAATAAATAGAAAAGACAGCGTTTATTCTCATTTGATGCAATTAATTTTCAATTTTTGTGCCAAAGCCCTCGAACAAAATTTCGTAACCAATCTGAGGCGGGAAATTCAAATATAATTTTCGTTCTCCAGGAGGCTGGTGGCTCTGGCGAATCTTCATCGACGACGTCGTCTGCCGGCGTGCTCCCTCCGCCCGTCTCTTGTGGCTGCGCGGCGCACTCGGGCCGTCTGCTCCTCGACGCCACGTACGCTCGCGCGCCCTCCGAGCTCTTCGGACTCCTCTTCGACGACTCTCCCTGGTTCCAGCAGCTGTCGCATACGCTCAGGCGTACAGGTGATTAGGCTCATTTCTTAAGTTCCCGCCGAAATTTATTCAAATTTTCCTTCCAAAATACAGACAGTAACCGTGTGCAAGCAGATGGCCTGAAGCCGGAACATATTTGTCTTGCCAATATTGTTGCTAGAGACATAATTGTAACATTTACTGTGACATTTCAGTCCACTCTCGAATTGCTGACAATGTCACTGGTTGGTTTTTTTTTCAAAAGCCGCATGAGAATTGCTCTTCCGATTTGTTTTTCCTCCCTTGGGAGTCGTGTGCTTTTGTTTGATTGAAAATTGTGCTTCCCCGGCTTTCGATAAACACAAGCAGCATTACGATACCCACGGTGTGATTCTGCCTTTTTGCATCAATCGCTGCATGACTCACCGTAAATCCACTAATCGAGTGATATTTCATAACCAACAATATTATTTTGAAGAGAGCAAAGATCGATAATTCGGGTTAACACAAAATAATTGTTGTAGGCTACATCGCTTCTCCGTGGGCGACCGACAAGGAGGGCATCAAACGTCGCACCGTCACGTATACCATGGCACTCAATCATACAATGGCACCGAAAAGCTGTGTCGTCACCGAGAAGCAGGTATCATGTGTCTCGCTCTTTCTAATCTTCTCTCTTTCTCTTTCAATCTCTCTAATCTTTTTCTTCATCTCTCTATCTCTCTTTCTCTCTTCTCATTTTCTTTCTTCTATCTTTCTTCTCTTTCTCTCTATCTCTCTATCTCCCTTTCCCTCTTTCTCTCTATCTCTCTTTTTCTCATTCTCTCTTCTCTTCTTCTTTCTTCTCTCTTCTCTTCATTCCGCTTTCTTTCTCTAAACCCTCTCCCTCCATCACAGGTCCATACGAGTCTCTCGTCTGCGTCGGATGGCTTCGTCGTGACGAAGGAGACGCACAACGCGGGCGTCCCGTACGCCGACTCCTTCGTCGTCCAGTGCACGTACTGCGTCACTCTCATTCTAGTACGCACGCACTCTCGATACCGTAATCTATGTGACGTCATCAACGTTAACAATATATAGATTATATATTACAACAATCTGACACATCAACAATAGATGTGGATTAAGAAAGAAAGAAATAAAAGAGAAGTAGGAGAAGAAAGAGAAGAAAAAAAAGAAAGAAAAGAAACTAAATGAATAAATGGCGATAATAAAATAATATTTCAGTCCAACTCAAACGGACGCCGCGAGCGGCACGCGCGTCTCCGCGTCCACGGCGGCATCGTCTACAAGAAGAGCATCTGGAGCGTCATCAAGTGTAAGAATTCGTTATCGTGTTTTTTCCAAAATTAATAAGATTAGTTTATTTTGATTAAGAATCATTTTATTTTAAACAAATTTACAGCAGATATTTTAATTCAGGAACTATTAAAATTAATAAAATTTAAAGCATACATCGAGAAGAGCACGACGACAGGATTGGATGAACACTACGCCGCGCTCGAAGCGGCGCTCGCCCAGGAGTGTGGCCGCGAGCGAGGCGGCGGCGACGGCAGCCACGCCGAACGGCATGCGTAAGATCTATTAATTGTCGTTTAACGATTTTCTTTCTTAAAAAATATAATTAATTCTTGAATAATACTTAACAGATTGTTCTGCTGCAACCAAAAATGTTTTGCTACTGATTTATTTATTAACATATTGATTGATTAGTTTTGATTAGAAAGACTTCTATTTTTACTATTACTAATTTTTTTAAAGTTTAAAGAAAACAAAAAGTCCTCTCCAGACTGGACACGTCGTCCGAGGACGGTGAGACGGAGGAGGGAGACGACATCCGCGGCACCATCATCAGGACGCGAGAAGGCACGCGTGCTCATTACGCACTCTGACGCAAACTGGCATCTAATTCATCTGTCCAACAACTAGTAGAGCGCTCAGCGTTGCAAATCGCCCTTCCCCCTTCAACTGCCCAAGTTTTACGATCGAAAATTGCGGTGAAAACTTTCTGTTCTACCCAGCAATCTTACAGTCGGGCTATAGATTTTGGAGTTTCCAATCACACTTTACCTTGGCAATAATAGATTCACTTTTTCGCAAAATAAATGGTTAAAAAATAAGGATTTGAAGAATGAGAGCGCGCGCCCATTTCAGACGCGCTTCCTCACGGCAACGGCGGCGCCCTTCCGGCCTCCTTCTCGAGCATCAACTTTTTGCACCGCGGCGAGCCACGCGCCTCCGTCGTCATCGTTCCTCAGACACTGCAGCTCTATGGCATCGTCATTGTTGCACTGTTCGTGTTGTGCACTTTTTGAACTTCCTTTTGCCTTTCGACGACCTTTTATATGCCCTTTTCATGACCTTTTGAATCTAGCTCTTTATGGATCAACAATAAGTCGTTCATTGTTGACCATTTGGCTAGAACAACAAAAATTAGATAAATGGATAACTACCAGCATTAGGATGTTGACCTTTCTAAACGTGCAAAACTGTTTCATAAAATAAAAAATAAAAAACAAATAAATTATTCCCGTTTTCATCACTTTGATTTCCAGGCTGACCTCACTTCTGCTCACTCAGCTGCTTCTCCTCTACCGGCTGCCGACATCTGCGCCTTCCTCGGACGCTCTCACTCAGCTCATTGAAAGGTTTTGCAGCTCAATCGATAAAAAAAAATTATTTATACTTTAATTCTGACAAAAATTCACTATTTTTAATCTCAAATAATAAAACAAAACGGAAAGGTGATTTTAAAAAAAACATTGAGGATCTGTTGTGCATGAGCCGGAATTATGCATATTATACATATATTATTATGATTATTATAAATATAATAAAAAATGCGACAGAATTTAAATATCTTATAACATTTTTTTCTCTCGAATACAGGATGGCTGCAACACGACAAGAGCAGGCGGCGTCGCCTGAGCGTGATCTGGATGCGCTCATCGACGCCGTCGGCAGAATCGGCGAGGAACTCAGACGCGTCCGCGACGCGACCGCAACGCGTCACGAGCTTTGAAATATCGATCAGAGGTCAGCAGTACTGGTGCAGTGTATTTTCGTTTTTTTTTTATGGAAACAGGAAAATCAGTTTTGAATTCGCGCTCTTTCCATGTAAAAACGAGAGGGAATGTAATTTTGTAAGGAGCAACTAAATACATTAATAAAATTTGTACAAACTATACAGTATAATTAACGATAGTTTTCGAATGACTATTTATGCCCAATTAAATCATGTTTCAGCGTCGATGCACAGATCGCTGAAGAACAAGAAGCCTTCAATAACGATCTTTTTAAGGACGCTTCATTCCTTCTATTTGATGTATTACATCTCCCTCCTACTCGCATAAATATATACATACATACATAGGATATTAACAGTATTACAGCTTACTTACTACTTGTTGCTTTATGTATTCGCCTGCTGTGCCTTTATTACTCATCAAGAAATTATCGGGTGCTGCTGATTCATTTATAGAGAGGATCAAAAGTAGAAATTTAGGGTAGAGAGGCAAAAGTTTATGATAAATGGTGCTTTTTTGTGATTAATTGAATCGTGTCTTCTTTCTTGGCTCTTCATTTGTCTTTTTTATATATATACATAAATGTGGCAGACAACTAAATAACAGTACCACAAATTAAAAGTATTCGAAATTATCTCTGGAAACAGTTCTTCTCTATCTTTCTCTAACTCTCTCTCTCTCCGTCCCTGCTTCTCGATGTTTTACGCATCTCTTCTCTATGCCCTTGTTATCATTCCAGAGAATGGTGCTATTCTCTTTATTGTGGCCAATATACAGTTCTTCTTGTATAATGGAAACTTATTTGATATCTAGTTCACCCTAAAAATGAACATTCGAATTTTGATACAGTTTTATGCCTTTCCTAAAAACGTGTAAGCCTAGATCCTTTTTTAGAATGAATAAATCTGTTACACATGACATCATCAATAAGACAATAACAGATAAAAAAATTAATTCCAATGAACCGATTGGACCGCTTACTCTTTCTCTAAAAACTTTGGTAATTATTACGTTGGTCATGAATTATTCACAGGATCCCTGAAACAATGACGAGATCCACTATGTATGTACAATGTTTTGTGCGCCGGAAAGCAAGGAAACAAGGCGTTTTCTTGTTCTTTTCGAGGAGGGTGCAGCTGCAGCTTGAGCTTCTTCTCCTCTGCTGCCGGCCTGCGGCGGCTGTACGAGAGCCGTCCCAGACATGTACTCCATCTACAGGCACATCCACACCGACTACGCAACCACGGGAAGTCTTCTTTCGTTTCATCATTACTATCCATCAGAAGAAGAATGAAAATGACAAAATCATGCAATCAATGAGTCTGCCCACTTTCTGTACTTGTCGTGATATTGATCGTCGTCAGTGATGACGTCATCTGTTCGAGGAGCCTCTTCGGGTGCTTCATTGGCTACGGGCGGAGCGGGCTCCTGAGCTACGGTGTCGCCGTAGTTCGTCTCGGTCGGTGCCGCTTCCGCGTGCTACGACGCGTCCGGAGCGGAAGAAGCGGAAGCCGGAGTCATCGGACTCAGAGGGGGAGGCGGCGCCGCCGATTCCACTGAGGCAGCCGACTGGTTCGTCTCCAGAGGCGCGTTCTCCACCATGGCTGAAGAGAGAGAGAGAGAGAGAGAGAGAGAGAGAGAGGGTGATAGTGAAGCTCTCTAGAGAACAAATTGTTCCACGGCGAAGAAATATAAATACGGAAATTAGAAAAGAAAAAGAAAAGAAAATCCAACGTGTCCAAGAAATTAAGTACATGCAAAAAAACCTGAAAACGTGGGCTGTTCGCCAGGATCACTTTCTTTTCCCTCATTCCCCTCGGAATTCTCGGCGGCAGACGGTTGGCTGTTCTCTTCCTCTCCGGTCGAAGACGCGACTCCTCTCTCAGCTTCCGCTGTTTCATCGCCGTGTTCGAGGAGGGGAGCCGCCGGGCAGAGCGTGGAAAAGGAAAGAAGTGCCATCATCACAAGCCACATCATCGTATGGCAACTTAGGGAATATTTATATATATATATATATAAATAATAGTAAAACTAATGTTTAAAATTTTATAAAAATTCTTTACATGCATATGAAACCCCTCCGACTATAAAATTAATAAACAAGCTTGTGAATTTTCATGTGGGCTCTGCACGATTGTTTTTTTTGTCTCACCAATGTTAAAATGCTTATGACAATAAATCAACGAAAAACAATACCATGAAAGTTAAAGAAATACATAAATCACTATGACCAACAAGAAAACATCATGATCTATGAATTGTTTGAAAATAGCAGAATAGCAATTGATGACAAGGTGTTGATTGGCATCGACAGGGATATTGAATATGTTGAGCTGCAGTCTGAGAGAGTGAGAGTGTAACAGAGAAGAATAACGAAAGAGAAAAATCACAATGACAACATGGTAGAGAGGAAGTAAAAAACGAGGTGTTGCCAGAAATTAAGAGATCTCAAAGGTCAAAGCCAGCTGCTTCGTGGGTTCCGCAGGTTATTTAATTTGACAAATGTTGGGTAAAAAGAAGAAACTGAATATTTAATGAATCGTTCGGGAGTTCGGCGCGCCTTCTGCTCAATGTCGCCGCGGGCGGTTCAGGAGGCCGGCCGAATGGCGAGTGCGGATGAGAACGGAAAAGGCGCGAAATAGCACATTCCAGACGTACCTTAAAGGAAGTATCCGGCGAATAATTATACAGCAGCGCTATAGAACTTGTTTGAGCGCGCGCGCTCAAAAAGTTGCCTGTCGCTCGGTCGAGAGAGCATGTGAAATAGGAGGGCGGCTCTGACCTACTGTAGCTAATTCTCTACCCGGCTGTTTTCACCTTGCAATTGCTCAGAACGTAATGAAAGAAAAACACTCAAACTTTCTGGATATATGTTTTACGCCAAGATGAACTTTTAAACATAGTAGTTCAAAACATAGGTTAATTATTCCCGGATACCTACTTTAATAGACTCAAACACTCACTGCTAAATCGCGCCTTTGCCTGAAACACGAGCGAGAGAGCAAATGATTTAGACAGGCGCGACTGTAACGATCAAGAAAATTCAAATAGATTAGGCTTAAGTTTCGTGCAACTTTAAAGGTATCGACAATCGTGACGAGGTGAATAGCTTGAATGGCTCTCCTTATAATTTTCATTTTGCGATAACAGCAAAATTTTTTGAAGTTCCAATTTTATTCAACGTCTTGTCTATATGACTTGAAAATGTTATGTATTGAATGCCCCCACGGAGAGTTAGCGCAGTGCAAATGCGGCACTTAGATAAAAAGCTTTGAAGACATATCTCAAAATTGAAGTAAAGGGAAATCGTTCTGAGATCCTAAACATTTCAAATATTTCTTATTTAGTGGTACCGTATTCACTCGAAATGATGGTGTACTAGTGACTGCACTAAAATCTTTTAATATAGCGTCCCTTTATTAGTGATACCGTATTCTACGCAGGTCTTAAGATTTGCTTCTCTCGACAAGATGCCACACTAAAATGTTTCCAAGTGTCGTCTTAACACCCCGTGCCCCAGCCGACATAGCTAAATGCTTTGGAATAAATGACTCGCTCTACAGACATACGACATTTTGTTCACCAAATTTTCAGCAGGCGTTACAAAAATGTGTACTGCTATTGTTACGCAAGAGGGGGGACATTGTTAAGGCTCCTCCTTGCATCTGTCCCTGACCACACAGAACATTGGCTGCTACCCCCGAGAGAGAGAGAGAGAGGGAGAGAGAGAGAGGGAGAGAGAGAGAGAGGGAGAGAGAGGGAGAGAGAGAGAGGAGGGAGAGAGAGAGGGAGAGAGAGGGAGAGAGAGGGGGGAGAGAGAGAGAGGTGGGAGAGAGAGAGAGAGGGGGGAGAGAAAGTGAGGGAGAGAGAGAGAGGACGGGGGGGGGGGGAGAGAGAGAGACGGAGAGGGCGGGAGAGAGAGAGAGAGAGAGAGAGAGAGGCGGGTTACAGAGCTGAATGCGCGTCACCCACGAGATAGCTGTTGAGATGGCACGGAAATAGGCTGGAATGCAAAGGACGACGACGTAGCGAGGCGGGTCGAGCAGATTCAATGTCTGACAGCGCCCTCACCGTCCATGCCTTTCTTTGTACAGTTTTTTTTATTGTGCATCATTAGTCATGGAAATAGTTTACGGAATTCAAAGAAAGGTGGCCACCACGAGTTCATCATTGATAATTTTCCTTGCATTTTAGTTCTCTGAAAGGCCACGATTGGTTAGTATACTACCATTTTCGTCCACGTCACCCGTAGCAATGCAATGTTGCGATATTCAGATTACAAAAATGATTCAATCTTTTAAACCTTTTCAATGACAAAGGAGAGCTCGCGAGAATCGTCTATAGACTGGAGAGGAAACAGATGCATGAAAGGGCAAGAAAGACCGTGCAACTGAATTTTACATCATCAAAACTGATAATGATATCATGCATTCCAGGAAAATCCGTTATACGTCAATATGAGCGGTCAATATTATTAATTGTGAATTGCAAAATAATATCTCTTTACCGCTTTATCAACTTTGCTGGGTATTTATTTCTATTGACTTAAAATTATTAGAGTACTATTAGTAATTCACGGCCAAAATAAGTGGAATGTTAGTAAAATGCTAGAACAATGGTATTATACAGCTTCTTTAGATGTCATTGTTGTTTTTAGTGTCAACCACACTTTCCACAATAGCAACTTTTTTGTTTTATATTGAAAACTGGTATTTTTGCTTCATGGCCAAGTGAAGAAGAAAGAGCCTATGGTGTTGATAATACAAAAATTGTAATCCTCAAACAAGTATGCCAGAGCTTCAGAAAAGTACGTTCAGAAGTGATCCTTATACTTTAAGAAATCCAATATATGCATGAATTGGCGATCAAAGATTAGAAAATGTTTGGAAAATATCTATAAAAGAAAAGTTAATGAACTAAAAAAAAATCTTTTGGGTCTACGCGAGCTTCTATTTTACTCTCTCTCTCCCTCTCTTCTCTCTTGAATTAATTTATTCGGAACATTCTGATCGAAATGTAAAATGGGGAGGCTCCAAGTTAGTCTTGTGAGGTTGAATTGTGTACAAAGTGTTCTCCATCGAATTCCACACCCCACCCGAAAGCTGCAGACGCTATGTAAGTAGGTTTCGAATTGAGCTCACCATCCGTTCATTCGAAGCAGAATGAGATCCGCATCTTGTTCGCGGGCCGAAAAGGAGAGCCGGCCAGTATATAGCGCGCGGCGAACTGAAAATACGACAACCAAGAAGTGTCTGGTGCATGCAACAGGGCTATTTGCCTTTAAACTTGCATCGGTTTCCTTCATTTCGGACAAATTCCTCATATTCTGTCTCTCTCTCTCTCTCTCTCTTCTCCTTCTCTCTCGCTCTCTATCTTTCTCTTCTCTTTCTCTCCTCTCTCTTTTTCTTTCCCCCGTTCTCTCTTTCTGCCTCCCGTACATCTATATCTCTTCAGATCACCTGTTTCTCTCATTGTCCGAACTTCCTGGTTGTTCCTATCTCATTCTTCTCTCTCTATCTCTATCTCTCTAACTCTTTTTTTCTTTCTCTCTCCCTCACTCACTTTATCTCTCTCTCTCTCTCTCTCTCTCTCTCTTTCTCTTTCTCATGTGAGCGTTAACCATCTCCGTCTCCTATCTTAAGAACCATCTTGACACTTTTTTTTATTTCAACGCAGACATCTCTCAGACTCATTTAGTGGCAGCATTCATTAAATCATACCACGCAGCATGACTACTCTCACATGGGAATTCGATTATCAACCCGAAAAACAGGTACATACATATGCCCAGATTATGCTCTTCCACCTGTTTCCCGTTAGTTTATTTTTATTCATTGGTTAATTTATAGATTTATACATAGTCATATATATATATATATATATATATATATATATAGTCATATATATACATATATACATATATGAATATGTATGTAAATAAATTATCTTGTTATCCGCAATATTATTTAAAGAAAGCAATTTTTTTTAAGCAGAGTTGTTCTTTTAGCATCAAAATCCGACTTTCTTCAATTCCTTTATTAATTGATCATTTTCTTTCCTTTATGTTCTAATTGCTAATTGAATATATTCACAATTCTCATTTTTTATTTACGAATTTTCCATAATTATTTAAGGTTTTCTCTCTACAGATCAAAGGCTCTCTTCTTGCTAGCAAATCCGGACGAAATCGCCTATTCCCATGCATCTTTCTTGTGCTCTTCGCTGGAGCGATCTCTCTGCTATTGCTAACAGACAAGGCAGGTTTTTTTAAAAATTAAATTAATTATTTTTCCCCAATAAATCACGAGATGCAAAAACAACAAATTATAAGGGTCCTAAAATGCTATCAAGCGTGAGTAAGCAGCATCATTTTTTTTCTGGTTTAAAGGAGGACGATCACCGAAAAATAATGTGGTATTTTAAATTGCCGCGTCCCATCGCTCTCTCATTCGCCCGTGCTATTTTCACGCAGCGGATTTGTGCGACCTGCGAAATAGCACGCAAGAATGAGAGTGAGTAATCGCAGGGCATACGCGGCAATTCGAACCTCTACTAAATATTTTTCGGTGATCGCCCTCCTTTAAGTTCGATAAAGTGAACAAGTGTATCCTTAGAAAAAAAAGATATTCTTGCAAAAAATGACAAGAAGTGCGAATGATGTTCCATAACTGAAGCGACCGGTCTCCTTCAGATTCATTGGATGCGTGCTGACCCTGTGCTGACGGCGATTTCCGTAGGAAACAACAGCATCTTGGCCGAGCTGCCCTCGAGCAAGAATGAAAGCAAGTAAGCGTCAATCTTTTACTGTATCCAATCTTATCCGAATTATAAAAAAAAAAAAAAAACTTTAAAGTGTGCTCATTGTTAGTCCGCAACTCAAAGCGGATGGCAAGCGAACCACAAAATGGATTATCATCACGTCGATTCAGGGCCCTACCGAGGATGTGAAGGTATCCTCTTTTAAAATTTCTTTTAAATTTAAAATTAAATTTCATTTTTGTTGTGCACTACACACTTGTAGTCTCCGTGCAATTTTCCCCTCAAAAATAGTCATATTATACTGCACTTTGTTCCATTCAATTATTGTCAAAGAAGGCACCCTCGCAATGGTGCACTGTACTTATCCAAGAGGATCATTTGAGGTAGCACCAATTTGTTGTCCCGTTAAATTTATTTTTAAACTGCGGGAAGCTCAAATAATATTCTTGTTAGCAATTTGTAGTAAGCAAAAGTGGATGGATTTCCACTATTCCAATGTGTTGTGTATTACTGTCTCTATCTAAATTTAATTGAACTATCAGCGTCTCGCCTCCCTCCCCGAGTGGACGGTGGTTGTGGTAGGCGATGGGAAGACGCCGAGTGACTGGAAGCTGGACGAAGTTCACTTTCTCTCCGTCGACGACCAGCACCGACTCGGACTCGACAGCGTAAACGCGCTGCCGTTGGTGAGGAGATGTATGAAATTAAAATTGGAAAAAAAATTATCATAAAGACGATAGGCTAACGTTTAAAAAGTGTCTTAAATATAATTTTAATATCTTTAAAAGTGAGGGTTACAACGAAGACAGCCTCCATCCGATTTGTTTGTTTCGATTCGTTAGTCTATGAAAGCAATTATTTGGCAAAACATTTCTTGTAATTTGAAGCAGCATCGTATTCGTGTTTTCGCCTTTTACTCAATAAAAATAGCACCAAATCAAATAGACTTATTAATAAATCGAAGAAGAATACGGTTTTGCCTTTGAGGGCAGCTACTCGCGTAAGAATGCCGGGTATCTCTACGCGATTGCGAACGGCGCCGAGTGGATCTACGACACGGACGACGACAACAAGTCTTACGGTAGGGCACACTAAAAATAGGATAGGGACACTGAAAATACGGTGGGGCACACTGAAACTGCTCTGTTGGGCGCACCGAAAGTGAAAGCACACCAAAACGTTTCGTTGATGACATTTGGTTGGCAGCGTCATGTATTTGTTATAAAGATATTCGACAAAACAAAATCATTAATTAGTCTATACTTGCAGGAAAAGGCCTCAATCAATTCGACTACGTCGACACGGTCAACGGTATTCGTTTTCAGGACATTGACAGCGAAGAGGAATTGCTGATGCAAAATGGCACGAACACCTCCTCAGCATTCAAGTTAGGCATCGTTCAGTTCTGTTTATTACCTTAATTATTATTATTGCCTTTTTTCGAAAGTGGAGAGTCATTCTTGAAAATCTTTTTCGTAGCTTTTTTTAAAGTGGAAATTTCAATGAAGTGTAGCTCGTATTAGAACAAGAAGATTACTTGGATTATATTGGATTTTATTGGACTTATAACAGGCAGCGCCTCTTCAATCCGTACCGTCACTTCGGTGCGGCAGAAATGTGGCCACGCGGTTTTCCTCTGGAGTACTATAGGTTTCTTGCTTTCATAAAATACAATTGTTTATGCAATTCTGCTTATATTAAGTTTTTTGTTGCAATTATTTCAATGATATTTCCTCAGGTATGTTCATGTATAAATGTCCTGTCAGATGAATGATCTTTTTGTTAAGCAATCACTCGCACGCCGTTGGCATGTTCCGCGTCTGCAAGCGAATGCGATCTGCTGCCGTGCAGCAGGGAATCGTGCACAAGGTCATTTTTACAGTACTCCTGATGAGCGATTCTGGGCTCCTAGAGCTTTTTTTGGTTTATTTATTTAACTAATTTATTAAGACTAGAAAAATATTAAAAATAAAAAAAATACTATGATTTTATTGTGGATTCTTAAATAACAAAAATAAATGTATGGAAAAAGGTTTACGAAAGCATTAAGCAAGCGTAGCACAGGACCCGGATGTCGATGCGATCTACCGACTGCTCAAGGCCGACCCAACGGACGGGCTCAACGAACGGTTCAACAAGTTTGCGCCGCCCGTGACGCTTGCGCCAGGTTTGTGAGAGAGAGATGAGAGGGAGAGAGAGAAAGAGGGAGAGAGGGAGAGAAAGATAGAGACAGAGGGTAAGTGGGAGAGCAAGAGGGAGTGATGGAGTGAGAGACAGAGTAAAGAGGGCAAGAGTTACCGATCTCTGCTTCGAGGCGGTATAAACTGCCAATGTGAGCAATCTTCTTACATACATATGTATGTACATTATGCTTTCTTCCGATTTAAAGGAGATCTAAGGCGAATAAATAAGGTCTTGTTTTTTCGAGCTATAAACTTCGATTGCAAGTGACCCGAAGTCATAAAAATCTCTCTGCCCTGAGGAAATTAACAGTATTCTCTACTTTTAATTCGCGAATATTTTATTCTCCCGCCATTTTCAAAAACATTTTGGCTGAGAAACACCGTGGCCGACGAGGCCATTCGACTCCTCCACTTCAAATGCATACATATGGTGTGCGCAATCAACGTTTGTTTCTGTGGAGAGAGGCGAGAGTTAGTAGCACAATTTATGTGGATTGCTTTCACCGTACTTGTAGTTTTCGGGCAGCTATTCGTTGTAGGAGTTTTTCCCTTATGATCTACTTTAAGTATTTCGTTATTTCAATATGAGAAATGAGAGTAAAAATGTTAACATTTAAAGAATCCGCTCGCAGGAACGTTCTCGCATGGAATTCGCAGAACACACTTTTTCATCGTCGAGCCTTCTTCGGGCTATTTCTGCCGACAACGGTAGCTCGAGTTATATTTCTTTATATCATTTCCTTTCTTACTGTTAGTTTGTGAGAAAATATCTGTGAAAATTAAGAAAACAAAAATGTCTACGCATATTTCAAAGGTCGCCTTTCGCGTCACGGACATTTGGCGCAGCTTCTTCACGCAGAAGCTGCTTCATCTCATCGGCGAGTCCGTCTCCTTCGTCCCCGTGAATGCCATT
Organism: Allodiplogaster sudhausi; assembly: GCA_945643635.1. Lineage (NCBI taxonomy): Eukaryota > Metazoa > Nematoda > Chromadorea > Rhabditida > Diplogasteridae > Allodiplogaster > Allodiplogaster sudhausi. The sequence goes on along the minus strand of CALZFC010000017.1, from coordinate 4,752,463 downwards.
CAAATTAGAAATGCGCACGACTTCTTGAAGGACTTTGAGCAGGAGAAGTTGGTTTTTCTAATTATCTTCCATATAAGGATAAAACAAGAGTATCAAAGGCAACCACCATAAGGAAAGGTTTAAAAGAGAGAAAAAAAAAAGATTTTTTAAAGCTTTGTTTTAAAAACATACAGTTTTTGCCTGGCAAAAGGGCGAGTTCTGATAAGTTTCGTACCCATTAGATCTTTTAAGAGATGTCTTTGAAAAATCCGGCGATCTGCTGCGCTTCCTGGACACTTGGGAGTGTCCGCATCCCTCGGTGGACGCGTGCGCCATTCAACTGGCCGCCGACATGGCCGCCAGGCAGTTCTGGGGCGACGAGGACGCGAGGCTCTTCCGGCTGTGGATCGAGGATCTCAAGGGGATCGGGTTGGGACCACGTTATGCTGACTGTTTCTTTTTAGGAGATTGAATTCGAAGTTATCGCTTTACATAAATTGTTCGTTTACCTCAGATATGTATGTATCTAGTTGTATCACAATCGCTGCTTATAAGTACTACAGATTCTTTTATATCGAAATCCTTTGAAAATATTCCGCTCTTACTCGCACATAATTTGAACTTGTCTTTTTCCAGCTATACGTTCCCGGCAATTCGCGATGGCCGTTCTGACTACCCGATTGATATGAGCAATCTGACGGATCTCCACAATTGCCGGCCGATGCACATTGAGCTGACCATCGATCTACCGGAGGATCTGAGCCAGCCGGTTAGAGAGAGCGTGATAGAGAAATTTAGACAAAAATAAAATAAAAATAAAAACAGAATGAAAAGGAAAATTTGAGAAGTGAGCCGTGATAAAATCATACTGGGGTGGTTGTATAACAATCGCTCCTGTGGCTTGCAACCCATGGCTTGGGCTACAGATGGGGTTCCACCCTTGTGTAGGAATGAGAAAGCGTTGAATATATCTTTAGATATCGAAACGTGCAGAGGAGAAGATTGCCGATTTCGGCGACCTTGAAAAGTGGTGTCGCGATTCAGCAGAGACCGCTAATTTCACTCTCGAATTCCTTGCGCCTCGGGAGGTCGCAGAGCCGCACGCGGCCACGCCCGCTTTTCAGGAGAAGCTGGACACGGTTCGCTCTTCATTTCCTAGTTTGCGATCTTTTTTTCTTTATTGTCATCGAAGCTTCTTTTATTTTATTGTCTCGATCTCCCTGTTCCTCTCTCTCTCATACTTACTCTCCATCTCTCCTCTCTCCTCTCTCGCTCTCTCTCTCTTTCTCTCGCTCTCTCTCTCTCTCTCTATCCCCTCGTCTCTTCCCTGCCAGATCCTGGTGCTCTCTCACAACTACGGCTGGCGCTACGGCGTCGGCTTCTATCAGTGGCTCTACGGCGGATTCTTTGGAGCCATCTTCTTCTGTGGCGCGTACGATGAGCACGATGTGGACAAAGACGTCGACGCGAGTATGACATTAACTACTTAACTTACCGTATTCCATATTATATATATATATATATATATATATATATATATATATATATATATATATATATATATATATATATATATATAAGTATATACAGTACCGTCCATCATTGTTGGACCCGAAATTAATCCGATTAATTAAATTAATTTAAATAATTCAAACTGGAATTGCGAAGTGCTGAGGACATGCCGTGCGATTTCCTCAGAGGGTATTTTTTTTTCACTGCGCTTAGACCTGGAAGAACCGTTTTTCAAAATATGCGGAACTGACAAAGATCTGACAATGTGATAAAGTTACGCTCGCTGTTTAGTGGAATTTTTTTGCGAGATGTTCGGCTGAGAAAAGAGCTCGGTGAATCCACCAGCCTAACTACAAACAACAAATTAGAGTGAAATTTTCTCAGTACTTCTTATTTTGTTTGAGTTTCTTCCTTTGTTTTGCTTGAGTTTCTTATCATATTTGGGTATAAATGATAAGAAAAATGGAAAATAAGATTTTTTGTAGCGGGCAAAAAAAATGCTCTTGCACCCCGGACCTTGGGATTCCCAGTCAAACGCTGTCGCAATACACCACACCGAGATTGAGCTCGATGGAATGTTCCTTCGTATCATTTCCCGCAGCCTCACCAAAGAAGTGTGGAGGATGACGATTCAAGGGGCTTATTTGGTAAATTTTTGCAAAGCGGAGACCTCGCAACGCTTTTCTTGCAGTGCATTTTTTCCCAAAACAGGCTAGGTGTGGTGTGTTGCGACAGCGTGTGACTCGGAATCCCAAGGTCCGGGGTTCGATGCTCTGTAGGGGCTAACTTTTTCTCGCTCCAGAAAATCTAATTTTTCATTTTCTTATCATTTATACCCAAATATGATAAGAAACTCAAACAAAATAAGAACCGCTCAGAAAATTTCATTCTAATTTGTTGTTTGTAGTTAGGCTGCTGTATTCAGCCAGCTCGTTTCTCAGCCGCACGGCATGTCTTCGCGTTTCCAGTTTGAATTATTTAAATTAATTTAATTAATCGGATATGTATATGCATATACATATGTATATATGTATATGTATGTATATATATATTATGCATATAAATTGTATTTTAAATTTGGAAAAAGTTGGCAAATGCGTTATATTTCCTTTTCAACTTTATGGTCCTCTACTGGTCTATCAAATGGTACGGTATAGTGAACTTGAGAGTACTTGAGAGTATCCTCCGATGAAGCCGCCATTCAACTTCGTCTACCTGTCGCAAGAGGAGATGGCCAAGGGCTACCGTGCGTATTACTGCCTCGCAAAGATCAACGAGCTCCGACTGCAGAACGTGAAAGGTAGCAGAGAGTATATTTAGTGAGGGAGGGAGGCAGGCCAAAATTTTATGCTTTGCGCTATATTTTACCAGATGTATAAATACAAATATATGTACATATGTACATAGTTTATACATTTATAACATTAGAAATTTAAGTTTATTCTGCTTTCATCCGTCTTTTCTGAGTCTCTTCTCGCCTCACGGCGCTTGTTAAAGGATCACGAAACAACCGTAATATATATTTGCATTTTCCTGACTATTCAGTTTCAGTACCGTCATTCTATGTAGCTTTCTCACCTTTGTGTCAGGCAAAAAGGTGCGAATTCAAGCGTGAGTTTTGGCTCCTTTAAACAGGTTTAAAGGAAGTAACCGGCCAATAATTCACAGTAACGCAAGAGAACGAGTTTGAATGCGCGCGCTCATAAAGTTGCCTGTCGCTCGGTCGAGAGAGTATGTGAAATAGGAGGGCGGCTCTGACCCACCGTAGCCAATTCTCTACCCCCCAGATTTCGAGTTACTTTTGCTCAGATTGTAATGAAACAAAATCGCTCAAACTTTCTGGATAGATGTTTTACGCCAGTATGAACATATATACATAGAACAAAACATAGGTTAATTATTCCCCGGATACCTCCTTTAAATGTTCATTGGTGGTGTACAACCCAGCGAGACAATTGAGCAGCAATTGTGCACTTTATTGTTCAGCCATGCGTAACTTTCCAACCTTCTTCAGGCTACTTCCTCGTTGCCGACGATGCCGTCTTCAATCTGTGGCACCCGCTCGATCTCAGCCTCGTCCAGCACGGCGCCGAGCAGTCGCACGAGCCCGGCTTATGGTCTCTTGCTCATTTGGTACCTTTAAAATCTAGCAAAAACATTAATCATAATAATGATAATGACAATAATAATTTTATGCGATAATATTAGACAAATTTACTGTGGCCTCTGCATACAGGTGGGATTCTCTGGGCGTTGGACTTGAGGCAGCAAAGAAGGCGATCGAGCTGATTGAGGGCAAGTACGCAGGAGATCAAGAGGTGCAGACGGCATGGCGGCAGTATGAAGAGGCTGTAAGTTTCTCTCTTTCTCTTTCTCTCCCACTCTTTCTCTCTTTCTCTCTCTCTCTATTTTATTTCTTTCCCTTTAAGCCCTCCTCTCCTTCCTCTCTTTTTCAATTTCGTATCCATCTCTCACTCTCTCACTCTCTGTAATCTCTCGCGCATCCTCTCTCTCTTTCTTTCTCTCTCTGTCCGACTCTCTCTCTCTCTCCAGCTAAACACCTTCGACTACAAGGACCTGGCTGGTCGTCATGTCCGCAATGCGTCCGAGCAGCTCGTCATTGAAGATGGCCACGCGATCTCCGACTGGCATTACATGCCCGCCACGAATCTCACCTTCTTTGCCGCACTCGCAAATGTATGCCACCCATTATAGAATAAACCATGATATCGAAATAAAATTCACAAATTGATTTAAAAAAGGTAGATTAAAATATACATATACATATACATATGTATATTTTAACCGTTATAACATGAACTTTCGCCAGGCAGCTATTTTGTATTAATTGTATTAGCTCAAACCTTATTTTGGCTTTGGAAATGTGATGGAAAAGCGACAACAAATTTAGGTGTTCTAGGAAGCCAACTTCTTCCATAAGCTAGCCTTCAACAAGTTCCTGTACGCGTTGCCGCACAAAGAGTCAGTGGGCATTTTCGGCATATTAAAAGCTTTTGATTAGAGCATAAGTCTCTTCATTCCTCTTTTTATCCCCACACCTTCTCGCTTTATCTCTCTTTTCTAATCTCCCTCAATCAATAAATCTACGTTTTACTTCGCACTCTATCAATACCACCCTCATCCGTATTGCCATTTCTCTTTCTCTCTTTCTCTAGCTCTCTCTTTCTTTCTTTCTCTCCTTCTCTCTCTCTCTCTCGCTCTCTCCTCATCTCTCTTCTCTGCTGCTCTCTGTCTCCATATCTCTCTCTCTTAGCCTTTCTCTTTCCCTGTAGACACAGCAGCGTCCTCTACCTCTGGAAGAACCGAGACCAATGGGCTGAGCAATACAATTCTTCTCTCCTCGCAATACACCCTGTGAAGTTGTCTCTCTTCACCGACCCCATCGCCCCCTCCAGGCCTACATTCTGCCGCAACATTCTATCCGTAATGCACGCGAACATCTTCCACCCGAATAGGGTTGCCGCAATAACAGTGTCTTGAATTTTAATGCTATTTTAGCATCCTATTACGCAAACAACTGCCAACATAATTTGATGAACATGACGAAATTTATTTTGCGCTGAACGTCATGTTTGTAAGTATAATAGCACATACAGTACCGCCCAACAACCTGGGGTACAGGAACTTTCGGAACTTTCGGAAAGTTCCAAAATGTCCGAGCAGATTGTGCGTTCCTCGACGAACGCATCTAGATTTGGTTTGCATATTTGGATTCAGGAGCTCCGGTTTTACCATAATCAAATATTAGAATGTCCAGATTGCCAGATTTCATGAATCGAAATTTAGTTGCAGTATTGGCAACAAATTGGTGCAGTGAACTTAAATGCAAAGTGAATTTCGGTGCATTTCACAAATTGGAACTGCCAAGTTTTTAGCAGATGCAGGCTCTTATGCAATCCTTTGCTTTTCTTCGCTTTCGCCTGCGACCTTTTTCGTTCCTTGACTTGTCGTCTTCGATGTACGCTATGCTGAGCTTCCCTACCTTCCTCTGATGCCGACGAGGTCTACAACGTGCAACGGCATTCATCTTTATCAGATTGGTCCACATTCCTTGCTCATTGAGTTCGTAGCCCCGGTTCTTCTTTGTTTTATTCTCTAGCCCGTTGTTTCCTCTTTGGTTTTGAAGTTCGTTTTTTCTCTTTGTTTTTGAAGTTCCGGATGCTTTGTGAGGAATTTGCAGAGTTGCGGCGAGCCGCTTGACTGCTCTCGTTGATCGTGTAACTTCCGCGCCGCGCCAGCAAATGCCATCCATTCGTCTTGGTTATTGCCTGTTGGACGAGTTATATTTTCTGTTGCAACGATCATAGCAAACATAACAAGTTTATTTCTCGTTCTGTATATTGTAGAAATTAACAAAAAGCTTACATTTACTTAACAAGTTGGGAATAGCATGTTTCTTAAGACCTAAAAATAAACGGGAACAAATTTTCTTTTCTAAATTCCAAAATAAGTTCTCTGATATTATTCTTAGGTCCCTTTAACTATTCGTTAGTTGGTGTAGAAGGGGCTTCTGAGGGAACTCGAGCACTTCTTTCACTAGTGGAAGAGACCTCCTCGGCGCCATCATAGTTGCTCTCACTAATATCGCTGATAGCGTAGGGCACCGAATGTTGTGGCTGCCTGTAATGATGTATTTTATTTAAGCGATCTTTTTTGCAACTTACTTTCTCATTTGCTTATAGACGTAGGAGTCAATCAACTGGCGAATCTGTCCCTCTTGTGCTCGTCGTTCAGACTCAGTGCAGGGGAAGAAGTGTCTAGCCATCTTGAATGGAAATATTATCCAACTTTAATCAGAATTAATAACCATTTGTTATTCTTACCTCAAACACAAACTTCCTCTTCGCCACATTCTTTCTCTTTAGAAAGGGCTCGTAGCAGTCCACTTCGTCTTCAAACACAACAGATGCGAGAACACGACCGAATGGGCCGAACTTTTGGCAGCCTCCGCCATGCTGACAACTTCTTCCTTGCTCAGGAATGAAAAGCGGGTCTCTGAAGATTGTTAAGTGTAGTTCTATCATGGTTTATTTTCTTCTTAAAATAGTGCTATTTTCTTAAGAAATAGTAAAATAGAATTAACTTTAAGTAGATATGGGGATACGTTGACTTTACCTCGATCCCTGGGTAACAGAGGGATTCGCGCAAGAAGGTTGTTGGCTGCTTGCTCGGAGTTCTCGGTAGCTTCTCTAGTTGCTGACATATTACTTCGCATGGAAGAGACTTCTGCCATGAGTAGGCCAATTCTCTCATTGATCCGCTTCTCCATCTCAAACGTGAAAGCAAGTATGATTATTTCTTCGTTTTCAAAACTATTTTATATTATGATTCTAGTAGTAAATTCTGAACACCTGATGCATGTTTTTGTCCATCTCAGTAAATCGATTATCCACATGAGACGAAAATTTTCGTGCAAATTCTTCAAGCCATGGTGGCATTGTAGTGGTGGTTGCGGTGGATGTTGATGATGCAGATGTGGTGGCCGCTATTCTGGAGACACGCTGGGATGCAGCGGGGACTCTTCTTTTCAGAAGCGGTTCTTCATCCGACTCCGAGCTAGCGGGGAGTCTTCTTTTCAGATGCGGTTCTTCATCCGACTCCGAGCTTTCATCACGTGGTTGGACGAGAAAATCAACTCCGAGCGGCCTTCGGGAATTCTTTTCTTATTATGTATTATTCGCTAGTCAATTGAGAATACCGCCTTTAACTTTCCTCAATTTTATATGAAAAACTTAAAAACTCACTTCTTTCGTTTTGATGCCTCCGCGATTCTCTTCGTGCAGTCGCGCTCGCAAGCAGCTTCGGTACCAAGGAAGACCACTACTCCTTTGTATCTCTTCTTTATACCATAAAGCACCTGATATTATAGATTTGCAAATTAAAGCCCTTTCTCCATTACATCGATCTCGGCAATAAATTTACCCAGTTGACGCAACCGACGGTAGGCTTCTCGAGTTGAAGGGCCTTGAGCACTGTGAACATCCTTCTTCCGCCACTCCCTTTATCGTCCCATTCAATGACAGCATGCGACATTGTTCAATGAAAGAATAAGGAGCAATCGGCTTATCATAAATAAATACAGCATGTAATAATTAGCACCAATACGACACAATATTAAGAACAAATTCTATAGACATCTAGCCATAAAGTCAGAATGGAAGGGGAGATCCACAGAGAGAGAGAGAGAGGGAGAGAGAGAGAGAGAGAGAGGGAGGGAAAGGAGTGAGGGCAGAGTACAGACAAAGCATACGGAAACCAGGGGAGTGTTCTGCGTGAGTGGTCGAGAGTATGGAGGGGGAGATCCGCAGATGGAGAGGGAGAGGGAGAGAGAGAGAGAGAGGGAGGGAGAGTGAGAGAGAGGAAGAGAGAGAGAGAGAGAGAGAGAAACATCTTGAAGAGAGCGAACTAATCGGTTCCTTAGTGACTTCTTTTGACTTCTTTAGCCATTCCTTTCAGTTCATATATTGCCACCCTCATGCACAATTAATTTAAGTACGTTTTAATGATCGGTGTTTTCATGTTCATCTGGTTGCGACATGCATCCACTTGCAATTCGGATAACTGTCGAACGGGAGAAAAACAGTCTCTCCGGAAGGGCGATTCACAGAAAGCTGCGAGGAGAGGGACACGTCATCTCCCTGAAGACGATTCTTCGCATCTTAAGGATGCAAAAGGGAGATTTGGTCGAGAATCGACAGAGGAAAGGAAAGTATCGTCCCGCGCAGAAGTCACTCGCTCGTAAGGTTCGCACAGAGTGCAGTGATCGAAAGAAATAACCGATAAAGATGAGGATGCAATAGAAAGCCGTATTAGAGAGTGACAGAGAGAGAGAGAGAGAGACATAGGGAGAGAGAGGGAGACACAGAGAGAGAGAGAGACAGAGAGAGAGAGGGAGACAGACAGAGATAAGAGATTAATAGGAAGGGCGAGGTTGAGTGAAACAGAGAGAAACAAGGGCTAAAAAAGAGCCACAGTTAAGGAAGCATGGAGGGAGAGGCGGAGAGAAAGTATCTAATAATTCAACGATCTGCAATGATACCGTCGTCTACCCCGTTGAAACCATAATCATATACGATGAGATGATAGGGGTCTATAAAACTGTTTCCTACGAATTGAGACTCCGTTAAGGCACTTCTAACCATGTACGCATCTGATCCCATTCTCGAATTGGAGCGCCGTGTCGGATGCCGTTTTTCACTGAGCACGCTGAAGCGTCTAAGAGCCGAGGTCGGGCTGAAGAAAATGGCAATCAAGTATTGCCATTTAAGCAGGGATGAAAACAAGCAGAAGAGACTGGATTGGTGCCTTGCCGTGAAGGCTCGCGGTGAATTCTTCGTTGACTCGATATTCACAGATGAGTCAATGATCCAGGCCGATCCTAATAAGGTTCTAAGAATTGTAAGTGGCACAAAGGACCCTAGAAGGCTGGCCCCGCTGCCTAAGCACAGAAATCAGGTGCTCGCCCACGGCGGGATTTCATGGAAAGGGCCTACACCACTTTGCCTCTTCGATGGAACGGTATGTTTAATTACCGTTAAATATCCATTAAAATAGCCTTTTATACAGCCTAATACACTAATCCAGAGAAATACCTTTCATTTAGGAGCGCATTAATAGCAAAAGATTTTGCGAAATCTTCGAGAAAACAATACATGAATTTGGACAAAAGAAATTCAACGGAAGGTTAAAGTTCATTCTTCCTTTGTAGAAACCATTCACAAATACTGAGATTCAGATATCGCCTCGTCCAGGATAATGAGCCCATGCATGTTAGCAAGTTCACAAATCTCGCTTCGATCAGCTAGGGATAGATGTCATGCCATGGCCGGCCGAGTCTCCCGACATCAACCCCATCGAGATGGTGTGGCACGAGATGAAACTTTATGTTCGGTGGGTCTTTATAAATACTTGTAAATACCTCTAAAACATAATAGAGAAATCCTTATTTTGATTGTCAGGAATCACTGCCCCAGCCATTCAGGCAGCGATCTCATTGAAACTATCCAAAAATTTTGGAATACAGAGCTCACCAAGGAGAAATGCAGAAAGTACATCCGCCATGTCCACTCTGTAATAGATAAAGTGATCGCTGCCAAGGGCGGGAATTTCGTAGAATAAAGCAGAAAGGTGATATTCCATAACCATTTCACTTCTAATGTTATCCTTTATGTTAGTCAACCGTAAAAAATGTTCTAGTTGATATGAATAGGCCTCGCCTAGTTTGCTATTATAATTTTATGTTAGTAAATTTGTTTAACAGAATAAAACCGTTCTAACTTGCAAAGTAAATGGAAGACACTTCCATTCCGCGATCAACAAGAGAGCAGACAAGCGGCTCGCCGCAACCCGGCAAATTCCTCACAAAGCATCCAGAACTTCAAAAACAAAGAGGAAACAACGGGCTAGAGAATAAAACAAAGAAGAACCGGGGCTACGAACTCAATGAGCAAGGAATGTGGACTAATCTGATAAAGATGAATGCCGTTGCACGTTATAGACCTCGTCGGCATCAGAGGAAGGTAGGGAAGCTCAGCATAGCGTACATCGTAGACGACAAGTCAAGGAACGAAAAAGGTCGCAGGCGAAAGCGAAGAAAAGCAAAGGATTGCATAAGAGCCTGCCTCTGCTAAAAACTTGGCAAAGTTCCAATTTGTGAAATGCACCGAAATTCACTTTGCATTTAAGTTCACTGCACCAATTTGTTGCCAATACTGCAACTAAAGTTCGATTCATGAAATCTGGCAATCTGGACATTCTAATATTTGATTATGGTAAAACCGGAGCTCCTGAATCCAAATATGCAAACCAAATCTAGATGCGTTCGTCGAAGAACGCACAATCTGCTCGGACATTTTGGAACTTTCCGAAAGTTCCGACAGTTCCTGCACCCCTGGTTGTTGGGCGGTACTGTATGTAAATGGGTATTATCAGAATACGGAGTAATGACAGAGTAATAGGGTATTTCTATCGTTTGTAGTTTACGAAGCAATGGAAGTGCTCTGTAACGATACCTCAAGTGATTTTATTATTTTTTAAATTTAGACGAATTACAGTATTAACAGTATTACAGCTTACTTACTACTTGTTGCTTTATGTATTCGACTGATGTGCCTTTATTACTAATCAAGAAATGATCGGGTGCTGCTGTTTCATATATACAGAGGATCAAAATTACATGTAGACGTTTAGGGTAGAGAGGCAGAAATATATGCTTCATGGTGCTTTTTTGTAATTCATTGAATCGTGTCTTTTTCCTTGGCTCTTGATTTGCCTTTTTATATATATAGAAATGTCGCAGACATCTAAATAACAGTACCACAAATTAAAAGTATTCGAAATTATCTCCGGAAATAGTTCTTCTCTATCTTTCTCTAACTCGCTCTCTTAGTCCCTGCTTCTCGATGTTTTACTCATCTCTTCTCTATGCCCTTGTTATCATTCCAGAGAATGGTGCTATTCTCTTTATTGTGGCCAATATACAATTCTTCTTGCACACTGGAAACTTATTTGATATCTAGTTCACCCTAACAATGAACATTCGAATTTTGAAACAGTTTTATGCCTTTCCTAGAAAAGTGTAAGCCGAGATCCTTTTTTAGAATGAATAAATCTGTTACACATGATATCATCAATAAAGCAATAACAGATTGAAAAAAATTATTTCCAATGAACTGATTTTACCGCATACTCTTTCTCTAAAAACTTTGGAAATTATTACGTTTTTCATGAATTATTCACTGGATCCTGAAACAATGACGAGATCCACTATGTATGTACATATAATGTTTGATCCGTCGGAAAGCAAGGAAAACAAGGATTCTTTTCTTCGAGGAAATGCTTGTCGACACATCCCGTTTGCTCTTTATTGTCTACTAAAGAGGGGCAATGATGCAGCTTGAGATCAGATGAAGAGTGTCTGCGCGTGGTCGTCCATCTCCAATCTCCCTAGCGATCTACTTCAGGCTAATTGCAGATGACTCCTCCTTTTTGACTAGGACAAAGTCGGCCTTGGTGTAGAGGCGCGTGAAGGGCGAACAGATGCGAGTGTCAAGGAAAATCTTAAGGATAACCAGAAGATAAGATGATTCGAAAAAAATATTTACGTTGAAATTGCCGCGCGTTCATCGTGTGAGTAGGCGCTCTATCATTCTCGCGTGCAATTTCTGGCACGTCGCACAAGGGCGTGTGTGAAAATAGCGCGCGCGAATGAGAGTGCAAATGGGTACGGCAATTTGAAATCTCGCAAATTCGCCTTTTTTTTCGGGATATGAAAAACAATATTTTTATTTCTTGTATACTCATTTTATATATTTATTTTTCACCTGCTTTGAAAGCAGGACAGCATCTTGCCCAGTGGCCTTGAGGGCCAAGGGATGCGCGCCGTCTGGGAGGCGAATGTTCTCGAAGAGGATTCTGGAAATGTTTGCCAACTTCTGAAATGCTCAAGAATCAAAGAAAATGCTGGCACTGCTTGTTCTTGGTTGAATATATTTTCCTTCATTTGTTTTGTTCTTTTATTATTTTATCCCGATAGGAATCAGAGAGAGGGATGGTAAGATATTGAGAAAGATAATGAGTCGAATTTGAGGATAAGATAGTGAGAGAGAGGATAAGATAGAGAGAGGATGAGGTAAAGAACGGGAGGATAAGATAGAGTGAAAGAGAGGAACCGCTGACGGCGATTGACGATGCACTTCGGGTGCTTGGACCACGCGGATGCGGCCGGGATGAGGACAGCGAGCGAGACGGCAGACTTCCCCATGAGAATGCCGTGAGAGTGAGCAAAGCGGGTGAGCTTCCTGTCCTTGGTCTTGCCACGCCACGCCACGGGGAAGTCGTCCAGGTTGACGAGACGAAGCGTCGTGTGGAGAGGGACGGAGAAGTCGGCCGAGGTCGGGTGCTCTATCAGAAGCCATCTACATATATGTATTTAGTAATTATTATTTTTCTTCATACATAGCTCTCAAGGAAGACAATATTTCACCTTGGCTCGATGTCAAGCTCGCTGTCCGGAGTGTCCCCAATGAGAATGTCAGCAGTGAACCGAGCAGGAGGGCGCGGAAGAGTGGAAGCGGGCGGTGGAGCAGAAGCCGGCGGACGATTTTCACCGTCCGCCGTCTCGAGCGAATTCTTCTTGATCGAATTTGCTTCTTCTTTTTTTGATGTCATCTTCAGGAGCAAAGCAACCGCCTGCGCACGCGGGAATCTGTGGGAAATGACAGAGAAAATGAAGATCTATCTTCTGTCAAAAAAAGGATGTTGAGATTGCCTTGCCCTAATAAAGTTCAGAAGATATAAAATATTCAAGATTTTACTACACATTCAATTTATTTATTTAATAATTTTCGTTCCGTTTCTGTTATTTTGATTTGCGCATCTCCTCGTAGTGTCTTACTATTCCAGAGAATTTCGCAAAACGTACGATATCTTCATTGACAGACATTCCAACAAAGAACTTGACAACACGTCGTAAAAAAAAATTGTTCTTGAACTTATTGCAATATATGCCGACGAATTGTGAATTAACTCACACAAATTAACCAAGTCTATGGATTAAATAAAGCTGTCCCGTATGACGTCATTCGAAATGGAAAACAAGCAAAACACTAGTGGATCAGCAAGGAACTCAATAACGCGTCGGAAATTATTTAATTCGTTAATAAACATCCACACATGGAGTTATAAGATTGCGGGTGAGATTTTTTTTTATGTTCTATTCCTAGAAGAATTGCGCGAGGTACTTGTTGACGCATCGCTTGTCTTCGAAGTTGACGAAGAAGTGGCGATGGAAGAAAACTGCGTTCGAACCGTTGTAAACTAAAAATGAAATATGTACATAACTATATCGACATTATCATACTCAACATATCAACTAACTAATTGTAAGAAAGCTAGTATGATTACTTCTTACAATAAATTTCTTTAAATATTTCTCTCTTTTTATCACTTTTTTTTAATAAAAAGAGAAAGAAAGCATTTATCCGCTCTCGCTCGCTATCTTTTTCAGGCAAAAGAATTCTGGATTGAACTTTCGTTTCGGTTATACAGAAAAAAAGAAAGAGCAATGAGATGAGAGGAATCATTTCGAGTTTTGTACATTTTATGCTTAGATAGAGACATTATTGAGATGTAAAAGGAAGCTACCAAGGATGACCTGGTTCGCGTGGATTACATTTGCGCACAGACCAATGCACACAGCACAGTTTCCCAAAACTATGGTGTGAGCAATGTTTGCTGCGCGGAAATGAAGTCCACCCACCTGGTTCAGGCTTGAGGATGGCATATCGTCGATCGGCGAGTGTCTGCTGCACGAACTGCGCGTAGATCTCCTTGTCGTGAGGGTCGTTGTGGATCTGGCAACGAGAATCAATCAATAACTGAAATTGATCTATCTCTTCCTCAAGGAGATTATCATCATTTCAGAGACGAAGATTGAAGGCGCGTGCATTTTCAACGAGTAGTATAACTCGGAAGTATGCATATTCGCATAATGTAATATGAAGTGTCAACACTTATCCAGATTTTATGCTATTTCTTGAGTAATTATACTACTTAATTGAAATATGATAAACACAAAAATGATAAATGCGGGCGAAACTCACAATATTGCTCATTGTCATCACTGCGATTCAAATGAGCGTGATCGTAAGAAAGACAAGATTGATCTACCTCCATGTTGAACATGCAGAGAGTGATGTCTAGCCGGTCCAGCTCGGCTCCCGTCGCGAACATTGGCAGAACTTTGAACTCGTCTTCCTCCATGTCGAACCATATCGTGTCGATCAACGACTCGTTCACGAAGGCGCGCAAGAAGCGCGGTAGATCAACGTGCACTACCGGGTGTACGTCGTATTTGCCCTCTCAAAAAATTCAAAATTGAATTCCCGCGCATTCCCGGAGCAAAAACAAATGCTCGGCTACAAAGGCGCTTCTTTCTTGATTCTAATAGCTTGAATGGAGTTCTTGATGTGGAATTCGTACAAGAGGTCCATCTGTGTGAACCTTTTGCTAGAAGACCATTATTTACATAAAGGAAAAGAGGGGAGGTGTGCAAAACAAACCGCTGCTAAGCACCCACGACTTGGAAGTCCCGAGTGAGCCGCTGATGGCGAAAGGGAAGAAAACGCCGAGCTCTTGGTAGAGCTTTTCGTTGATCTACCAGTGGTGGAATTTTATTCATTTGTATTCAATTCTTAATTTAGATACAATATTTTTTATTTTTATTTAATTTTTAACTTACAATTAGATATTATATTTTTGTTTTAATTTTCCTTTCTTTCTTCTCGTTTTGTTTGTATAAGAACGATGGTAGAAAAGAGAGGTAGCCACTAACATCTGCACTCGGATCGGCGCCAAAGAAGCGAAGGTTCGGCACTCGCGCCCGAAGTGCGAGCTCAGCCTTGGTGTCGTGGCCGATGCCGAGAGTCACCATCACGCCGTCTATCTAAAGAGAAGGAGAATGAGAGATAGAGAAAGAGAAAGAGAAAGTTCAAAATGGATTGAAATTCTATACAAATGCGCACTGACTCCGGGATTCGCGGGCAGAATATGAAACTTGATCTCGTCCAAGTTTGGAAAGGCCTCGATCACGACCTTTTGCATGCCTATCTGCCCGGCGCACTCCTTGACGTCGAGCCAGAACTCGTCCCACATCTATTTTATTTTAAATTTAAATTTGTCAATTGTTTTCAATTATTATGTTTAAATTAGCGTCTTAATTCATTAAGATTTTTGTTGTAAAAAAATTTGCATACTTACAGCTGTGTCATTAGCGGCGAGCTCTGTCAGATTTCTGGAGACGCACGAGTGCCATTCGTTATACACGACGCGGACGGCAGCGTTGTCGGTGTCGCGAGACTGGGAGAGAAAGATCATCGAACGGTCAATGAAAGGTCAATGAGCGATCATCGAGAGGTCATTGAAAGTTTGGAAATGTCGACGAAAGGTCAACAACAAGACATGGTACTCTTTCGCTTATTTTGTGAGGGCTACTACTGTCTCACTTGGCGTGGCTCTGTTGAAGCCTTCATAAAACTCGAAAAAAAAAATCTTTTCCCAGCAGATAGCGATTTTTGTAATGTTGTTTAGTGCCAATTAGATGAATGTAAGTAACAAAGATACAGACAGAAACAGTGGCCGGCTTATGAGGAATGTTCACGACGGAAAAGACGGCCGGAGGTATGGAGGGCGTCGCGTCAGCGTGGCGGCCATCGGGAAGCTGTAAATGAGTTATAATAATGTTTTTAATTAATATATTAAGTTCATTATTAAATCTATTAGATCATTGTTCCCTTGGATACTACTAATTATTATATTTAATAATTTTCATTATGCCGATTGAATTGTAAAACAATTTTTATTTAAAAAAGGTACTATTCAGTTACTCCTGCTCCAGTCCGAAAAAAAAAAACAACACCCCGCATAAATAAACCTCCGGGTCGAGATTTACAAGCTGCTTTTGACGAAAAGTGGTCATAACTTTTGTTTTTGACGGAATTCCGCAAAACGGTTGTTGTATTCGTGTTCTACAGGCAAAAATTTTTTTGAAAAAAATTTCGGACTGGAGCAGGAGTAACTGAATAGTACCAAAAAAAAAACTAAAGCTGACATAAGGAGCGATGACAAAGGTGAAGAGGAGATAAGAGAGAAGGAGAAGAACGACGGCTGCGAGCACTTGCCTAACTTTCACCGAGTTCGTGAAGCGCATCGACTTCTTGCTCATCGTCTTTTTATTTAGGTTTTATTGTTATTTTAAATTGGTAAAAAAAACAGTTTAAACACAAATTGCGTGAAACAATTGCAATTTTAATATACAATATTAATATTATAATTTAACAATGCAATTAAATACAAATCGCTTTAAAATTAGATTAAATTTTATGTTATAGTTAAACACAACGTTGTCCTTTTCCTTCTACAACCATCTCTTCGCACTTTCCAATTCTGATATATGTAGTAATAAAAGTTTTTAAAAGTTTTTGTTCACTAGAAACTTCAGCACCAATAAGCAAGCAGCAAGAAAAGTGCAGCAGATTGGACTGCCATACCAAGTGAGACTAAGAGATGTTTTCGACGTTCGACTTCCTTTATCCACGTTATGCATTTTGCTCCGTTCTCTCTAGATGAATCAAGTTCTTTATTTCTCTCTCGCTCTCTCTCTCTCTCTTTCTCTCTCTCTCTCTCTCTCTCTCTTTCTCTCTCTTTCTTGCTCTCTCTCTCTCTCTTTCTCTCTCTCTCTCACTTTTTCTCTCTCTTTCCTTCTCTCTCTCTCTCTCTCTCTCTCTTTCTCTCTCTCTCTTTCTCTCTCTCTTTCTCTCTCTCTTTCTCTCTCTCTTTCTCTCTCTCTATCTCTATTTCACTCTCCCTTCTCTCTCTCATCTTTTCCCTTCTCATTCCATCTCCTTCCCTTTCATTTACGCGTTCACTCTTAATATCGCGGCTAAAATCGCGTTTGCCCGAATGTTTCCGCCCGCCCTCCCATATACAGGCAAGAATATCTTTCTTCCTTATTAAGCTAAATCTGGTTCATCTGCACTTCTCTCTACATCTCGTGCAGTCTGTCTCTCACCCTGTCTATCTCCCTAACAATATCTCTTTTTTTCTCTCGCTCCCCTTTGCCACAGTATTGTAATTTAGGGGGCGCTTGACATTGGATCTAGAATGGCTCATTGAGCGGACGACGATTTTATCGGAAGTGTGTGAAATGTTTCTTCCTTTCTAGTTTTTTTAAACTTCCTACCTCCTCTTCCTCTCTCTCTCTCTCATCTCTCTCTCTCTCTTTCTCTCTTAGTTTCTCTCTCTCTCTCAGTTCCTCTCTCTCATCCTCTAGAAGGATTATTGTTCACTAAGATCACTATCTATCTCATTCTCTATCTCTCGCCCTTGTTCTCTCTTCTTCCTCCTGCCCATCTCCTTACTCTCTCTCTCTCGCCTGCATGCTTCAAACGAGCTCATGGTCAGCGATTGAGGCGGCAGCAAAAAGGATCCGAATGTTCAGAATGAAAGAAAGCTTTCTTTTTGTTGTCTGCCGACAGCTGAGGCATGACGGAAAAGAATACCGGAATAATGAACGGCATCATCAACGCGGCGGATATTGATGAGCTGTAAATGATCATTTTAAAGTTAAAATTTTATAATTGTTTAAAATATTACATTAAATATGATTATTTACAATTATTATTATTATAATAAATAACATCTCTATTAAGACCATGAAGTAATGAACAAAAAAAACATTTTGCAATACAAAAAAAACCCCTAACCCTCAAGCTGACATAAGGAGCGATGGCAAAGGTCAAGAGGAGATAGGCGAAGAAGAGAAGAGCGACAGCATCGAGCCCTTGCCGAACTTGCACCGAATTCATGAAGGGCGTCGACTTCTTGGTCCTCTTCTTTGTATTTATATTGCTTTTCAATACTACAATTAATGTTGAACACAAATCGCTTGAAACTATTACAATATTAATATATGAATGTATGTATATTCATTCATATTACAGTGCATTATTAACATTACCATTTGATATTGCATCTCTATTTAACACTAATCGCGTTGATTAAATTTATTTTAAAATTTAGATGAACACAATATTGTCTTCTTCTTTGGTGCTTTTTCTAAATAACCTCTGCATATCCATCATACTCTCGTTTTTCTGACATACATATAGTACATATATGCAGGAGTTGACCGAAAAAGAAAGAGAAAAACCTCGGCGCCAATTAGTAAGGAGCAAGAAAGTTCAACTGATCCGTTGGACAGTCAGACAATGTACGACTATGAGAAATTTGAGTAATTTCCACTTCCTTTATGTACCTCTATCTCTCTCTCTCTCTCTTTTGTATTCTCTCTATTCCCTGTCCCAAGACAGAAATCTCTCTTTCATTTACTCTTTCATTCTTAATCTAGCGTCTAAGATCTCACTCGCCTGAATGCTTCCGTCTGCCCTACCTTCTATAGACAACCTTAATAGAGCCAATCTGAGAGACTCGATCAGTCGATCAGATCAGATCAGATGAGAGGCATGTCGGGGACAAAATAATTTTTTGATTTTCTATTCCCTCTAAACTCTTATGAGAAACACAAAGCCAACCCACAACAAGTGGAAAAATATTATAAAATTAAGAATAATTTTAAAATAAAATGTCGTTACTAATTAATATAGACAAAAGTGTATCGTAAAAAAAATACTATAACTTTTTTTGTTCGAAAGGTGATACCGGAAACGTGAAGATGGGTCCCAAATACGGATAAGGAACAGGCGCGCCTAAATGCCGCCAAATATCAACGCAGGATAAAATTAAAATTAACTTTCGCTTTTTAAAACTTTAATGAAACATTATTTTTTCAAGAAAATAAGAAAAAAATTTATACCTTCAAGGACATATTTTCTTTGCAACATTATTTCTTTAATGTTCTGTTGTCAATTTTTGCATACCGTCAGTTGCCTGGGCGTAGAGAGAACCACTGATACCAGGAGAATGAAGCAAGCCTTGGGAAGCAACATTCTGCTAGAGATGGAGACGCAGTGTGAGAAGCTGGTGAGAGACTGGGAGAAGCTGACCAAGCACCGGATGGATTCTTGAACGAAGTGAGAGGGAATAGAATTTTTATGAGAATGTTTTTCATAGTGCTGTCGTTTTGTAAAATTCGAGCTTCTTTTTGTATGAAAAATCGTGCAAATCGTTCTTGTTTCAAATTTAGGAAATCATATGCTTTTATGCCATAATTTAGTTTGAGAAATGTTAACTTTGAATTCGGTAAAATACACTAATATTACGATCACTCATTTCCAAATAAGGGATTTCGGGCGCAAATTACTCTTTTATTTTTTCAGTTTAGGACATTCACTCTTTACATTTGAATAGCGAAAATTGATTTTTCTCCAACTTTAAAAGTCCCCCAGAGCACCGTAACATTTTGCAACGTGGTTCCGACACTGAGATGAGTAGAACGAGCAATCGATTGGGTCTCTACGGCCCCAGGAGAAATATCACAAGTCCGTTGTCCTTTAGGGCTCAAATAAAAGTTGAGAAATCACAAGTAGTACTTTTTGCGAATTCTAAGTACTACTTGTGCTTTCGCCGCTTTCATGTTTTATATTTGTAGCGCTAAGAAAGGATTTCTTTTGATCCCATATAAAACTGTTGGAACAAGGGTTTTCTCTGTGTTTCTCTCACTGAACGAACTCTTGACAATACTCCTCTTACCATTCCATTCCAGTGAATGGTACAATTCTTACGATATCTAAACTGTCTTTTATTTGACATTTGAACTGAGAACTTGAAAATACTCCGTGACAAATAGACATGACATAAACAATAACTTGTTGAAGTATCGTACATTAAAACACAAAAATGTCCAGGTTTCAATTTAAATAAAGCTGTCCCGCATAATTGAAAACTAGCAAAAATACATGCAATCACCAACGAACTCAACAACGCGTAGGAAATTATTGCTTTCATTAATGAATATCCACAAACTGATTGTGCGTCACAAGATTTCGACTGAGTTTGCTCTGTTTAGTGCATGAATTTTTCTTAGAAGAACTGCGCGAGGTACTTGTTGACACATCGTTTGTCTTGGAAGTTGACGAAGAAATGACGATGGAAGTGGAGAGAGGTCGCGTTGTAAACTGAAAACATGAAAAATAAATAAATGAGTAAGTCAACAATAGCAATCATCTGACTAAGACAGCAAGTATGAGCATTTGGCTTATTCTCTTTGAATTTATCTGAATTTTGTTGTATTTTCCACAAAAAAAACACACATTTCCGCTTCGCTCGCTCTGCATATTTTCAGGAAAAAGATCGCCTACTCCGAATTAAACTTTCTCTTATTTCAATAGAAGAAAAGAACTAAAGATAAATATAAGGAGAGTAATTGAACGTGATTTCTACACAGGTACATAAATACAGAGAGAGAGAGAGAGAGAGAGAGAGAGAGAGAGAGAGAGAGTAACAGAGAGACATTGAAAAGGAAAAGGAGGCATTAGAGTTCACTTGGCTCAGGCTTGTAGATGGCATATCGTCGATCTGCTAGTGTCTGCTGCACGAACTGCGCGTAGATCTCCTTTTCGTGGGGGTCATTGTGGATCTGGCAAGGAGAATCAATCAACAACTGCAGTAATCTAATGCTACATTAAAGGTGAGCGATCTCCGAAAGAATATTTATTGCCGTGCCTGTTCTGGGAGTACTCACTCTATTTCTTGAATATATACAATAAATTAAAAGTTCTTCAGAAATTTTATAATATTTTTGCTATATAAAATAGAAACTATTTGTAATAAAAAAAATGTCATTCCAAGGTTTTTTTTGATTATGAAAAATTTATTTGCGTGCGATGCTCACAAAATTGCTAAGAATACAAATGAGCGCCATCTTATGAAACAAGAATTATATAAATATGTATGTACATACATACCTCCATGTTGAACATGCAGAGAGTGATGTCTAGCCGGTCCAGCTTGGCTCCCGTCGCGAACATTGGCAACACACTGTACTCGCCGCCCTCCATGTCGAACCAGACTGTGTCGATCAACGACTCGTTCACGAAGGCGCGCAAGAAGCGCGGGAGATCAACGTGCACTACCGTGTGCTCATCGTAGAGGCCGTCTCAAACAATTCGAGCTTGAATTCCCGCGCTTTTATTTGAGCGCCATTGAAAAGACCCGAAATTAATTCGAACAATAATATTTTTATGCCTACGCATAATTTTTGCTGATAGAGAATCATGATTTTCCATATAAATAAAAGCAGAAGAAAAAGAAGTAAAAAACGAACTTCCGTTGAGAACAATCGACTTGGACGTCCCGAGTGAGCCGCTAATGGCGAAAGGAAAGAAGACGCCGAGCTCTTTGAAGAGCTTATCGTTGATCTATGTAAGTTGTGACGTTTTATTGTTAGTTATTTATTTTTGATTTTTTAGATATAATTTCTATTATCTTTTTATTAAAGATATAATTTGTGTTCTTTTTTAGAGGCAGCCACTGACATCGGCGCTCGGGTCAGCGCCATAGAAGCGAAGGTTAGGCGCGCGCGCCCGGAGTGCGAGCTCGCCTTTGGTGTCGTGGCCGATGCCGAGAGATACCATCACGCCTTCCGCCTGGAGCGAAAGAGAGTGAGAAAGAGATAGAGAGATTAAGAAAGAGAGAAAGAGAGAGGTAAAGAGTGAGAGAGAGAAAAGTGATCAAAACACACCACGCCGTTTTCTATTGTATCTTCTTTTTAGGTGTAAATAAGTGTAAATGTTCCTATAGAATGCACTGACTCCATGATTCGTGGGCATAATGTGATATTTGGTCTCGTCCAAGTTTTCAAAGCCATCCAGCACGATCTTCTGCATGCCCGGCTGGTCTGCGCAGTCCTTGATCTCCCGCCAGAACTCGTTCCAGAACTCAATTTATTTATATTTTTTGAAATATTATAATTTATTAATATGTAATTTTTAATTCATGTGCTACATAATTCATTTCCTTCTGTTAGGACATGAACACTTTTGTATAATGTTTTAATATTGAAGAGCAAACTTACGACTGTGAGATTAGTGGAGAGTTCAGTGATATTTCTGGAGACACATGAATGCCACTCGTTGTACGCGACGCGGACGGCAGCGTTGTCGGTGTCGCGAGACTGTGAGAGAAAGGTCATCGAAAGGTCATTGAAAGGTAAATGAAAGTTCGCTGATAGGTCGACGAAAGGTCAACAAAAGACATGATATTCGTTCGCTTATCACTAGGCGCGAGACAGTAGTTTCCCTCGCAAAAATCAAAGTATAAATTCTAAAAAAAACAATTTCTCAGGAGATAACGAATTTTGTAATGTTATTTTGAGCCAATTAGATGCAAATAATTAGCAGAGATACTGACAAAAGCACTCGCCGGCAGGTGCGGCACATTCGCTACGGAAAAGACGGCCGGAGCAATGGCGGGTGTCTCATCAACGTGGCTGCCATTGGGCAGCTGTTAATGAGTAAACATTATTATTTTTTAATATTAGCTTATTATCATTATCTATTATGTAACTGTTACTAATTGTTCTATTAAAAAATAAAACTGTCATTATATGTACTGACATAAGGAGCGATGACAAAGGTGAAGAGGAGATAAGCGAGAAGGAGAAGAGCGACGGCTGCGAGCACTTGCCTAACTTTCACCGAGTTCGTGAAGCGCATCGACTTCTTGCTCATCATCATCTTCGTATAACATGTTTTTTTTAATATAAATAATACAATACATTCCAAACACAAATCATGTGAAACCAATGCAATATTAAAATTACAATTTAATTTTTCGTCGCTTTTAAATAAAATCACGCCAACAACTTAATAAAATGCTTTTATATTGTTAAACACAATAGTGTCCTTCTCCTTCTATTGCCCTCACATGCAACGCAACAATCGCTCCTCTTTTTCCAATCCTGACATATACATACGTAGTAATTAAAGCAATTCTTTAAAGTTTTGTTGCCACTCAGCGCCAATAAGCAACAAGCAAGAAAAGTGCAGCAGATTGGGATTGGACTGCCAGACCAAATGGGACTAAGAGATGCTTGCGCCGTTTCGACTTCCTTTGTCCACTTCTGTCATTTTTCGCCGTTCTCTCTAGATGACGAATCAAGTTCTTCCTACGCACTTTTCTTTTTCGAGCTCTCTCTCTCTTTCTCCCATATCCATCTCTTTCTCTCACTCTCTCTTCTCTCTTCCCTATATCTCTTCTCATCTCTTCTCTCTCTTTCTCTTTAATTTACTCTTTCACTCTTAATCTAGCGTCTAGAATCGCGTTTGCCAGATTGTTTTCGCCCGTCCTCCAATCTACAGACAGCCTTTATATTTCCCTTCCTTTTTAGGCTGATTCCTCTTCATATGCTAGTCAGTATAGCTCCGACATGGACTTTCTCTTTCTCTCTCGCTCTCTCTCTCTCTCACTGCTGTCTGTCTCTCACCCTCTCTATTTCACTAACGATCTCTCGCGCCACTCTCTTTCTCTCTCTCCCCCCTTCTCCACAGTATCGTAACTTAGGCGGCACTTGACCATCGGATCTCGTGTGTCTTGCTGGAGGGGCGACGATTTTATCGGAAGTGCGTGAAATGTTTCTTCCATTCTAGCTTTTTCAACTACCTACTTCATCTTCCCTTTCTCCCTTTCTCCCAGTCTCTGTCTCTATCTCTCTCTCTCTCTCTCTCTCTCTCTCTCTCTCTCGTTCTCTCTTCTTCCTCCTGCCCTCTCCATACTCTCTCTCGTCTGCGATCTGCAAACGAGCTCAGCGATTGAAGAGGCAGCAAAAAGGATCCGAATGTTCAGAATGAAATTAATTTTTCTCGCTTTATATATATATATACATATATCGGAATACCGTATTTTCGCTTTTAGTGCCCCTCAGAGGTGTCAACGGCCCGGCCCGGCCCGACCCGATGGGCCGGCGGGCCCAACATTCCATGGGCCCGGGCCGGGCCGGGCCGGGCACACGAAATGTTGGGCCGGCCCGAGGGCCCGTTTGGGCCCGATTATTTGAGAAATGGGTCAACTGATTTGAAATTTTTTTTACGATTCTTCTTTAAATGTTTCGCTGATCTCTCTTCAAATGATTTTCTTCAAACAAGTATCATTAAAAAACATCACGTTTTAAAAATTCTTATAAGAACTCGCTTGAAGAAAATCGTTTGCAGAAAAATTATGAAAATCGGGCCGGTCCCAAAATTCTAAGGCCCGGAAGAGTACGGGGCGGGCCGGGCCGAGAGTTTGGGCCAGATGGGCCGGGCCGGCCCAAAAATGTTAGGCCCGTTGACATCTCTGGTGTCCCTCCCTCTATTAGAACCCATCTCTAATAGTACCCCCTTTGAAAGTGCCATTGAAAAATAGAAATATTCATTCTTGTGTTTTATAGTGTGAATTTTTTAGTCGTCTAAATTATCAAGAACCACGATTTTGCTGACCAAGAAGCAACGATGATGAAGTCATATTGCAACTTGACTCATCCTTGACGCCTGACCGATCTTTGAAAAGCAGGACGAATATGGCAATATAGGGCAGACGAAGGGTGGGTGAGCAACTCAGTTAGAGATAACGAGGGAGAGAGTGAGAGGGAAAGTGTATGAATGAGAGAAAAAGACAGAGAGTGAGAGATAGAGAGAGGGATACGTACGAGGTTGTGACCGTAAAATGGTGTATCGATGATCTCCGAGAGAGGATTCTGCTTGGAAATTATCGCATCCCAACTATCTACCAAGACGATTGACGACGCTAACTTGCGCATGAACTTTATGCTCCATTGGATAGGCAAGAAATCTGTCGAGATTGCGGAATCGCCATATTAGGGGGGCCTGAAAGGTCATTCTTGAATTCACCAATTCTTGTAGGGAGACGCTACTTCAGAGGATCGGGTTGACCATAAGAATCGGTCGATTTGGTCTACACCAATTTTTTTTGTGCTTATGCAAAATGTTCCGAACAGCAGCCATACGGTATACTCCGCGTTCCAAAGGAAATGTCGGCGAAATCTGATCGCAGATTAATAACAATCTACGGAATTGTCCACACATTGGTAAAACCACTGTTCTCTCTTTCTCTCATTCATGCACGTTCCCCTCTTTGTCTCTAACTTGCTCTCACACATCTTCATCTGCCCTATATAGCCATATACATACATACAGGGGTGGCCGGGTCCGACCTCGGGGGCCGGGGCCTACCCTGGGGACTGTGGATAATTAAAGGAAGTATCCGACGAAAGAAAACCGTATCTGATAAAATTACGTTTCAAACTGTGTTAAACTCCCAACTGGATGAGCCTTTTTTTTAGCGCCCGCTACAAAATTTCAAATTTGAAACGTATGTGTATATAACCTCTCTCGACTTCCTTTATTGTCTCGCTTTTCGCTAACGTCTGTGT
The DNA here is from genome assembly GCA_945643635.1 of Allodiplogaster sudhausi. NCBI lineage: Eukaryota > Metazoa > Nematoda > Chromadorea > Rhabditida > Diplogasteridae > Allodiplogaster > Allodiplogaster sudhausi. Next base: position 4,727,067 of record CALZFC010000017.1, on the reverse strand, counting down.
ATCTCTCATCCCTTGGTGAAAATGGGGTGCTAAGTGGGCAAGACGGGCAGAGTCTGCCTCTTCTTCCCACCCGCTGGCACTCCTTGCTTGGATTTGAGCATACACCGGGTGCATCGACAGAGACGTTCTCTACCGTATTCCATAAAACAAATGCAAATTTCTGGCTAAATACTGACTTTCGTTAAGCGGGACCACCTCAAATCGATCTTTTAGGCCAGACTTGATCATACGGGAACATAAAAGAAGAAGTAATTTTTCCCTCGGATACTTCCTTTAAATGAAGTTCACCCTAAGTTGAACAAATTATGAGCCAATTTATGATGAAATGTGCCATGCTTTATTCAGTATGCGTTACAGATGTATTGCGCATACGCATTTTCTCAATTTTCGATGGATTTTTCCCCCGACGCGAATTTTTTTAGATTTGGAGATGGGGCCTCCTTCGGGGCTGACCTTGGGGGCCGGGGCCGGGGCCGACCTCGGGGGAGGGGGCCGGATATTTTCGGCCCCGGCCACTCCTGCATACATATATTCCTACTTTTCAAAGATCGGTCAGGCAGCAAGAATGAGATGTGTCAAGTTGCAATTTGCTTGCCTCTTGACCTTTGCCATCGCTCCTTATGTCAGCTTGAGGGTTAGGGGTTTTTTTTGTATTGCAAAATGTTTTTTTTGTTCATTACTTCATGGTCTTAATAGAGATGTTATTTATTATAATAATAATAATTGTAAATAATCATATTTAATGTAATATTTTAAACAATTATAAAATTTTAACTTTAAAATGATCATTTACAGCTCATCAATATCCGCCGCGTTGATGATGCCGTTCATTATTCCGGTATTCTTTTCCGTCATGCCTCAGCTGTCGGCAGACAACAAAAAGAAAGCTTTCTTTCATTCTGAACATTCGGATCCTTTTTGCTGCCGCCTCAATCGCTGACCATGAGCTCGTTTGAAGCATGCAGGCGAGAGAGAGAGAGTAAGGAGATGGGCAGGAGGAAGAAGAGAGAACAAGGGCGAGAGATAGAGAATGAGATAGATAGTGATCTTAGTGAACAATAATCCTTCTAGAGGATGAGAGAGAGGAACTGAGAGAGAGAGAGAAACTAAGAGAGAAAGAGAGAGAGAGAGATGAGAGAGAGAGAGAGGAAGAGGAGGTAGGAAGTTTAAAAAAACTAGAAAGGAAGAAACATTTCACACACTTCCGATAAAATCGTCGTCCGCTCAATGAGCCATTCTAGATCCAATGTCAAGCGCCCCCTAAATTACAATACTGTGGCAAAGGGGAGCGAGAGAAAAAAAGAGATATTGTTAGGGAGATAGACAGGGTGAGAGACAGACTGCACGAGATGTAGAGAGAAGTGCAGATGAACCAGATTTAGCTTAATAAGGAAGAAAGATATTCTTGCCTGTATATGGGAGGGCGGGCGGAAACATTCGGGCAAACGCGATTTTAGCCGCGATATTAAGAGTGAACGCGTAAATGAAAGGGAAGGAGATGGAATGAGAAGGGAAAAGATGAGAGAGAGAAGGGAGAGTGAAATAGAGATAGAGAGAGAGAAAGAGAGAGAGAAAGAGAGAGAGAAGAGAGAGAGAGAAAGAGAGAGAGAGAAAGAGAGAGAGAGAGAGAGAGAGAGAAGGAAAGAGAGAGAAAAAGTGAGAGAGAGAGAGAAAGAGAGAGAGAGAGAGCAAGAAAGAGAGAGAAAGAGAGAGAGAGAGAGAGAGAGAGAAAGAGAGAGAGAGAGAGCGAGAGAGAAATAAAGAACTTGATTCATCTAGAGAGAACGGAGCAAAATGCATAACGTGGATAAAGGAAGTCGAACGTCGAAAACATCTCTTAGTCTCACTTGGTATGGCAGTCCAATCTGCTGCACTTTTCTTGCTGCTTGCTTATTGGTGCTGAAGTTTCTAGTGAACAAAAACTTTTAAAAACTTTTATTACTACATATATCAGAATTGGAAAGTGCGAAGAGATGGTTGTAGAAGGAAAAGGACAACGTTGTGTTTAACTATAACATAAAATTTAATCTAATTTTAAAGCGATTTGTATTTAATTGCATTGTTAAATTATAATATTAATATTGTATATTAAAATTGCAATTGTTTCACGCAATTTGTGTTTAAACTGTTTTTTTTACCAATTTAAAATAACAATAAAACCTAAATAAAAAGACGATGAGCAAGAAGTCGATGCGCTTCACGAACTCGGTGAAAGTTAGGCAAGTGCTCGCAGCCGTCGTTCTTCTCCTTCTCTCTTATCTCCTCTTCACCTTTGTCATCGCTCCTTATGTCAGCTTTAGTTTTTTTTTTGGTACTATTCAGTTACTCCTGCTCCAGTCCGAAATTTTTTTCGAAAAAATTTTTACCTGTAGAACACGAATACAACAACCGTTTTGCGGAATTCCGTCAAAAACAAAAGTTATGACCACTTTTCGTCAAAAGCAGCGTGTAAATCTCGACCCGGAGGTTTATTTATGCGGGGTGTTGTTTTTTTTTTCGGACCGGAGCAGGAGTAACTGAATAGTACCTTTTTTAAATAAAAATTGTTTTACAATTCAATCGGCATAATGAAAATTATTAAATAAAATAATTAGTAGTATCCAAGGGAACAATGATCTAATAGATTTAATAATGAACTTAATATATTAATTAAAAACATTACTATAACTCATTTACAGCTTCCCGATGGCCGCCACGCTGACGCGACGCCCTCCATACCTCCGGCCGTCTTTTCCGTCATGAACATTCCTCATAAGCCGGCCACTGTTTCTGTCTGTATCTCTGTTACTTACATTCATCTAATTGGCACTAAACAACATTACAAAAATCGCTATCTGCTGGGAAAAGATTTTTTTTTTCGAGTTTTATGAAGGCTTCAACAGAGCCACGCCAAGTGAGACAGTAGTAGCCCTCACAAAATAAGCAAGAGTACCATGTCTTGTTGTTGACCTTTCGTCGACATTTCCAAACTTTCAATGACCTCTCGATGATCGCTCATTGACCTTTCATTGACCGTTCGATGATCTTTCTCTCACAGTCTCGCGACACCGACAACGCTGCCGTCCGCGTCGTGTACAACGAATGGCACTCGTGCGTCTCCAGAAATGTCACTGAACTCTCCACTAATCTTACAGCCGTAAGTTTGCTGTTCAATTTTATATAGAGTATAAAATTGATATATATATATATATATATTTATATTGAGTTCTGGAACGAGTTCTGGCGGGACATCAAGGATTGCGCCGAGCAGCCGGGCATACAGAAGATCGTGCTGGATGGCTTTGAGAACTTGGACGAGATGAAATATCACATTCTGCCCGCGAATCACGGAGTCAGTGCATTCGAGAGGAGCATTTACACTCATTTACACCTCAAAAGAACATACATACAATAGAAAACGGCGTGGTGTGTTTTGATCACTTTTCTCTCTCTCTCTCTCTTTACCTCTCTCTTTCTCTCTCTCTCTTTCATTCTCTTTCTCGCTTTCTTAGCCTCTATCTTTCTCTCTCTCTTTCTCATTCTCTTTCTCTCCAGGCGGAAGGCGTGATGGTATCTCTCGGCATCGGCCACGACACCAAAGGCGAGCTCGCACTCCGGGCGCGCGCGCCTAACCTTCGCTTCTATGGCGCTGACCCGAGCGCCGATGTCAGTGGCTGCCTCTAAAAAAGAACACAAATTATATCTTTAATAAAAAGATAATAGAAATTATATCTAAAAAATCAAAAATAAATAACTAACAATAAAACGTCACAACTTACATAGATCAACGATAAGCTCTTCAAAGAGCTCGGCGTCTTCTTTCCTTTCGCCATCAGCGGCTCGCTCGGGACGTCCAAGTCGATTGTTCTCAACGGAAGTTCGTTTTTCACTTCTTTTTTCTTCTGCTTTTATTTATATGGAAAATCATGATTCTCTATCAGCAAAAATTATGCGTAGGCATAAAAATATTATTGTTCGAATTCATTTCGTTTCTTTTCAATCGCTCTCAAAAAAGCGCGGGAATTCAAGCTCGAATTGTTTGAGACGGCCTCTACGATGAGCACACGGTGGTGCACGTTGATCTGCCGCGCTTCTTGCGCGCCTTCGTGAACGAGTCGCTCATCGACACGGTCTGGTTCGACATGGAAGGCGGCGAGTACAGTGTGCTGCCAATGTTCGCGACGGGAGCCGAGCTGGACCGGCTAGACATCACTCTCTGCATGTTCAACATGGAGGTAGATCAATCTTCTTCCTTAAAGGTAGGGCCCTGCCCGGCCCGGCCCGCTTGCCCCACGGGCCCGGCTCGGGCCAGGCCCGTTTTTACATAGGCCCGGGCCGGCCCGTTGCTAATTTGGCGGGCCCGGGACCAGCCCGGGCCGAGATTTAGAAAGTGGGGTCCGGCCCGGCCCGCTTGTCCCACGGGCCCGGCCCGGCCCGGCCCGCTTGTCCCACGGGCCCGGCCCGGCCCGGCCCGCTTGTCCCACGGGCCCGGCTCGGCCCGGCCCGCGTACCCCGGCCCGGGCCTGGTTTTGGACATCCCTGCTCCCGACTCTTAATTCTCCGAAAAATCAAGCGCTCTCAATCTTTGCGTCAGAAACGATGACAGTGCAGTTGATCACTTTCAGTTCTTGATTGATTCTCCTTGCCAGATCCACAACGACCCGAACGAAAAGGAGATCTACGCGCAGTTCGTGCAGCAGACACTCGCGGATAGGCGATATGGCATCTTCAAGCCCGAACCAAGTCAACTTTACTGCTTCTTTTTACTCTATCGACATAGAAATCTCTTCTGCGTCCTCTACTTTTCTCATCTTTCGTTCTTTTTTCCTCTTAAAAACGGGACTAAAGCTTATTCCTGAGTTGGCTGTCTTTTGCCTGATAATATAGCGAGTTTTTTTTAAAGAAAATACAACAAAATTCAGATAAATTCAAATAGATTTTGGTAGTTTTTTTATTTTCTTTAAGAAATGCTCATACTACATATGTAGCTTTCTAAGACAGTTGACTGTGCTGAGTTTGCTACATAATGTTGATTTATTTATGTATTAATTTTTCACATTTTCAGTTTTCAACAGCTCACAAGCACTCCACTTCCATCGCCACTTCTTCGTCAACTTCCAAGACAAGCGATGTGTCAACAAATACCTCGCCCAATTCTTCTAGGGAAAACGTATGTAATTCGTTTAGGAAAAATTCGCAATCTCATGACTCCGTTTGTGTATATTTATTGATCAATGCAATAATTTCCGGCTCGTTGTTGAGATCGTTTCTGATTTCCTATATTTTTGCTAGTTTTAAATCAAGACGTGTACAGTACCGCTCACCATTATGGTGCCTTTCGTGCTCTCTCGCAACATTCGGTGCCGTCCTCTCACTCCTCATTGGTCGCCATCATTCTCATCTGCGCTCATCACATCGTTCGGGCTCTTCGTCAACAGGCGAATCAGCTTTCCAGCAAAACGCTCGAGCTGACGCGACAACTCTTGAAAGTGCTCTTTGTTCAATTCCACAAACCGATTGCATTTGTGTTAATTTGTTGGAAAAAATCTGCAGTGCAGAGAGAAAAAAGTTGCATTTAAAATGTGGCCAGGGTTGGTCCCTGGCTCTCGACAAGCTGGCTGGCTCGGACTTACTACACGACTCGACCTGTTCCTCTTTAACCATTACAACCCACTTTAGAACGTGAAACAGGCGAAGAGAAGGCAGTAACAAAACGATGTATTACTTATAAAGAAAGGAAAGAAGGAAATAAACAATTAAAACAATACAAGACAACCCAAATACTAACGTCCACTTGATCCTTGCTGCTGTTGCTGCTGCAGCGCGTCTCTTCATGACGCTCCCAAGCGAAGAAGACTCCGCTTCCAGGCAACATGCGGACGACGCGGCCGCTCGGCACTCGGGCCGCCCCAACACTCTAACTCGGCCAACCGGCTCTACCCACTGCTTGCCGGGTCAAAAGGGCGAGAGGGGAGAAATGGCTAACTGCTCTACTCCAAAAAGCAATAACACCTAGTGTCTTCACTGGCACACAGAGAACTACAATAGGCAGCGAAACATTATAAGTACACCATAACGAACACCATAAATACACAAGGGAAACACACTATACAATACACATTACAATGGGAATGAGGGGACAGGATCTTGGGAAGAAGGAGGGGAAGAGATACAAGAGAGAGAGAGAGAGAGAGAGAGAGAGAGAGAGAGAGAGCTAGGGAGGACATCTCTCTTACAAAAACACTTGTTCCTTGTGTTTTCTTCTACGTGCAAATTGCGATTATCATCATTTTGCATGCAATCGGTTCGTACTTTAAGAGAGCCTCTCTGTAAGGATCAAGCAGCCCTCAATGGAGGCCTTCCCCGGCGCAAAATTTTCTGATTCAGTAATGCAAAATTTAATTAGGGGTTCACATATGCATTGTAAAGAAGATTAGTAGATCAATTTTGGTATAAAAATTTTTTTCTTGTCTGGGCAAGCAAAAGTAAGGAAAAAGTGTACATCGCCATAACTTTCTTTAACATCAACATTTTTCCATTTACTTTTTTTTATTGGCATCCCGGTTGAATTCTAATCAAACACTCTATTGATGTATTTGGTCAAATATTTTATTCTCATGTCGAAAAATTATTTTAAATACTTCAATTCACCGTTGAATACCTTATACTCATTTAGTCCTGGGTTTTATATCTCAAAATGTAGAGCATTAAAAACTGTATAACATATATTCTTTTCGTTTAGTGTGTCCTACCCTAAAGGGGTTACAAATACGCTCAAATGGGGGCAACTCGGATATGTAGGATTCAAGGAATGCGTGAAAACGAAGTTAAATTCTTGTTATGACATAAAATAAACTACTTCATACGATTCAGCACGTTTTTCTTATCATACAAGTTTTCCAAAAAATTTCATTAAAACATTTTTCTATGAAAAAAATGCATTTTTCGATTTTTCTGCCATAGTCAGAAAATGACCTAAAACTATTCGAATCGCTGTATTTTCAATGTTTTCAGCGAAAACAGAATGCGGATAGTACTGAACACTACGCGACAAAATTCTCTACAACGTACATCATTTATACCCGAATACAAGGTCCCTACGAATGGCAGTATTGATTTTCCTATGGCCGTCGTGCCAAAACTGACAGATCCTCGTTTTTTTTTTTGCACGCGCGCGGCTTCGAACCTGCGACCCATGACATTCGACGTGCACAACCAATGGACCAAAATTCCATAAAAATTCATTTCTGGAAAATGCCAAAACCAATCTTAAAGAATGACCTATCAAGCTCTATCGAAATAAATATATCCGCCAAAAAGTGTAAATTGACGGTAAGGCCAAATAAGCGGTCAACAAATTCGAACCAAAAAAAGTAGATCAAACAAGCTATTCATCATAAAGTGATGTATGGGAAAGTTGTTTGTCTGAGCGATAGCTATAGAATGGCATATAACATGTGGTGATATGTTCAATCAGCGAGAAATAACGGCTGCGGAAATAGCTTCCCAGAAAATTGACTTTTCAAAGATCCATAGGGCACTTTTCCAGCACTGGTATTAATGTACAGGGCATGTTGTATCACCCACTATTTTCTGTTCAGATGGATTACCGGAAAAGTGCCCAATGGATCTTTGAAAAGTCAATTTTCTGGGAAGCCATTTCCGCAGCCGTTATTTCTCGCTGATTGAACATATCACCACATGTTATATGCCATTCTATAGCTATCGCTCAGACGAACAACTTTCCCATACATCACTTTATGATGAATAGCTTGTTTGATCTACTTTTTTTGGTTCGAATTTGTTGACCGCTTAGTTGGCCTTACCGTCAATTTACACTTTTTGGCGGATATATTTATTTCGATAGAGCGCCAAAATAGCTATCGATTGATAGGTCATTCTTTAAGATTGGTTTTGGCATTTTCCAGAAATGAATTTTTTATGGAATTTTGGTCCATTGGTTGTGCACGTCGAATGTCATGGGTCGCAGGTTCGAAGCCGCGCGCGTGCAAACCCTTTTGCGAGCTTTTACCATGTGAAATCTGCAAAACAAACATCGATTCTGACCTTAGTGTGCTTCGTGGAGCAAAATGATGTATAGTATAAGTAGGAATCATGTAGATTGCACAAAACTTGCAAAACAAGGATCTGTCAGTTTTGGCACGACGGCCATAGGAAAATCAATACTGCCATTCGTAGGGACCTTGTATTCGGATATAAATGATGTACGTTGTAAAGAATTTTGTCGCGTATTGTTCAGTACTATCCGCATTCTGTTTTCGCTGAAAACATTGAAAATACAGCGATTCGAATAGTTTTAGGTCATTTTCTGACTATGGCAGAAAAATCGAAAAATGCATTTTTTCATAGAAAAATGTTTTAATGAAATTTTTTGGAAAACTTTTATGATAAGAAAAACGTGCTGAATCGTATGAAGTAGTTTATTTTATGTCATAACAAGAATTTAACTTCGTTTTCACGCATTCCTTGAATCCTACATATCCGAGTTGCCCCCATTTGAGCCTATTTGTAACCTCTTTAGGGTAGGACACACTAAACGAAAAGAATATATGTTATACAGTTCTTAATGCTCTACATTTTGAGATATAAAACCCAGGACTAAATGAGTATAAGGTATTCAACGGTGAAATTGAAATATTTAAAATAATGTTTCGACATGAGAATAAAATATTTGACCAAATACATCAATAGAGTTTTTGATTAGAATTCAACCGGGATGCCAATAAAAAAAAGTAAATGGAAAAATGTCGATTTTGAAGCGAGATACATCAAATCACATATTATCCATACTTTTAACTGTTCACGCATGTATATTTTGTGAAAAAAATTTTTTGTCATTTAATCTTGTTACTGGGGCCCAGTGCCATGTCCGACAAAGTTTTCGCTCTCGAAATCCAACATCTGGATCTAGGGCAGGCCCTACTGGAGGCATACGTAGATGCTCTCTTAATCCATGACGCAAAAATTTTAGCCCTTGCAAGGCTCTATTCTGACATTGAATACAGGGAGAAGAATAATGAATTGTGTTCAAGGCCACATTGTTGGTCTCGGCAGTGATGGAACTCATCTGCTAATGATTCCGTCCCTCTTTCCAATAATCGACCCACTTTTCATCATTCTTTTCATCGGATACTACCGACGGCAAGTTTGTGGACGGACCGCTCTTTAGGCAGGAGAACAAAAAATTCACGCATACATAGGAAAGTCGTTGCTACCGCCTTTAACAGATAAAACGGCTGTTTAGCCAGCGACTACTTCTCGGTGCCAAGAGCGTTGGGCCTGTTTCGTTGCTCATTCCTAATCCTTTTAGCGTGACCTCTGCCTTCAACTCATCAAAACTACAATAAACGATCGTGCAACAATCTGAGAATATCAGTCATTCGAACTGATCTGGAAATTCCTTTCTTCTGCTACTGTAGTAGCACAAATTGCTGCTATTGTAGTGCAATTCGGAGAGATCGTTTCTAACAGCCATGGTATCCTCATGGGTAATGACTTCAAGTTTATTCCGTATAAAGTGACACTTTAAAACAGCGACCAGTCGTAAAATTCGTAAAAAAAATCTAAACCAAAATGCATACTTAAGAGATCTAGGCCTTTTTTCAATGATACTAATGTAATAATTGTCGAGCACTACGGAAGAGGCGAGAGGTAAAGGGCGAGAATAGTTTGCGACAGCACTGAGAAACTTGCTAATAGTCTGAATCTGCGCTTTGAACTCTCTGTCAAGCTAATTTATGCCGTAATATTTGCGTGTCAGCATGAATTTTATCACGTCAGCCGTGGATTCTTTCGCCAAGCGAAGCTCCCAAATTATGTACTTTGATAAAATGTGTAAAGCAAAATATGCCAATTCAAAAGAGAGCTTCTTTAAGATGATGTTGCGAAAGAAAAAAAGAATTTGTCAGGTTGCCAGGTGAATTGCACTACCGAATCGCACCCTTTTATTAGCGTAACAATTTGTTGCTCTTGGAAGAAAAGTATTAACATAAATACTTATAGTTGCGTTTACTGAGAAAGCAAGGAACAAGCTTGAATTATTCGAGCGAGAAAAATCACAGATGGGAACAGTTATTGTATGATAGTCTGATTGCCCAGTTCCGAATAGAGCTTTTTCTCCAGCTCCCGCAAGCGACTTGTCTCATTCCGCGCCAGTTCCTGAAGATATTACATTCATAAGTCAGGGTGACATGCATGAATTGTGAGCGAAACGTCAAGAAAGTCGCGATTGAATGTCAAATTGCGTGTTTCATAAACCCGTCCGACCTCGTATGCTGGAAGAATTCGCTCGCGCCCGCGTGGCGTCAGATGGGCGTAGGGTTCCATGAGTGCGAGGCGCGTATCACTCTCGTAGAGTTCCACTTCGCCGGCCGAGTTCTTCAAAAATCGCACGACATCGTAGACGAGGCAATTCTACAAAGAGTCAGCAAAAAAAGTAAAGTGCATCAAATTCAATGGGTACATTTCAGATTTACACACATATGTGGGCTCTTTTTCCACTTAACAAATTAAAATTAAATGGACATGTTTGAATAGACATCTTTTTTTTTCTTCAGCTCCGGAGATTAACAACTGAATAATTCACTATGGAATATTAATTGTATTATCTACTTACTAACCCCGCACTCACGGGCGAGTCGCATGACTCGAGGCAGCGCGTTGCTGAGATCCGTGCGTCGGTCAGTGACTCGCTTCTGGAAAGTGATCTGTGATGACTGTCATGTAAATGAGACTGATGGAAACGTTTTATAATATAATTTCTATTTGGAAAAGCATTATGTTAACAGGGGGAGAAATTTTATGATCAACTTTCAATTTAAAAGAGCAATTTGATAGAACTTTTACGCAAGAAATATAGCATGTACATACGTATATAATCCATAATTCATTTGAGAATTCTAAAAAAAAACAATGACTCACATTGACCACACGTGGCGACGTGTGTCTGCGAATCATGCCGATTAGTTTTCTCATTTCGAGAAGTACAGTGGACGGCATAGGCTCTGCGATGTAGAAGAATGAACTCCTAAAGCACGACCTTGTAATTGTCACAAGTTGCCAATATCAAAATAATGTATCTATAATTCTCATGTGCTAACTTGCTCTGAATCCACCGATAATGTTCAATCATGTCGTCATAGATTGGATCAGGTTCGTCCGGTTTTGAAGGCCGCGACAAATCCATAGGATCGTTATATCAAAAAATAGCTTCCGTTTTAAATTGTTAATTTTGAATTTTTTATCCCTAAAGTTCCCGAGGAAAACAGTGTGTTAGATCTCACATGCCTTTGCACAATAAACGTTATGTCGTGCTTTAATTCCTCGAGTACGTCCGTGTAGTTGAACCACATTTGACAGCCGTCGGGACGCGTCTCAGATAGCACTTCGCAGCCTGCGAAATCATAGGTAACACTGATTGTAAGGATAAGGACAAATCTTCAAATTTGACAAAATTGAGGTAAAAGACGAATCTTCAAAATTTACAACATTGAAGAAAGGGACGAATCTTCAAAATTGAAGATACGTAGCTCCATTCTCCAACCTCCTTCGGAGAAGATCCTGAATTCGCTAAAGAACGGCTTGAATGCCAGCCAGATCATCTTGGCATGATCGGGCGCGTAGCTGTTGCCGATGATTGCGAAGCGGAGTGAGCCGTTTCCTGGCTGAGAAAAAGGGAACCAAGTTCAAATGTTACAGAATGCGAACTCGTCAAGTTTGTTTGCTGAAAGCATGTAAACAAAAAAGAATCGTAGAAAAAACGGCCAACGCTTATAATTACGTTTTAACGATTAAGTTATATACATATGTACATATTGTTGGGTGAGAAAGAATGCATATTTAAAGGAGGCCAATCACAGAAAAATACTTAATTCAGGTAAACCCTGACAATGGAGTCATTCTCGCGTTTAAAAAAAAACGCGCTGAGAGTGCGTTGCGCCATGGCAATTTGGAATCTCACATGATAAGATCATCATTAACCGGCATGTCGCATGCGCCGTGCGGCGGCGAAAAGGACGACGTGTTCGTCGTCCCTCGGAAGGCATAGTACGTGCACTCGGGGATCATGAGATTGGCTTGAGGGTCCTCGAAGAACTTCATGTTCTTCTCCACAGCCTCAGCTGTAGTGATAGGACAAGTGTTTGTTTTCTTCTCGTTTACTTTTAGGAATTAAAATATAAACTAAAATTAGCTTTCTTTTTGCTTCTTTTAAAGAATGTTTTTAATGTACAATGTATGTATGTATGTATGTGCATTTCGAGATCGAAACAACAGTGAACATCAATGATCATCAATACCGATATCAGGCGTTACTGGATAAAGGCGTTCGTTGGCTGGTTGTGCGATTGAAAGCGTGATCGCCGCGAGTATCAAGAAAAGTAGACAGCTGCCTCCTGAGAGGTACATATTCATAAGATATCGATCGCTTTCTGTGTGCATTTGATGCGTTTGAAAGAGATATTCCTCTGTAGAGGAGCTTTTAGAACGGCAGAAAATTTATAGCGGTGATTTTTTCAAGAACGACATGGGGAACCATTTTTTTTCTAGCTCTGTGCAAAATGAGATAATGCCAAAGATGAGCTTTGCTAACCAATTTGAGCTTTCGTCCAAAGACGATAGCGCCGTTCGAAGAATTCGTAGGCAAGAATTGTGATTGAGATCGAGAGTGGAATGCCAATCTGCCGTGCTGAACACTTTTTATTATTTGCGTGTTTAAAAAATGTTATATTGATAATGAACTTAGGAACTGTAACAAAGTGTGGTAAATTATCATCGTTTTTATTATACCAAAAGGAGGTATCGGGCAATATTTATCCCAGGTTTTTCTTCTATGTATGTGGATAAGTTCACTTTGGCGTAAAACATACATATGTACAGTACTGGCCATAAGGTTATCATCAATTGGTGTTTCATGCATATCTTTTCCCAAAATGGAAGAAAGCTTAAGAAAATTTTTATGTGATAGATTATTGATTTCAATGACCCACTAATGATTGATAAAAATCAATAGTTCAAATCACTCGGTTGCGCATTTGGGCGTGCTGGACAGAATAATCTATTTCCATGATCTCGGGGTTTGTTTTAGTTGTAATTTTATTTTAGTTGTTGTACTTTTTGGCCTGATCGCGATTTAGTCACATGCTTTTTCATGCTACTATGCCTATAGTAATTCTGCTCTCCATTTATTCGGAGGTAATCAATGAATTATTTCATATGGTTACTTGTGCTGTGAAAATTAGGTTTAACTATTTGAGAATACTTTGAACGTCGCGGTCAACTTTGGTTGGAAGCCAAAACGTGCTCAAAGTGATGTTGTGCAGGGGTCCGCTTTTCAAAAACGCATTTCCCTATTTATGGTGACAGTTAGTAGGCTTTTCAATATCAAGCACGCCTAAACGAGCAACCGAGTGATTTGAGCTATTGATTTTTTCACAATCAGTAGTGGATCAATGAAATCAATAATCTGCCACATAATATCTGCCAGTATAAGGAAGATACCCAGAAAATTTCATAAACTTTCTTCCGCTTTGTGGAAACATATGCATGATAGCGGGTAACGAATTCGTTGGAAACATCCTTTAAATATTCAGCAACAGCTACGTACGTATTTCACATTAGCTTAGATTCTTACTTACATGGAGATAGCATAAAGTCATCGGCGTCAACAAAGTAGATGACGATTGGCCAGTGAATGAGGTAGAGGGCGTACGAAATATCGCCGAGGAAGACTAATGACGGACGTCGGAGGAGATTTGTTAGCTAGAGAAAATGAGCGAGAGTGAGACAGAGATAGAGACAAAGATAGAGAGAGATAGAGAGAGAGAAAGAATGATAGATAGAGATAATGAGATAGAAAGAGTGAATTGATAGTTAGTGAAATAGAAATGTATCTGACTTGAATGAGACAAAAAAATATACAGTTTTTGTAAAGAATTTATGAAAATAAAAAAGAGAAGGAAATCAACTTGTCCGCAGTCGCAGTGAATGACCGCCGCCGTCGCAATGGTCACGATAACACGAGCCGCGACTGGCCACAGTTGCATTGGCATGAAGGCAGCCACGAGCAGGAAAGCGGCATAGCGGCTCTCAACACGAATATGGAGAGATACTGTAGTTGTTTTCAGGGCATTAATTGGTACTTTTAATGCTAATTACAATACATGTACATAAGCGAAAAATAGCGACAGCTTACAAAAAGAGACGGACGATCCGAAACAGAGGTCGTCTTGTCGTGCTCGCAAGAATCGTTGCCGAGGAGGCTGACCTTTTGCGTCTCCTTCAATATTCGCCAATAATCAAGTAAAAATGAGCTTATTGTTAGCAGCAAAACTTTTACTAACTAGTTATGCAATTAATTGTAAATAAGCCTTAAAATTACCAGACGACCAATTAAAAAAAACTTTTTGAATGGAATGGATAGGTTAATCCTGAGAAGTAAAAGAAGGTTTCCCACCTTTTGAGCGTTTTCTTTCTTGTGCTTATCAAAAATGTGCACGGCTCCTGCGAGAAATTGCCAGAGGCAGAATGGCATCGCATTAAATGCGAATATCGGTTGCGTGACGAGGTAGCCGATGAATGAGATTGTGAGCACTAAAATTCGTGCTGTTTTTTTTACAAGTATATATGATATGTTTAACGATTTGTATGTATTTCATGTAGGTAGTAAAGACTAGTAAAGAGTTGAAGTAAGCGCTATCGAACGAAGCCAAACCTGCAAGGATTCGCGACCTATTCTGCAGAAGCGTGTAGATTAGTGGCGCGATCAGATAGAATTGAACTTCGACCGACAGCGACCAAATGTGAGTGAAGAGACTGTCGCTTTTGATGGCCTGTAAGTAAATAAAGCGTTTTTATTTAGCGGTTTGCAATGGAAAAGTAAGCTTTTACAAAAGATAAAATATTTTAAAAATGTGTCGAATATGTAGAGAAGACAAAAAAACAAACGGTGAAGTAGTTAATTCGCTCGGACATGGAGCGGATGTTGGTTAGGAAAGGAATCGCGAAAATCGCAGCCTCCTGAAAAAGTATAGTTGTTGCAATAAATTAGAAAAAAAAACTTTTTGAAGTAATAAATCGCGTAATTGCTAATGGTTACCCGATCTAGCGGAATTCGAAGTGGGTCCGAGAAGAGCATGATGAGCACTGAGGAGGCGAGGCAGAAGAGTAAATGCAAAGGAAGGATTCGTTTGAATCGTCGATAATAGAAGGACGAAAGGATCCATAGTGACATTCCGTCATTCTCAGCGATTTGCCTTGCCAGAATTGATGAGATCAAATAGCCGGAGAGGACGAAAAATCTGAAACAGTCCATACATCGTATACACGCTATCTTTCGTACGATAAAAAGACACACATTTTTTTCCAGAAGTGACCATATTCTTGAACTAAATTTACGTTATTAAAGAAATAATGTCTAAAACAAATTCACTTGCCTTTTTAAACTTGTATTTTTAATGCGAATATCAACAATGAAACAAAATTTTTTTAAATTCTAACATGTCGACGCCAACGAATCCGTTCGGGCAGAGTTCGGGAAAGAAATGGTAGAGAAGGACGGAAGCGATCGCAACGGCACGAAGGCCTTGCAAATCAAGGCGATGATGCGGATTCGGCCCTTTTAGCAGGCCCATTTTCGCGAGCTAAAAAATTAGCGTGATTATTTTTTACAAAATCTATTTTCTCCTCGAAATCAAGTTTACAGTGAAAAAAGATTAAAACCGACATTCAATGCAGAAAAAAAAACGATATGGTGTGATACATTCGTAAATAAATTTGTGTTGCAGGACAAAAATACCAAAATATATGAAGAATGCGATCTAATTGAAGTGGAATGGGTGAAAGTAGAAAGAAACTAAAAGAGCGATTAGAAGTGACAAATCAGTATTTAGCCAGATTTTGAATTTTTTGAAAGTTTCTGTCGATACTCCTGGTGCATCCTGAAAGCGAACGGGTGAGAAGATTAGCCATTCTCTGTCCCAAAAGGAAGGAAAGCTTGCCCAGTTGGGAGCTTTGCGTAACTTGAAGCGTAATTTTAGCAGATACGATTTTCTTTCGTCTGAGACATTCCTGTTCGAAATATAGAAATTGTGGCGAACGTTCGGTAATTATTTCTTTCTACGTCTCTTTTCCTCTCTCTCTCTCTCATTTTCTTTCTATCTGTCTCAATCTCTCTCTCCCTCTTTCCCCCTCCTCAACTCTCTCCATCACTCGGTTCTGTCTGAGTGCCGCTATCGCGCCTCTCATCAAGCTACTTCCTGTCTCCGTTAGGACCTTGTCCAGCAATGTCTCCCCCTTTGTCCTCCTCCTGCGGCCTTTTCGTTGCAGATTATAACATCGCGCTGTCGGATCAAGATCTGACAGTCTTTTTCCTGGCAGAAAAGAGAGAGATATGCAGTAAAATGACAGAAATCTAACAGGGTGCCTTTTCCACGCTGTTTAAAGGAGACCATAAGGGGAAAAATCCTACCGCGATGTCCCTGATAAATTTTATAAAAGTACGGTATAAAGAATCCACAGAAATGGTGCAACTGCCCCTCGCCTCTCTCTTGTAGTTTGACAACTGGCACGTGAGCAAAACCCGGCCAATGTTGGTTACGCGCACCACATGTATGCATTTCAAGTGCATGGGTCGAATGGCCCCATCGGCCACAGGGTTGCTCTGCTAAAAAAATTTGAAAATGGCGGGAAAATAAAATATTCATAGTAGAGAATACTGTTAATTTCCTCATGTCAGGGCAGAGTGAATTTTGGGACTTCGGGACACTTGTAATCGATGTTTCTAGCTCAACCGGACCAAATAAAGCGTAAAAAATAGACACTATTCATTCACCTTAGATCTCCTTTGACGTCAATTTTTTAAATGAAAAAATTGGCTTCTCATTCAGAGTAAGATTTCTGTCATTTTATGACATTTTTGCTGTTTAAATTGTTGAATGCCTAATCCGTATCGCGAAATTACTTCGAATTAATTCTGCGTGCATCTCATCTCTACTCTCGTACAGTTCGCTTATCTCTCAATATTATCTAGTTTTTTTCTCTCTCTCTCTCTCCCCCCCCCCCCCCCACTCTCTCTCTCTCTCTCTCTCTCTCTCCTTTTCTAGGGAACACCACATCCTGAGATTGCGAGAAGAGAGGAAGACAAAAGTTAAGAAAGTGAGAAAGGGAGAAACAAAGAAAGACAGAGACATATTCTCTCAAATTAACATTATGTGTGTATATCCCACAACATCCGCATAGGAATGCGCCCCCTAATTAATCATTCTAATTATGTTAATCGAATTAATTGCGGACCAAACAATGCTTACAATTAGCGGGAAGGCACGTTCGAAATAAGAGAAGAAGGAATGGAAAGAACGGAAGTAGACGGCCTCATACGAGTTGATTCCGTTGAGCGCGCGATTCCTTGGCGCGAGGAACGCGGAGGAAGGCGCAGAAAGGCAGTCGCCGCCCTCCACGGGGCCGAACTTCACAAAGTCGCTCGCTCACCCTCTTCTTTTATCTAGGTACATCGTGCTGTACTCACGTACAGGCGCTCGCCGTTCGTCCTCTTCCTCTATCTAGTAACATCGTGCTATGCCCGCATAATGCTGGTTCGAATAATGAGAAAAGCGTCATCTTTCTGCATCCTTTAGATTGTATGACATATTTCCAGAAATCAACTCGTCTCCAAGGCAGCTGCTTGCATTCAGCAACCGAAGTTGCCTTGTTCTACGCGGGGGGGGGGGTGGATGGCTGCTACTTGTCAGTTGAAGTGAACAAATCAGTAACTTACATCAGTATGAAATCAGATATTAAAATCAAATAAGTAAATTAGATAGGAAATCAAATCAGTAGATCGAATCAGTAAATCAGACAGTCGCATCAGACAGTCGAATCCATTTGCTGTCTGAAATGTATTACTGCTCTCGCTTTGAACATTTTACTTATGTAATCTTGTTCCAGAGCTGCGTAATCCTCTTCAAAACACACTCTCACTATGCTATTCTCTGTCACTCCCTGCATGCAAGGACAGAGCATGCAGAGAGAGAGAGACCGACAGAGAGTGAGGATAAAGCGAGTGAGAGGGAGGAGCTACGGAGAAAGCGAGAAGGAGAGAGTGAGTGAGAGAAAGAGAGCGATTGAACGGACATAAAAGTGTGAAGAATTCGAGAGAGAAAAAGATGGGGAGAGAGAGGAAGACCAACCTAGATATGTACATATGTAGGTTGGTCTTCCGTGTCGAATGTTCACATTCTCCAATCGGTTCCATTGACGGTAAAGTCTTCGCAAGTTTTTTTTCTTCAAATATTTGCATATGTAACTTGTATGGTCTAATTTTCCTTTTTCTTTTGTTACAGAGTCACATGAAAGTTCATTTAGGAGCATAGATATTCTGCCGCACATGTAATCTTGGTCGAAGTAGCTTTGAGCGGTCGACGAACATGATAAAGAGCGCTCAGCGCTCGTTGTTCTATCCCCGAAGTTCGTCGCAGCGTCCCAAAAATTCTAACACACACATTTCTAGCCTATATAATTGTGATTTTGATGATAGAAAAGGACATCTATCTGATCTATATGAGTTTTTCTTGTACATTTTTTGCAGTTTGGAATGGCTTTCTTTTTCTTTCCACCCGCTGGCAACAACCATCGCCATCCCAATCTCCAATATGAGCGTCAACACCACATTGCATTTTGCTTGGCAAATGAAGGACTCTTCGAGAGACGATACCGACTCTCGCCCGCAAACATCGATGTACTAGTCGGTCTACTTGGACAACATCTCAACAGGAACATGCAAGGCGAATCGACAATTTCTCCTGAGAACCAAGTAAATGAGCAAGTAACATAAGATGGATTGGTATTCAGCAAGTTTGTAGACTCTCCTCGGCCTCCGCTACATCCTCACGAATGCGCCTTTCATCGTGCTGAGTGATGCCTTTGGTCTCTGCGAATCCACGGCAGATAACTGTCTGTGGCGGTTCATCGATGGTGTTCTGGCCCTGCGAGATAGGTACATCCGCTTCCCCGTGTCCTCGTTGGCCTACTGTCGAGGCGCAGCCGATGCCTACAGCTGTAGAGGGCCCTTTAGTAGTTAGTTCTGCCCGTTAAGTGATAGGCGCAGTGTATAAAGATCCCTCTTGAAGACGTCATCGGCATCATTGACGGCACGCTGATCCGGATACGCGCGCCGCGTTCATCTACTGCGCAGTTCCGCTGTCGCAAGGGGTACCCGGCCATCAATCTCCTCCTCGCCGTTGATGCTTACGGCCGCATCATCTTCGCCAATGCCAACTGGCCTGGCAGTGCGCACGACTCCTTCATCCTCCGCCATTCCGCACTCGGCCAGGCCATTTCCTCGGGCTCCATTCCGCAGGGGTTCGTGCTACTTGGCGACAAAGGATTCGCGAATGGCCAGCACGTCGTCACACCCCTAAGAAATTCCCAAACACCCCAGGAAGAGGATTTTAACTCTGCACACCGTACCACCAGAGTCCATGGGGAGCAGGTCATCGGTATTCTTAAGAA
Organism: Allodiplogaster sudhausi; assembly: GCA_945643635.1. Taxonomy (NCBI): domain Eukaryota; kingdom Metazoa; phylum Nematoda; class Chromadorea; order Rhabditida; family Diplogasteridae; genus Allodiplogaster; species Allodiplogaster sudhausi. Next base: position 4,707,564 of record CALZFC010000017.1, on the reverse strand, counting down.
AAGATTCGCTATTCTTCAGTCGGAGATAAGGATGGAACCCGAAAAGGCCGCTAAGATAATCATGGCATGCTACGTCATGCACAACATGGTCATCGAGCTGCGCACTGGTGGATGCGCGGTTGGAACCAACCGCATTGCAAGAATGCCTCTTCCAGCCAACGGCGCCGATCCTCGAGCCCACATGATTGCTCACATTTAAGTCGCCTGTTATAAATGATATAGTCTTATTTTATTAGTTGTTTCTGCTACACTGAGTGCTGCTAATCAGCAAATAAAGAGAGAGAAAAGCAACATGTTCATTTGAACATATTGAACATGACTACGGTAGTTGTATACCTACAGTAATTTAAAAGCAAACATCTCTTTTCCTTAAGGCTTAGGCCTAAAAGCACTCTAGATTGGAAGAATAAAGTACTTGCAAAAAATAGCTGCAGCAAACCTTCTCGTCGACTGCAAGATGGTCGCCCAGGATGCGAAGACTGCTTGGCGCCGCTGTCGCTCCCGCTCTCCGTGCAGCTTTTCCACTGCGCCATATGAGGACGCGGTGAATCCGAAGAGTCCTGAAACTCCAGAAAGAATAATATTAGAAATGAAACAGCCACACAAAAGGGAATAAGAAGAACATTTTAACGCATTAACGCAAGCAAGATTTGTTTGAGAATCGAGCAGCTTGGCGCCAAGCTTCATACCGCGAAAGCCACCAAGCAACATGAAACAATGTGCAGTATTTCAAGTGTAAGGCATCCAAAACGAATAAAAAAGGTTGATTTATAAAAGAACAAATAAGAAAAGCATATCAGCGTCGAAATATTACGAGAAAAAAATTATGAACGACACTGGTACGAAGATTCGTTCATCATTTTTTCAAAAATGTTCGTCGACGATTAGAGAAGTAAGCTTTAACGTGGAACAGTGGAGAGAAACAGACAAACATGCTCCCCCATTACTCCAAAAACTCTCATACTTTTGCACACTATTTCTTCAGCGATGAACGTTCATCGCTGCTTCCATCGCTCAGCGCGGTGCGAAAATGTTTAACGCTCGAAAATGTTCGACGAACTCCCGTGTATAAGCATATAAATGTTCAACGATCTTTCATATCTGCGTTCATCTCTTGTTCATCTAACGTTCGTCCATCTTCGATAAGATTGCATGTGCGGCTGCTCTTCTACTCACGCCTTACGTACGAGTTACGCACTCTTTACGCTGCCCTTCCACGCACGATTTACACGTTCTGTTCGATTCTACTCTCTCGCTCTCTCTACCATCCGGCGAGCGTGGATTTATTATTAAGCGGTACTCACTACATTGATCGAAACATCCGCTACAGATGAATCTGTAACAAAGGAAGAAGAAAAATCGCCATACAATTTATACATGCTAGAGATGACGGAACACTTGCGTCCAGTTGCACAATCAATGAAATAGTTCGGACAATGTGAAGGCTTGACAAGGATGATCTCAGGCTCTCTTTCTCTCTCTCTCTCTCCCTCTCTCTCTTCATTTCTCTGCTCTCTCTCACCCATCTCTCTTTTTCTCTACGGGTCTCTTCAAAGATGTGGTTTCTATCCCGCGTATTTAATGCAACATTGACTTACCCCCACCCCCTAATCCTATCTGTCTTTATTTCTTATACCATACATTGAATTTGTTACTCCAAGAAAAATGAAGACTGTTATTACTTTTATTCTTTTAATTATAATAGATCCTCCCAAGGAAATCATCAATTATTTGAAGGAAAAAGATAAAAACTCGGAGATTGAACTTTCTACATTCCAAATTTAAGAATTCAACATTATACTAACCATTATGGTTACAACTTAATTAAATTTCACTGCCAAAGAAGAAGTAGCAATTAAAGGCAACTTATAATAATAATGTAAGGCGGTACAAATGAATGTAGTTGATACCCAAGTCAAAATCTTAAAATAAAGGGCACTCTTGGGATGCCATCTAACTTCGATTTGTGGGGACCGCAGGCTAAAGATTCCATTATGGAAACGATGTCGATATATACAAAAATTAAACTAAAATATTTAAAAAAAAAACATTTAAATATATCTGTTAATTGAATGGTGATTGGGAAGATGGCGATGAAGTTGGGCAGCAAAAGAAGGACCAGTGCAGTTTGGATATATGTATGTGAGATGTGACACTGTGGTGTGAGAGATAAATTGCTCACCCAAGGAGAAGGTAGATGTACTCTACGTAGAACTCTCCCACTCTCTCTAGTATGGCCAAGGAGAGAGAAGTAGATGGCGGTGAGAGATTTTCGACCCCGGACGGTCGTGGTTGTGGTGTGATTCGGTTGATAATCGACGACAGCGTTTGAATGTCAGTTCCTTCTTCAGTCTTTCTCTCACAATCAGTTCTCTCATTTCTTTCTGCTCTCATAAATCAGATCACTGCTTAAAGTCATAGCTTTTTGGTCCGAGAGAAAGATGAAGAAGAGTGCGTTTCATCTCTGTTAATTTCTCCCTCCCTTCTCGGTTCTCTCTACCTCTCATTCTCTCTCCTTCTCCGCTCTCTCTTTAGTTCTCTCTCCTTTCTCTCTTTCGTTCTCTCTTTCTTTCTCTAAACATGACATATCGGACTGCGTAATGTTGGAACTCTCGTAGGGACAGCGTTTGACTTTAGGCAAGCAAAGTCAGAGCCACTCACTCCCAGTCTACCTGGCTCAGATTTGGATTCTCTACATGTGACCGACGCTGCTGTCTTGGCTGCTCAAGGATCCAGCCATCTTCGACTTCTCTAGTGTAAAGGTAATGAAATGCATTCACAAAGATTAAGATATAACGAGAGATCTAAAATGAGAATGTCTCTTTTGCCATACCACGAGAGTGCATTATTGACTTTAAAAAAATTCCCACCTGCTTAAACAAATACACAAGCGATTAAGTGATCACAAGCTGGATACATGATTGGAAGAAATGTGTATTATATTGACTGGCACATTGCCAATTCTTCTGTTGTGAACATATTCGAAACAAGATTGCTTATAAAATGTTTTAATCTTTGGACAGATTGACTGCGCGGCAGGTAAAAATAACGTTAAAAACCCATTTTCTAATCGCGCTATTAATCTTGATAAAAGTGGTGTCAGTTTCACTAAAAGTTGATGACCTTGTCAATGCAGTCAGATCGTTGCAAAACTGCTTCCCGTAGTTGGATTGGAAATTAGACTTGCAAATACTACTTCCGTCTCCTTCTCTGTTAATTTCTCTCTCCCTTCTCGATTCTCTCTACCTCTCATTCTCTCTCCTTCTCCGCTCTCTCTTTCTCTCTCTCTTTCTTTCTCTAATCATGACATGTCGAACAGCGTAATGTTGGAACTCTCATAGCGACAGCGTTATACTTTAGGCACGATGTGTTTACAAATGTTCTGTCAAGGTATGTTGAAGGATCTTCCTTGTGGCCTTTAACCTACTTTGTGACCTCACTCATGGTAAGAAGGGAGGGGGGCGGATAGAGCTACATTCTCTCTTAATGTATGTAGCCTGATGAGTGTGTTCCTTCAATGACCTTGCCCGATTACAGAAAGAGAGAAAAGGAGAACATTGATGAGTGAATACGAGAGGATAAACAAAAGACGAGTGACAGCAAAACTAGAAATTCACACACAACTTTGGTGCCGAAAATTCCGAAGCGGAGGTTCTTTTAGGCAGAATGTTTTGTTATTAAGCAACAATTCCTTCACGTTGTGCTTTTCTAGTGAAATAGTAAGTGTTTTTCTGAAGCAAAATTAGGCCTACCTTTCTGGTATGTTATATCCCTTGATATATGTACATACATACATACATATATATATATATATATATATATATATATATATATATATATATATATATATATATATATATATATATACATATATATCGATTGCAAATACACACAAGAAAAAATACCATTGAATTTCCGAAATCGCAATACACCTTGGGTGAATACCATTCAAAATAATAGATGTTCGCGGAAATTTAGTTCGGAAGCACTAGTTTTGTGCAATGGTAAAAACCGCAAAGGAAAATACTTTACTCTGAGCCCTACCTCAAGTGCGTCAGATAGTACTCCTTGGCGCAGTTCCATCTTGCGCATATATGGCGTCAAGCGGCAAGATTTGGTTGCGATTCAGTACTAGGCTGCAACCATAGTTTTTTTTTACTTAATGTGTTTCATAGTTGATTTTGATAACTTTGCAATGAATCCGCTTTCTAGGAACGTGCATACGACGCGTTTCAGTTCATGCAGGGCGGCTCTGTCCCTTGGACACTCGCTTAGCAGGTTGGTTGAAATTTTTTTTATAACGGATGTTGTTAAGGGTTGTTCTTCTTGCTAGTTCTTGTTATATTTTTATATTTTCTTTTAAATTTTGGCTTAGCCTATTATTCCCTCAATTTTATATGTTTAGACTTTGCGGTGGTAAGGTGCGTTGGGCGGCCACTCGAGACGGAGGCAGTGGACCGAAAAGTGCAAGGTATGCATGCCTTGAGAATATTAAAAGTTAACTTGTGACTGACTGACGAAAGTTGTTAGCCTTATTATTGAAAGTGTGAACGATATGATTTTTTGTTGCGATGTTAGTTAATATGCTTAAAATGCTTTTTTTGCCTTTTTTCTGATTTGATATTTTATACTTTTTTTTACATTTAAAACTAAACTTCTTACCCCACGCATTCATTTACTTGCAGTATTCTCTCGGTCGAATGCTATAGCGGCGCAGCTGTAGCTGAAGGTGTTGTACCTAGGCAAGACCCGGCCGTTATTAAGGTTTGTTATAGTCTCTTTTGGTTTAATGTTTTCGATTAATTTAACTTTATTCTTTTATTCTTTTTTATTTGCTCTACACTTTATATTTCCAAAACCTTTATTCCCTTTTATATGCTTTACCCGTTTATTCCTCTTTTAAGTTTATATTTAGACTTCGCCGCGGTAAGCAGTGTGTTGCGGCAACGAAAGAAAGGCTGGCTCAGGAGCAAAAAGTGAAAGATAAGTAGTTAAAATTGATGTGTTAGTGATTGACGAAAGGTTTTAGTCGATTTTTTATTGAATATCTTTTCGGAATGTTTGTCGTTTCGATTTACGATATTAGGAAATATAAGTTACGTTTCTTTTCTGAACTGCAGTTTACTAGTTCATAGTCACTCGTTGAATGAACTCGTATAAAAATTGTCACGATAATTTAGATGGAGTGCCCGGTACAAGGATGTACTGAATGGATCGAAACAAAGAGAAGAGATTCAACAACTCGCATATCCAGCTCAGGTATATAATTATCTTTTGCACCGCATACAATAACATATTAATGATATGAAAGAGTAATGTATGTTTTTCCTTCATAATTATAGTTGTTATCGGACATTGACCACGGCTTCAACGTGAATACTCGAGAATTCATCCTTCAATGGCCTCGGATTCGTGCCTATCTTAACAGTCTTCTCGATACAAATTTTTCACCTGCTGAAAAGGCATCTATTTCCGCATTGAACACCGCGACTGGTACAGGTGAGTCAATTAAAAAAATACCTTTCGCCCTCTTGAGCACAATTACATTACAGAAAAGTAGTAACATGTCAATACAGAAGCACTTTCGTTCCAAGCGGTACTGGCCGTGCTTGCGCTCTTCAAAAAGTACTGTCCTCGCAAGCAGTTGGCTCGAGTTGGCCGATTCTTCTCTACCTTTCTAGTCAGCCTTTTATAACTTTGTGCATTATTTTACTCATACTTAAAGTATTTTACTTACATCATAATTAAAGTATTTTACTTAATGGTATCTCTTTCCTTTTTTGACTCTTCTTTTGCTGCTTAATTGAAAATTCTCTGCTTGTTACAGCGTGAGCCAGACTCAGCACACGTGGTCAACAAGCTTTGCGAGATGCAGTTTCGGCAGCCCCTTGTTGTGCTTTACGGCCAGAACACCACGCAGTTCTCCGTGTTTTGTAACGTGAGTCCTTCTTTTTTTAGCATAATTTAGCAACAACACGAAAATGAACCAGCGAAAGAGTTAAAATGCAAAAATATTCCACTAGTATCCTACTACATTTGCTACAAATAGCTTCGATTTTAATTTCCTTTTTGTGCATTTTTTATATTATTCCAGGGAGTCGAGATCCTGTGTGAAGACTCGTTCATCGAAGCGGTTACTGTGGCGTTGGCATGCCATTTCATCTTCCATCTCCGCTTTGACGCCGAAGTTGCCGATCTTTGGGGGCTCTTCTCTGCCCTGATTGGCGCGCCCTTCACTCTAAAGTCGAATACTGCAATCAACCTCGCCGACAGCATCAAAAGGCATTTGTCGTCTGATTAGATTCCATATCTTATTTAAAGCGTACAAATGTCTATTTGCATTTATCAGAATCTATTCTAATTTGAACTAATTAGTTTCGCTAGCAATTATTAGTTACTTTGGTTTCTTTAAACCACTTACAGTTGTGCTTTGTTGTTGTTGTTTTTGCGTAATTGGTTTCCTTAAACCACTTTCATTGTTGACTTTCAATCTTTAACTGGTCAATTTTTGATGACTCAGGGTGCTGTTACTTTGCAGGTAAAAGTAGTTAGAAGATGATTGAAATACTGCAGTCTTAGCCTTGTTTATGCCTTTTTCCGCCTATTGAGATCAAGATCTCCTGAGATTTATATAATTTGTTACAAAGCATATGTTATTCCTTTGATTTCATTTTCATCGATTGTATGGTCACCTCAGAAGAAGGCTCTCATCCGTAAGATTGAACATATTCAGCATGTTTTTACTCGTCTTCTATTTATTCGTTGCTCCAATGAATCTATATATGTTCCACACTCGGCTATTCCATCCTATAATGATAGACTTTCCTCATATTCACTCCCTTGTCTACTTCTTCAACGAGTAAGAATTGATCTTATTTACTTCCACAAGTTGCTTCTTGGCTTAGTTGATCTGCGAATTAGTAAATTTGTTACATTTAAACCTTGCAATGGACGTGTTTCTTGTTTTAACTTTCATCTACCGAAGTGCAATTTAGATCTTCGTCGTAATTCGTTCAGTGTTAGAGTTGCTAGGTGGTATTGTCAATTGCCAGGTTCTATTCTTTCATGCCGGAACATTGAGTCTTTTAAACGTGAGCTTCACAATTTGCCCCTTCTTTCTATACTTAAGCTTGAATATCCTCATCTGTAGTTACATGGTCATTGAATTATCTTATCCAAATCATTACTATTACTATTCACTATTTATTACCTATATGTTTTAATTGCAGCAGCACTACCTTATCTCCCCAGTCCCCTTCCACTCTCCCCATTCAGCAAGTGCGGTGGTTCCTCTGAGATGCACCCTCCTCAGTGCACACTGGTAATGGGCCTTGCCAGCCCTTGGGACCTGATCCACCCCATATCCGGGTTACGCTTCACCCGAGCAGAGGACCACCGTGGCTACTGTATCCCTCCCCCTCCCCCTCTTTTGCTGCTAGGACTGAATTAACATTTGTCCTCATTTTGATATCATTGTGTCGTCACATCCTTTAAAGATGTAGATAAACAATTAAAAACAATAAACTGTTGTTATTTTCATTATGCAATGCAAAGTGGAAAGAAAGGGGCGAGGCTAATCGATTGGCCCGTGAAGCGACAGGGAAGGAAGGGAGGAGGGGGGGGGGGCTGCCAGCGCTAGCTCGAAAATACCATTCCGGCAGGTGTAATTCACGCCAAGCCGTGTTTTTATGGTATTTGACCAATGGACCTGAAACAATAGTTTAAACTTGCTCATTTTTAGAGTATATACTCTAAGAAGCAGCGACGATGGTATTTACCATCGACGAGACTAGTAGTCGTAATGGTATTTTTTCTTGTGTGTAGTATTAATGAAATTATCATAAGTAACAAATCTTTCAAAGACAGTGTGAACCGAATCCCCCATATGTATTTAGAATGTGTGAAAACAACTTGATCCGCGAAACGGTTGCCCGTCGAAAGGTTTTACACTTTGGAATGACTGCAGTGATTAAGTATCATGAAATTCAAATTATGTGTTGTGTTGACCATAAGATCTTTGACAGAACATCTCAAACATTCAAACATATGAATGTCCATTAACTACATACATCGATATATATATATATATATATATATATATATATATATATATATATGTATATTATATATACTACATACGCAGGTACATAGCTTGAACCGTAATTTTATCAGATACGGTTTTCTTTCAACGGGGACTTGCTTGTTCGGAATGTAGAATTAGTGGCAGACGTTCGTTAAATGACCATTATTTTTTCTCAGTATCTTTTCCTCTCTCTCTCACATTCTCTTTCTATCTGTCTCAATCTCTTCTCTGCCTCGCCGCCTCCCTCGTTCCCCTTCGTCAACTCTCTCCATCACTCGGTTCTGTCTGAGTGCCGCTATCGCGCCTCTCATCAAGCTACTTCCTGTCTCCGTTAGGACCTTGTCCAGCAATGTCTCCCCCTTTGTCCTCCTCCTGCGGCCTTTTCGTTGCAGATTATAACATCGCGCTGTCGGATCAAGATCTGACAGTCTTTTTCCTGGCAGAAAAGAGAGAGATATGCAGTAAAATGACAGAAATCTAACAGGGTGCCTTTTCCACGCTGTTTAAAGGAGACCATAAGGGGAAAATTCCTACCGCGATGTCCCTGATAAATTTTATAAAAGTACGGTATAAAGAATCCACAGAAATGGTGCAACTGCCCCTCGCCTCTCTCTTGTAGTTTGACAACTGGCACGTGAGCAAAACCCGGCCAATGTTGGTTACGCGCACCATATGTATGCATTTCAAGTGCATGGGTCGAATGGCCCCATCGGCCACAGGGTTGCTCTCCTAAAAAAATTTGAAAATGGCGGGAAAATAAAATATTCATAGTAGAGAATACTGTTAATTTCCTCATGTCAGGGCAGAGTGAATTTTGGGACTTCGGGACACTTGTAATCGATGTTTCTAGCTCAACCGGACCAAATAAAGCGTAAAAAATAGACACTATTCATTCACCTTAGATCTCCTTTGACGTCAATTTTTTAAATGAAAAAATTGGCTTCTCATTCAGAGTAAGATTTCTGTCATTTTATGACATTTTTGCTGTTTAACTTGTTGAATGCCTAATCCGTATCGCGAAATTACTTCAGCGCAAAGAAAACCCACCCCAGAATGCGTCCCCTCTTTGCCATTCTAGTTTGAATTATTTAAATTAATCACATTAATTCCACTAATCGAATTAATTCTGCATGCATCTCATCTCTACTCTCGTACAGTTCGCTTATCTCTCAATATTATCTAGTTTTTTTCTTTCTCTCTCTCTCTCTTCCCCCCTACTCTCTCTCTCTCTCTCTCTCTCTCTCTCTCCTTTTCTAGGGAACACCACATCCTGAGATTGCGAGAAGAGAGGAAGACAAAAGTTAAGAAAGTGAGAAAGGGAGAAACAAAGAAAGGCAGAGACATATTCTCTCAAATTAACATTATGTGTGTATATCCCACAACATCCGCATAGGAATGCGCCCCCTAATTAAGCGTTCTAATTATGTTAATCGAATTACAATGCTTACAATTAGCGGGAAGGCACATTCGAAAGAGAAGAACGAATGGAAAGAACGGAAGTAGACGGCCTCATACGAGTTGATTCCGTTGAGCGCGCGATTCCTTGGCGCGAGGAGCGCGGAGGAAGGCGCAGAAAGGCAGTCGCCGCCCTCCACGGGGCCGAACTTCACAAAGTCGCTCGCTCACCCTCTTCTTTTATCTAGGTACATCGTGCTGTACTCACGTACAGGCGCTCGCCGTTCGTCCTCTCCTCTATCTAGTAACATCGTGCTATGCCCGCATAATGCTGGTTCGAATAATGAGAAAAGCGTCATCTTTCTGCATCCTTTAGATTGTATGACATATTTCCAGAAATCAACTCGTCTCCAAGGCAGCTGCTTGCATTCAGCAACCGAAGTTGCCTTGTTCTACGCGGGGGGGGGGGGGGTGGATGGCTACTACTTGTCAGTTGAAGTGAACAAATCAGTAACTTACATCAGTATGAAATCAGATATTAAAATCAAATAAGTAAATTAGATAGTAAATCAAATCAGTAGATCGAATCAGCAAATCAGACAGTCGAATCAGACAGTCGAATCCATTTGCTGTCTGAAATGTATTACTGCTCTCGCTTTGAACATTTTACTTATGTAATCTTGTTCCAGAGCTGCGTAATCCTCTTCAAAACACACTCTCACTATGCTATTCTCTGTCACTCTCATGCATGCAAGGACAGAGCATGGAGAGAGAGAGAGAGACAGACAGAGAGTGAGGATAAAGCGAGTGAGAGGGAGGAGCTACGGAGAAAGCGAGAAGGAGAGAGTGAGTGAGAGAAAGAGAGCGATTGAACGGACCTAAAAGTGTGAAGAATTCGAGAGAGAAAAAGATGGGGAGAGAGAGGAAGACCAACCTAGATATGTACATATGTAGGTTGGTCTTCCGTGTCGAATGTTCACATTCTCCAATCGGTTCCATTGACGGTCATGTCTTTGCAAGTTTTTTTTTCAAATATTTGCATATGTAACTTGTATGGTCTAATTGTCCTTTTTCTTTTGTTACAGAGTCACATGAAAGTTCATTTAGGAGCATAGATATTCTGGACTCTTTGGCGAAAGTGATTACTAACCAGCGTTCCCTTCCATTCTTACAACTTCTCTTTTTTTCAGGTGAAGACACCGCTCGATGTCATTCTTTGCTAGAAAAATTTGATGAAGGATTGATAACGATCCTACTCTCTCCGAATTTCAGATGTTTAGATATTTGAAGGATTGCATATTGGGTTCTGCGCAGTCATTTATTTCTCAAACCCCAACTTCAGGTGAAAACTATGAGTGAGATAGAAATTAACTAACTAGTTATGAGAAATGGAAATACTGATATGCATTCTGGACAGCGTATGCAGAGAATTTCTAATATGCCCCAATGCAGTGACACGAGTTTGGCCCAGTTTGATTTGGTATACACTTTGCGACAGATTACAGTAAAATTAAAAGATTTTGGCCCAGTGGGGTTACTTTTTTCATAACCAGTTTCCTAGGACAACTAGAACACATGTTTGAAACGGATTGCATGGAAATAAATAAAAAGTTTCAACGCTTCAACCGCGTCAACGTCTTTTTTCTCTCTGCCCTGTGCTATTTCGCTGAAATTTGTTAGAATGTCTTGAGCTCGAGCCAGTTTTTCTCAGACTGTGACAACAACGGCACTGCTGCGAACAAGTGTTCCGAACATGTTCTCGACAGATGATGATGTCGATTGTCTCTATTCTGCTTTCTTAGAAAAGATCCAATTTGTGGTCGATAATTTCATTTCCCTTCGCTCGATTCCCCGAATCCATCCTCAGTTTCCTACCCGAGCCCACAAGTTGGCTCGCACTTGTAACTATGTAAGTTTTGCCTTTTTTTCTTGAAATGCTCTTGAATCTAGAGTCCTTTTTTATAATACTAAAGAATATAGAAATTTGAAGCACGCAATTTTTGCGGTATATCGACATTTTCAATATTGCTCATTCAGTATTTTGTAATCATGTTTTTTCGCAATAATACGAACATACTATATTTATATCAAAAACTGTTTTTCAGAGGAAAAACAGACGAAGCCTCAACTATCAGCGTTAGAACAATTGTGAAGCAATGGAAAACAATTTGTTTTGGCAAAAAAGCAACGAGAGTTGCATCTCGATCGATCTGGGCTGATAAATAAAATAATAGTTTTAAAATATAAAAGATATGTTTTTGTAAGTACGGTAACAAAATATAAATTATCCGAAAGATTGCATATTGAAAGAAGAAATATTGACTAAAACTTTTTATTTATTCTTCTTATAAACTGCAAGCCTCGCTGTTCGTTGTAGTGCGAATGAACGGGCAATCCTGAAATACAGTCATTAATTATTTTACTGTGTAAATAAAAAATTAATTTATCTGAAAATAGTAGAGAAATATGCAATTTTCATCGGTTTTAATACTTCTCCATTTTATTTTAATCATGCAATATCCAAAATGACCTTTTCTGGACACGTGAGCTCCTCCGACATGTCGACAAATTGGTCGTTCGTCGCCCGCTTTCCCGCACTCCCAACCGGCGAGAGAAGGGCACGCCAGAGATTCTTGGCCACAAGACTGGAGAGAGAAGCGGTGAGAGATAGAAATAGAAAAAAAAAGAAAAGATTGAGAACGATATAAAGGGTTCGAGATGAAAATTAACAGAGAGAGAAAAGAGAGATGTCATGAGCTTTATGAGGCTGACTTGTTGCCAAACTTGCTGAGATGGAAGACATCTTGTGATAGGAAGTCGACGAGGTAGCCTTCTTTCTATAATATCACTTCCGTTCGCAGAGGGTCGTAGAGATCATCAAAGATATGCTGGGCGACTACGGTAAAGTTATCTGATTCGAATTCCCGCTCATTTTCGATTTCATCCACAACTCGCCGATATCCATCGACTTATCCTTGGAGGATTGCCGCGAAGCCGGGGCAATAGCTTGGCTCGCTGAATGAAGAAAAAGTTTGAATAGGGTACATATACAGTTTTAAATCATGTTGTCTTAAAATTCGAAGATAGACATAAAAAAGCTGTGCATATTCGAAAAAAAGGCATTTAATTAAAGCGAGCTAAAAAAAATAATTGATATTAAGCACGAAAGATTTGAGTTTCATATCGCCTACCGATACAGCTCTTCGGATGCGAGAATTGTGAGATTCATATTCCAGATCTGGATGACGGAGACGATGGTTCGAGGCATTTTGCTCGCCATCATCCGAAGAGCCTCGCCCACGTAGCTTTTGTACATGGCGGCCGTCGTCGCGTTCTGCAAACGAGAGAAATCATGGCCAAAATTAAACTAAAAATAGACGCCGATGACGTCATACTAACACACAATATATCTATTATATAACTAAAAAGGAACTGAATTCTTTCTTTTTGTTGTATTCTCTATAATCGTTCTCAAACATGAACGAACGCACAATACCATTGGCGCACTCGTTCATGATGTCGTTGGTGCCGATGAACATGTGTACAAGCTTCCACTGCTTCTGGCTCTCCTGCCAAAGTCAGGTCAGTAGAAAGTTCATTAGGCATCAGCGTTTAAAATATGTATATTCAAAAAAAAATTTTAAAATTATCTGTGTCGGACAACCAACCGGATACTGCTCGAGTCGGCTGATTAAATCCTGCGCTTGACGCGGGAAATCGTCGCAGCGGCGGCCTGGGGCAGCGACGTTGAGCTTCGTGTTCACGAGTTCCATTCCGATTCCAGTGGAGAAGCCGGCGAAGCGGCAGCCGTTCAGGCTGCGCAGAATGTCTAAAGATATGAGCGGAAGAACAGAGATAGAGATAGAGAATTGTAGACCGAGCTTGTGCTAGTGTTGCTTCTTTAAAAGATTCATAAAAGTCAAATTTTTCCTCACAATTGAGTGACAATATTTTAAAATTTGAAATAAAGTGACGGTGTTACATCTGCTTGTGCCAATACAATCACACAATACAACGCAAAATTGAAATAGAATATTGAAAGTGTCTCCTGATACTTGGAATGGTGACATGCGTCGCGAGACTCTCATCGCCGCCCTGATCGAAGGAGTTGCCGAGAAAGTGTTGGTTGCCGCTGTATATGAGGTCGTATATGTCAAGGCTGCGGATGCTGCCGTCCATGTCCTCTCTTTTCTTTTGCGGTGGGCCATTCGGCGACCGCTGGCCTACCTTAAATGATGTCTCCGGTGAATATTTGGCCAAACAATTCAAAATAGACATTTGACCCATGAAGTGTCCCGAGCGGAACAGCCGCTAGTTGCCACTGGCTGTAATATGCCCGTTTCTCAACCCGTCACGTTTTTGGAAGACTGTGATTCTCCTACCTCGGTACAGCAGCCCTTCGCACTCTCTTCACAGGAATATTATTTATTTGCCGGAGAGAAAGAGAAGGAGAAAGGGAGAGAGAAAGATAGAGAAAGAGAGAGAGAGTAAGAGAGAGACAGAAAGAGAGAGAGAGAGAGATAAAGAGAGAGGGAGTCGAAAGAAGGTGTAGGTGCCGTTAGCTGAGAAGAAATCGTTGGTCTAATGAAATACCCTAGCTTCAGCCTTGTAACGATGAGGCAGTTGACGCTGCCAAAAGAAACTTATTATCGTCAGATAACGTGTTTTTGCTGTAACTTTTGAATGGGCATCTCGAGGTCCTATGTTCGATTGCGGGCCGAGAACATATTTTTCTCACTAAAGAATTTTTTTTGCATTTTTCATCGTTTACATAGAAGCAAAATGAGAAACTCAAAAAAGGTAAGAAACGCTCCGAAAACTTCATTCTAATTTGCAGTTTGTAATTCGGGGCCGCTGTCCCCCTTCGGACGGGCAGAGACTGCCTCTTCTTCCCACTCGTTTGCACTCCTTGCTTGGATTTGAGCCTACACTGGGCGCATCGACAGATACTTTTTCTACCGTATTAAAAAAGAAATTCAAATTTCTGGCTTTCTATAAAGAGTTCTATAAAGCGGGACCACCTCTAATCGATCTTTTAAGCCATACTTGATCATATGGGAATATAAAAGAAGAAGTTATTTTTTCGTCTTTTCTTTAAGCCCGCTATTCCATTTTGTAATATTAATATTAATACTATTAATCTTATTAGAACAATTAATAGTATTAAAATCGGACTAATTTTGAGCGGGACTGTACTTCCTTTAAAGGAGTCAAAAACTGAACTTTGAAATGGCCTTTTTGCCTGATCGAGATATTTAAAGATGCGTGACTAGATTGGGCATGAAAAGTGAAATAGGTTTTGTTGAGTTTCCTATAGTAATTAAAACAAATAGAAACCACCACAACACAGTTGATCGGCAACCTGCTCCAACCTACCGTAATCGAGTCGCCAAACACAGCGATGAGACCAATGTCGGCGGAGCGCACGCGGTGCACGCTGTCAGGCGGCGTTGGGCTCGGCGCAAGAAGCGCTGCATCGCAGTGATCAAGACGGCCGCCGATCGATGGACGGAAGGCGGGCATTGGTGGAATTTCTGGAAACAATATACATATTCATTGCTATGTTCGTTTGTTCATTTTTCACAACTCGTCAGACAATCTGATTGTACGCATTGTATGTACATATGTACATATACAATGAATGCAAATTGTACAGCTTGATTTCAAATATTTGCTTATAATTTGTTTAAATATCAGCACCTGCTCCAAGTTGGAACTTCCAACCTTTATTGCGCAATCGGTAGAACTTGATGCCGACGAGCGCAAGAGTGGCAAGCACGATGGCCAACACCTTTGATTAGCAAGAGCTTGAGAAGAGTGAAGGAACGTGCATCTTCACCAAACAGGAATTGCCTCACTAAATTCATACATATGTATGCAGGTTATCATGAGACAACAACAATGACAGGGAGTCCACAGCTTGCGAAGAGCAACGAAGGGGGAGGTTGACCAAGAAATACAAGACGAGCAAAACAAGAATGGAACTAAACACGTGACTATGGCTAATGGCAGGAATGAAGGATATATTCCACGACAGACCAGTTTGGAGAGGAACGAAGAGTTCGAGCGATGCTGAGTGGCTGCTGGCGAGGGAAGCAAGAGGCTAAAGAGAGAGAGATATTGAAGAAGGTGAAAAGGGAGAATGATTATATGATCCTCTAAACAGGAAATGCGGAACATCATGGTCAGTTTAAAGTAGGCCGCGGCCAATAAATAATGTTTCTTTTCTTGTTTGGTCAGCTTGAGCTAGAAACTTCGATTGCAAATATCCCGAAGTCACAAAAATCCCTATTTCCAGTGAAAATTAACATTTTAATTTGTGGATTACGGAATTTGAACTGAATAGCGAATATTCGAACTTCAAACAACATTTTGGCGGCTCAACAACGGGGGCGGCGGAGATTTATTGGAACTATGCATATCGGTGCGCGCAGCAAACATTGGTCGGAGATTTCCTAGCGGGTTCGCTCCCCCCCCCCCCCCCCGTTAATTGTGTATCCCCAAATTTCTGTGGAGAGAGCGGTAAGACAAGAACACGGATTGTGAGATGGGAGGATCACAGCCTCCCGAAAAATTGATGGGCAAACATTCACAAGCTGCAAAAGTTGAAAAATAAACGGATATATATGACAAAAGCGCAGCGGGTGGCCCTGTGCGTATAAGACGTCGATTTCTTTTTTATCATATCTGTTTATTTTTAAAGCAATTTGACCCTTCCGCCTTTCTTCAAATTGTGAAAAATTTCCCGCCATTTTCAACAACAAAAATCAGAGTGACAACACAGTGGTCGTCTGTATCAAGGCACGCAACCGATACTGTCGTCCTTTTTCAGTGGGAGAAAGGGCGACGGTCAGCTTCAATGAGATGGGAGGAGAGGATTGCGTCTCCATTTTCAAAAGTGAGCTATTCCCATGTATTTGAAACTCTGACAGAGATATGTATGTTGCTGCAACCTCACTAATAGTTATTAATTTTTTCATAGGACTTTTTTTTATTAATCAGCACTTTTTTATGATCCACTTGTATCTGGACAGTGCAACAGAGGCAGTAGCCTGTTCCTCAACAACTGAATGGACAAAATGATGTGCAAAATGCTTTGAACAGATTAAGATAAGCAGTAAAAATTCCATCATTTGCTTTTAACTGGACCACTTTAGACCGGCGCTTTTGTCATTCACTCAAATAAGGACATGAAACCAACCTGTCGTTCACATAAATCGGCTGCTCATCATCATCATATTTGGCCTTGTCGCTCAGCGAGAGGTACGAAAGAGAGAGAGAGAGAGAGAGAGAGAGAGAAAGAGAGAGAGAGAGAGAAAGAGAGAGAGAGAGATGACAGTGGCAGAGGGAGGAGATTGAGAAGATAAGGGAATACTGGAAGAAAGCCACATCGTTCAGAGAGAAGCGGAAGGAGCAACCTACAAAGAGAGAGAGCGAGAAAGAGAGAGAGAGAGAGTGCACTGAGAGGGAGATCGAAAAGATGAGGGAATGGTGGAAGGGAGCCAAATCATTGAGAGAGAGAGAGACAATAAGCGAGTTCGCGATGCTGGAAATGTTCGTTTCGCTCTGCCATAGAACGAGAAAATAAGAGTAAAAGAAAACTAAAATGAGTTAATTTGTAGTAATATTATAAAGTATATCTTATGCCTGATTTTCGCCGCAAATTTGCCCATCGACCTCAACGGCCTCGCGTGAAACGACGGCCGACTCAACGGCGTCCCCACTCTTCACAACGAACGCCTTGGTTCCATTGAATCGTTCGCACATTCCATTCTCCCTCGGAACGTATCCTTTGGTCAAGATGTTCTTGACCACCAGAGTCTCAAGAATGAAACTTAGCACTCTATTCATCAACTCGCATCCCCTATCAGACACAAGATTCTGCGGCAATCTTCCTTCTGCTATCCAGCCATTACAGAACTTCTCCGCCACTTCTTTCGCCTCCTTCGTCTGCATTGGGAATGCTGCTCCCAACTTCGAGAATGCATCTACTACAGTAAGAATGTATTCAATCGAGGAATTTCATGCTATTTGTTATTTATGCATACATGCACTTGTATAACTAAGCATTCAACCATTCAAGGATCGAAAGCTAAGACGCTCCCCGTTTCCAAAATCGAAAGATAAGACGCTCCCCTTTTCCAAAATCGAAAGCTAGGAGATTCTAATCGTAACTGAGGACGTACAAGAATTTCAGATTTTGAGATTGCAAGAGAGCATAATGAACTTGAGGAGGGGGAGATGAGAGAGAGAGAGAAAGAGAGCGGGAGATGAGAGAGAGAGAAAGAGAGAGGGAGATGAGAGAGATGATGGATAAAGAGGGGAAGAGGAAGAGAGGGAGAGAGAGATCTAGATAGAGATTTGGAGAACGAGAGGACGCTTGACAAATTGGGACGAACAGCATCCGGTCCTCCTCCTTTCCAGACATCCACATTTTCATGTCCACACAATGCAAGTTGAATGCTCATGGCCATTATTTTTTCTTCTTTCGTTCTTATAGAGGAGATTACGATATTCAAAGACTTCCGTTCATTGAATTTAATCTCGTAGCAAGAGAGAGAGAGAGGCAGAGAGAAGGAGAGAGAGAAGATCGAGAGAGGACTGGAGAGAGAGAAGTACAGTGCTGTCAAAAGTCTATTAACTTTTGGTGTACATAATTTCCTTAATAGTGCATGAAAGTTTATGAAATTTTCAAATTGAAGGAATGTTAAGCAACCGTCCGCTGACTTCTTTCTAGTATTCTTAATGATACTTCGCAATCCCGTGAACGTGCTATCCAATCCATTTTATCCCTCGAATCGGCGCGCGAACACTTTTCTGAACAGTGGCTAAATGAATATCTTATTGTCAAATATGGGAATGACTGGGGATAGGGGTATTGCGAAGAATGGGAAGGGTATGTAGCTCGGATGGCTACTTTCGGGTGAATGGGTGGACTGGACGTAGTACGTGGAAGAAATCGTATTGGTGGGAGCAGTACACGTAACAGAAGTGGAAACAGCACTGCTTATTTGCGCCTGTTCCATCTGCGGTGGGAGAGCAAAAACTCGATTGCGAATCCAGGCTGCTTGGTAGAAAAGGTTTTGAAACAAGGATTGCCATTACTTTGTTCGATTGTGATCTTTTGTGTTCATGTTAAGTGGGGAGCATAATGTTAAGCAATAACAGATGGAGAATCGAGAGAGAGAGAGAGAGAGAGCGAGAGAGAGAGAGAGGGAGAGAGAGAGAGAGTGAAAAATTGCTCTTCTTCAGTTCTTGGCATGAGCGCGAGTGGAGGAGCAGGAGTGTCGGCGCTTCAGCTGGCGCCAGCCTATCCCTTCACAACATCCTCTCTCTTGGCCGCGCTTCAACTGCCAATGCCCGCGACCACGGCTCAGCATGTGCCGTTGACCACACTGGCAGCCCCAACTGGGCTAGGACAAGCGGAGCTACTTCAGCAGGTTTCTTTTATTTTTTTTATAATTCTTTTTTATGGAAGTATCCGTTGAATAATAATACAGTAGCGGTTGAGAACTTGTCTGAATGCGCGCGCTCATAAAGTAGCCAGTCTCTCGGCCGAGAGAGCATGTAAAATAGAAGTGCGGCTCTAACCTACCAAATTCTCTTTCACGTTACCATTGCCCTGAATGTAATGAAAGAAAATCGCTCAAACTGTCTGCATAAAAAAACTTAGCTTAATTTTTAACCGGATACCTCCTTAAAAATATATTTTAAGGAGATATTATATTTGTGTTGCTCGCTATTTTTATTATTAATTGTTTAAGGTTATATTTAAAAAAAATATGAACTGAAGTGGTACTATGTTTTTTTTTCTCTAGCGGTGTTTGATGTTTAATTAAACACGAGGAGAGAGAGAAAGAGAGAAAGAGAGTGGGAGAAAATTTACGAAATTCAGTCCTTTCTCATGGCCGCTAACCCAATGCTCTTCAACCTGGCGAGCCTTGACAACAACTCTTTGATGCATATGGCCCAGCTCGTCAACGTCCCTCAATCAATGATCACAGAAGGTAGGTGTATAATTAATTTTTTCAATATCATTTTTTTTTAATTCCCTTTAAATTATGCCTTGAGCCTTTTACAATTAATGTTTCAATAACTCTTGTTGAAATCCCTTTATGATAATGGTTTTTATGTTTCTGACTTGTAACTTCGTCATTTAAGTCATCACTTTAGTTCCTCTGCTACTAAGCGCTGTACCGAATTGGCCACAGCCTGAGGTCCCTCAACTGATTGGCCTCTCCAGCATAGAGTCACAGATTGCTGCGTGCCATGCGGCTTACGGTCAGAATATATTATATATTTTTATAATTATCCCGTGAAAAATCGTTCATTGTTTCAGCAGCGAGTAGCGCGGAGGCTGCGGCTGAAGCAGCAGCTGCCGCAAGCCACGCCTTCCCGGTAGTTACCGACTCCTCTTCGACCCCCTCCGCTTCCACTCTCGGCCTCTTCACCGCCCCCGCTTCTACCCTTGTCGTCAATGCCGTTCCGCAGCCCATCCAGCAAAACCATCCGGCACTATCTGCAGCAACCCGAGGACCAGTCTTTGAACTGGCCGCTGCGGATGCGGCAGTCAGTGGAAAGCTTTCTTCTCTCTTTCGCTCTCTATCTCTGTCTCTCTCTCGCTCTCACTCTTCGTCTATCTCTCTCTCTCCTCTTCATTAGAGGGGAGAGAGAGAGGAGGCAGAGAGAAAATTTACAAGCGTGGTGGCGAGGTTTAAAAACTAACTTAATGGTGAGGTTTAATAATTTGAAGTAACAAGTCCTTTTTATAGACAATCAAGACGCACGCGGCGGATCAAGGCACGCGCTCCGCGGCTGCGTCCACGTCGTCGAGCCACGCCCGGACACCACGACGGCCAAGGGCCGCCGTCCTGAGGAGATACTCCGAGTCGCCGATCGCGAATAGAATGGCATGCAATTGCACACTTTCCCAAGGGGTGGAGTGATAAAAGGCCCTAGTCATTGACATTGTTTTGATGTGCGAAAGGAAAATTATTGGTTTTTATTTTGCTTTAAATTTTTATGTATAACGAGCTTCTTAAAAAAATGCTCCTATTCTCAGGATACATCACTTGATGAGCCAAGGACTTCGTCGGCAGCATCCTACGCAGGATCGACGAGGAAACGCGGCACGCCGACTCCGGAAGAGGTGAGATAGAGAGATAGAGATAGAGAGAGAGAGAGAGGGAGAGAGAGGGAGAGAGAGAGAGCGAGAGAAGGGGGTGAATAACAGAGGGTTGAAGAGAGATTGAAGAGAGAGAGCGGGAATGAAAAAGAAAGAAAGAGATAATCGAAGGGAGAGAGAGAGAGAGAAAGAAAGAGAAAAGAAAGTGTGACCAATTTGATATTAAAAAAAGAAACTGAATATGTTTTGCAGATCCACGCCATCTCCCTCATCAGCATCGCCCCCGCCTCCAGAAATGAAGACGACGACGATGAACTTCAGGTTTGAACCCCTGGGATTCTCTTTCTAGTCAGGACTCCTCAGTGGGGACAAAAGAGAATTGCTTTTATTTCTTCTTGATTTATGATTAATTCAGATGTATTTGATATATTTAAGAAATTAAAGCATCCCAGAAACAAGAGCCTCTTCCTTTTCCGGTGGTGAAGGAGATGGTGACGCGGAAGTACAAGGATCACTCGAAGAACATCGTCTATGACGTCAGTTTGTTGAAGGTCGCCCTCTTTGGAGGAGAGAAGAAACCGCAGCCAGAGTCGGCTGTCGCAGCGGAGCGTTGAGTCTCTCAAAATGCCCCCACCCCTAGAGAGGTCCCATGCCCCAGGTGCTGAAATAGGTCTTGATTATGCGCGAGGGTCTACAATGAGCGCGAGGGGTCTAAATGACGCCGTAAAGAGAGAGAGATAGAATGCGGATAGCTAGAGGTCGGCCAAGTCGATTGCAGTACGCCCCTTCGCGCAAGGAGTATATCCCGAAAGCGGGGATGTGCTCCTTTAAACTGTACCGAAGTCACTCATCCACCTTAACATAGCCGACGAGGAGACTCAACTCCGATTTCGTGTTTTCTTGTTGAGACCCCCTAAAGAATTACCGTATACTCAATGATCAAACGACTCAGTGCATGCTCTCACAACCTGTAATTATAAATAAATAAATAAAACGCCTCAATTCCAAATAAATAAAATCTCCTTATTCTAGTAATAACAAAAAATCACAAGTGATGTATCAATTTGCCTACTGTAATACCGTAACCCTCCATTGCAATACCGTAATCCTACTTGTCCTCCCTTTCCAGGTAGCCCTCCATGATCATCAAGGAAACATGATCAACTTTCATCAGGCCCTTCTCTTAAGAATCCGGGTGAGAGTATTGATTTTTTTTTGAAGATCTACGTTGACCAATTCTCATTTGACCATTGCTCATTATGTTTCTTGTTCATTGGTAGTTATGTATTTAATTGTATGCTTTTACAGAACATTACCGAACACGTGATACGCTCACTCAGCGAGTACGGCTGGGCTGTTGTGGACAACTTCATCGGCGAGCAGAGATGTCGAACTGTTGCCAAGTAAGGGGATGGAGAGGAAGAGAACGAGAGAGGAGAGAGAGAGAGAAGAGATAGATAGAAAGAGAGAGAGAGAGAGAGAGAGAGAGAGAGAGAGAGGGAGAGATTCGAAAGGCGTGGCGAAGACAAGAAAAAACCGGGGAGAGAAGAGAGGCAAGAAAGATTTCGAATCCAGAGGATCATGAAAGAAGTCCTTTTTTTATTACTTGTATATTATCTTAATGGCAAAAAATTCTATTTAAACTACAAACGTTTGCTGACTGATACCATGTTCAGGGAGATGGAGAAGCTGTACAAGTCGGGATACTTCACAGAAGGACAAGTCATGGAGGGCAAGGCGACTCCACGGCAGCGACCGCAAGTCAGCGACATCCGATCAGACTATGTCAGTCTCAGTTTGAGAAAGAAGCCATGGAATCGGAATTTAAAGAAGAAGAATTTCATTACATTGACCAGATGATTTATTATTATTATTTATTATTATTATTATTATTTATTATTGTTATTATTATTTATTATTATTATTATTATTATTTATTATTATTATTATTATTTATTATTATTTATTATTATTTATTATTATTTATTATTATTATTATTATTTATTATTACTATTATTTATTATTACAATTATTTATTATTATTATTATTTATTTATTTATTATTACTATTAGTACTTTTGTTATTTATATGTAAAGCGCGCAAAACGGAGGGTTCTTACAATGCTACCTTTTTGAGATGTTGTTAAAACTCATAGATTAATAATTGAAAGTAAAAATTTAATAAAATTCATATTATTGATCTACCAATCCTTACTTGTATAGATCTACTGGTACAACGGCAGCACGGACGGGCCGGGCGAGACGAACATGATTCGGCTGCTGATCTCTCTGGTAGACTCGGTCATCCTGCACTTCAATGGACGCATTGGAGATCGCAAGATTGGAGGGAGATCCAGGGTGAGGAGAGAGAGAGAGAGAGAGAGAGAGAGAGAGAGAGAGAGAGATAGAGATTAGGAGGGGGAGAGAGGGAAAGTAAGGGTGGGAGAAGAGACAGGGAGGGGTGAGACAGTGAGAGAGAGGTATAGAGGAATGGAGTTGTATCTCTTGCTCCCTCAGGCAATGCTCTCCATCTACCCTGCCCGCGGCTCCCGCTACATCCGCCACGTAGACAACCCGGCCAAGGATGGACGACTCATCACGGTCAGCTACTACGCCAATGAGAACTGGAAGATTAATGAGGTTAGGGGCCCTTATTGTCTGGACGGCGCATGGGCCGTGATATAGGAGATTTTTATTTAGATATTTTTATGGGGCGGGAGTTTTGAGATGTACATTTCGATATTTTTATTCATATTAACCGGCTCGATATGTATATTTTTGTTGTTACAAGTATTTCTAAATGAAATGTAAAGAATTACAAAGGCAATTATGTTCTTTTTTTATTTACTAAAAAATAGAAGTTTGCAAAATTCTTCAGCACGGCGGCGCCCTCCGCCTGTACCCTGACACTTCGCAAGTGCCAATGGACATTGAGCCCAAGGCAGATCGACTCATCTTCTTCTGGTCCGATCGACGGAACCCGCATGAAGTCATGCCAGTCTTCAGGCATCGGTTCGTGGTCTCAGCAGGATAAAATTAAATAACAAAAGTTTAAAATCAATTTGAAATAATGTATAGCTTGTTTAGATTCGCCATTACCATCTGGTACATGGACCCAGAAGAGAGAATGGATTTGCTGAGGAAGCAAGGAGCGCTGCATAGCAGTGGCAAGGCAGCGGGAGTCGCTGTGAAAAAGATAAAGGTGAGGACGGAGAGAGAGAGAGGAGAGAAGAGAGAGAGTGAAAGTGAGTGGGAGCGTAAGGAGAATGGAGAGTGAGAAAGAGGATGATAAGTGGAGTGAAAAGAAAGAAGTAGGGAGGAAGAAAGAGGATGACAGAGAGAGATGTAGAGAGAATACAATAATTATAAAAACGTGGATAAAAAGGTCTAAAAAAAATCTTTAAAATTTCTTACTCTCGGTCCATGTGGTTTCGGTTTGTGCGTTTGGCAGATAAAAGCGGATTTTGAGATTCAGATTTATCTCGCACTTGAAAAAAAATTATATCGCGAATGAGAAAGACTCTAGCATAACATAACTTCATTGTACATCGCTATTTCTCTTTTATAACTTAATACGAAAACCTTTTTATTAGTAAAGCACTTACTATTGTTCAGCAAGAGCCCGAGGAAGAAGAGGCGGTGGCGGTTGAGGAGACCATCAAGGGACTCGTGGATGATTCGGAGGAAGATGCTACATTCGTAGCGGCTTTATCCAACTTATAAGTTGGATTATTAGAAAGAAGTTTTAAACTAGAAGAAGAAGATATGTAGTTTATCATAGCCATACTATCACGTATTCACTCGATTGCTTTACATAAGGTACTCTTCTCAGTTTCTCATGCCAATCTGCATAAATACTTTGATTCACTCTCTTTTCGCTGCCCTCTTTATTACTTCGTCCTACTAGGATAGACCTAGCATTTTTCTATAAGATTTTGCATCGATTAGTAGAAGTCGAATACAACAATTTTATCATTTTTAAGCCTTGCAATGGTCGTGTAACTTCCTTTAGTCTTCAGGTTGCTTGGTGCATAAATAATATATCGTAGAAATAGCTTTGCTATCAGAATGCCTAGTCGCTTCATGAAGCTAGCCCATATAGTTACTTTATCACCTGACAATAACATATTCAAAAGACAGATTGCTTCATTGCCACTTTAATAAATATGTTTTGCTTGCTTGTTTGTGTCTCCACGTTATATTGAGTGTCTGTAACATAGAGAGGGAAAAGAACCCGCACATTTTGGTGCATCAGCGGGCTTCTCTGTGTTCTCTCTTCTTACCTGTTTATTTGTGCGTGTTTGTTTCTTTTTTGCTGTCTGTGCATCTTTGTTTGTCTGTTTCTTTTACTTGTCTTGCTTATTGCATTTCGATTTGAATCTTGAATATTGTCCTTGTATTACTTGCCTTTTCTTGCTCTTGTCATTTCATTGTCGTGCTTATTTCTTTGTTTTTTCTATATGTGTTGTGGGGCCTCGTCCATCCCTCGGGAAATCGCTCACCCCGGTCACTCTCGGTCGCGCGTTGGGAGGAGCAGAGGTACAGCCATCTATACCCCTTCCCCTTCACCTTATCCCCGATTTCTCGGGTTTGTCTGCGAGGTTCTATTTTAATTTATTTAATGTTAGTGTTGTTACATCATTTAACTGATGTATGAATAAATAAATAAATAAATAAAGAGCGGGAAACATTCACTCTGAATGTCTCATATGCCTGAGTCGTAATATCTGGCCCGTGTACGGCGTGGAATAATTACCAATTTAAATATACCGCGCTGTACAGTGTTCGTTACCTTTTCGATTCTGCTCCAAGAATAAAGCTCTTCCATACAAGACTAATTTCCTGTTGACATGGCGACCATGGCCCTCACATGAACCATATCTTCATTGCAAATATCTCTGCTCGTC
This sequence comes from Allodiplogaster sudhausi, assembly GCA_945643635.1. NCBI lineage: Eukaryota > Metazoa > Nematoda > Chromadorea > Rhabditida > Diplogasteridae > Allodiplogaster > Allodiplogaster sudhausi. The sequence goes on along the minus strand of CALZFC010000017.1, from coordinate 4,682,053 downwards.
GGCAGTAGCATACTGAACAAAGCAATCACTCATATGAATCATTTGCATTCGGCAACTGTAAGAGACAGACTTCGCAAATCAATCATGCATATGATCCAATCCTAACTAGCATTGTGTTCGGAAGCAAGGAAAGGAATTCCCTTCCCGACACAATCACTGATTAAGACATTTTATATCGATAAGAATAATGTCAGGAAAAATCAGCCGAACTTCTTTCAAAGCATCATGAATCCACAGAGAGAGTGAGATTGAGCGAAACATATAGAGAGAGACACACACAGAAAGAGAGAGAGAAAGTGAAACATTCACAGAGAGAGAGAGAGAGAAAGTGAAACATTTACAGAGAGAGAGAGAGAGAGAGAGAGAGAGGGGGGGGGGAGTGGACATGACGACACGAGGAATCATTCGGACTAGCTATTCTCCGTGGGCATCGCTGCTGGTGATTGCACAGAAGAAGGATGGGAGTTGTGTGTGGATTAGAGGAAGTTGAAGTGGTAAAGTGGACGCCAAGAATTGATCTGACGATACAGCAATTGAAAGGAAAGAAGTGCTTTTTCACGCTGGAATTGATTGCGGGATATTGGCAGTTGGAGATGGAGGAAGGCTAGAAGGAGAACACCGCTTTCTGTACCATGGGAGGACTCTACGAATTCAATGTACAGCCATTTGGACTGAGTATCTCGCTAGCAACATTCAGAAGGTTGAAGGAACGAGTTCTGGAGAAATTGTTGGGAGATAAAGTTGCAGTATACATCGATGACGTTCTTGTGGCAACGGAGTGTTTGAGGCCTTCATGATGAACGGCTTTTAGGTTGAAGGCACAGAAGTGCAAGGTCGAACTGGGGGAAGTGGAGTCTGGGCCTCTTACAATTAGTGGCGTAAGGAGGTGTCAAGATGGATCACTCTAAATGGCATGCTCTCTTGCCCTTTTGTCCTGCAAAAAAGCCCAAATTTTACTATTTATTATTTTTACTCCTTTAAATATTTTTTTTTTTTTGCTATTTTTTCAGGTTTCGTTTATAATTTCTACCAAGAAAAAGACTGTCATATCTTGATCCGGCTGCGGCGCGATGTTATAATCTACCAACGAAAAGGCCGCAGGAGGAGGACAAAGTGGGAGACATTGCTGGACAAGGTCCTAACGGAGACAAGAAGTAGCTTGATGAGAAGCGCGATAGCGGCACTCAGACAGAACAGAGTGATGGAGAGAGTTGACGAAGGGGAACGAGGGAGGCGGCGAGGCAGAGAAGAGATTGAGACAGATATAAAGAGAATGTGAGAGAGAGAGAGGAAAAGATACTGAGAAAAAATAATGGTCATTTAACGAACGTCTGCCACTAATTCTACATTCCGAACAAGCAAGTCCCCGTTGAAAGAAAACCGTATCTGATAAAATTACGGTTCAAGCTATGTACCTGCGTATGTAGTATATATAATATACATATATATATATATATATATATATTTATTTATTTATTTATTATATACTGATTTATATATATATACGTATTTTCTCTATTAGTGCCCCGGGGGCACTATTTATCAATCCGCTTGCGAGAGGTTGCACTATTAGAGGTGGGGGGGGGGTTCTATTAGAGGGAGGGGTACTATTTTTCAATGTGATTGGCTAAAAGTTTGCAAAGAACAATTTATTCTTAACAAAAGGGATTTGTAGCTCAGCTTCAATGGAATCATCACCGGAATATCCGCTTTATAGTAGATTATTTGTGAATTTGCAATCAGTTCATTGGGAACAGCATCCCCAGAATCCATTCGAGGTACGTCTCGAGCCGAGGTATTAGACTAATAGGGGGGTTGCAGTATTGGAGGGAGGGGGGGGGGGTTCTATTTGAGGGAGGGGTACTATTTTTCAATGGCCTTCTCAAAAAGGGGGGGGGGGTACAAATAGGGGGGGATCTAATCGTGGGAGCGGCACTAATAGAGAAAATTCGGTATATATATATATATATATATATATATATATATATAATATATACATATATATATATATATATATATATATATATATATATATATATATATATATATATATATGTATATCGATGTATGTAGTTAATGGACATTCATATGTTTGAATGTTTGAGATGTTCTGTCAAAGATCTTATGGTCAACACAACACATACCGTATTTTCTCTATTAGTACCCCCCTTTATTAGAACCCCCCCCTCTAATAGTACCCCCCTCTGATAAAGCTATTGAAAAATAGAACCCCTCCCTCTAGTAGAACCCCCCCTCCAATAGTGCCCCCCCCCTAACACCCTAATATCTAAGCTCGAGACGTACCTCGAATGGATCCTGGAGGCATGGGATGCTCTCTCCAATGAACTGATTGCAAATTCATTCAAAATGTGTGGTAAAATGGATATTCCAGTGCTGATTCCTATGAATTCGAGCTATGATTCTTCTTTTTTTGAGAAGAAAATGTTGTTATCAAACTTTTACTGTCTCACATTGAAAAATAGTACCCCTCCCTCCAGTAGAACCCCTCCCTCTAATAGTGCCCCCCTCTCGCAAGGGTATTGAAAAATAGAACCCCCGGGGGTACTAATAGAGAAAATACGGTAATTTCAATTTCATGATACTTAATCACTGCAGTCATTCCAAAGTGTAAAACCTTTCGACGGGCAACCGTTTCGCGGATCAAGTTGTTGAGAGGAAAAGAAATGAGTGCAAAAACAACAGATAGTCAGTAATTTACCTACATATGTATATAATGCTTTGGAAAGATTCTGCTATGAATGAAAAAGATTCTGCTATTACCCATTCATTGCTGTTCGCCTTCGTTAACACATGATAACGAGAAGAAAACAAAATACGCTTTCTAACAACCTTATTCTTATATTTTGTGCTCAATTCGTCAGATTACTGTTCAAGCTGGCCCCACGGACCATGCTTCTGCCGCTTTTTGCCCACGATTTTCAAAAGATCCTCATTGAAGGAACACACTCATCAGGCTACATACATTAAGAGAGAATGTAGCTCTATCCGCCCCCCTCCCTTCTTACCATGAGTGAGTTCACAAAGTAGGTTAAAGGCCACAAGGAAGATCCTTCAACATACCTTGACAGAACATTTGTAAACACATCGTGCCTAAAGTATAACGCTGTCGCTATGAGAGTTCCAACATTACGCTGTTCGACATGTCATGAATAGAGAAAGAAAGAGAGAGAGAAAGAGAGAGCGAAGAAGGAGAGAGAATGAGAGGTAGACAGAATCGAGAAGGGAGAGAGAAATTAACAGAGAAGGAGACGGAAGTAGTACTTGCAAGTCTAATTTCCAATCCAACTACGGGAAGCAGTTTTGCAACGATCTGACTGCATTGACAAGGTCATCAACATTTAGTGAAACTGACACCACTTTTATCAAGATTAATAGCGCGATTAGAAAATGGGTTTTTAACGTTATTTTTACCTGCCGCGCAGTCAATCTGTCCAAAGTTTGAAACATTTTATAAACAATCTTGTTTCGAATATGTTCACAACAGAAGAATTGGCAATGTGCCAGTCAATATAATACACATTTCTTCCAAACATGTATCCAGCTTGTGATCACTTAATCGCTTGTGTATTTGTTTAAGCAGGTGGGAATTTTTTTAAAGTCAATAATGCACTCTCGTGGTATGGCAAAAGAGACATTCTCATTTTAGATCTCTCGTTATATCTTAATCTTTGTAAATGCATTTCATTACCTTTACACTAGAGAAGTCGAAGATGGCTGGATCCTTGAGCAGCCAAGACAGCAGCGTCGGTCACATGTAGAGAATCCAAATCTGAGCCAGGTAGACTGGGAGTGAGTGGCTCTGACTTTGCTTGCCTAAAGTCAAACGCTGTCCCTACGAGAGTTCCAACATTACGCAGTCCGATATGTCATGTTTAGAGAAAGAAAGAGAGAACGAAAGAGAGAAAGGAGAGAGAACTAAAGAGAGAGCGGAGAAGGAGAGAGAATGAGAGGTAGAGAGAACCGAGAAGGGAGGGAGAAATTATCAGAGATGAAACGCACTCTTCTTCATCTTTCTCTCGGACCAAAAAGCTATGACTTTAAGCAGTGATCTGATTTATGAGAGCAGAAAGAAATGAGAGAACTGATTGTGAGAGAAAGACTGAAGAAGGAACTGACATTCAAACGCTGTCGTCGATTATCAACCGAATCACACCACAACCACGACCGTCCGGGGTCGAAAATCTCTCTCCGCCATCTCCTTCTCTCTCCTTGGCCATACTAGAGAGAGTGGGAGAGTTCTACGTAGAGTACATCTACCTTCTCCTTGGGTGAGCAATTTATCTCTCACACCACAGTGTCACATCTCACATACATATATCCAAACTGCACTGGTCCTTCTTTTGCTGCCCAACTTCATCGCCATCTTCCCAATCACCATTCAATTAACAGATATATTTAAATGTTTTTTTTAAAAATATTTTAGTTTAATTTTTGTATATATCGACATCGTTTCCATAATGGAATCTTTAGCCTGCGGTCCCCACAAATCGAAGTTAGATGGCATCCCAAGAGTGCCCTTTATTTTAAGATTTTGACTTGGGTATCAACTACATTCATTTGTACCGCCTTACATTATTATTATAAGTTGCCTTTAATTGCTACTTCTTCTTTGGCAGTGAAATTAAATTAAGTTGTAACCATAATGGTTAGTATAATGTTGAATTCTTAAATTTGGAATGTAGAAAGTTCAATCTCCGAGTTTTTATCTTTTTCCTTCAAATAATTGATGATTTCCTTGGGAGGATCTATTATAATTAAAAGAATAAAAGTAATAACAGTCTTCATTTTTCTTGGAGTAACAAATTCAATGTATGGTATAAGAAATAAAGACAGATAGGATTAGGGGGTGGGGGTAAGTCAATGTTGCATTAAATACGCGGGATAGAAACCACATCTTTGAAGAGACCCGTAGAGAAAAAGAGAGATGGGTGAGAGAGAGCAGAGAAATGAAGAGAGAGAGGGAGAGAGAGAGAGAGAAAGAGAGCCTGAGATCATCCTTGTCAAGCCTTCACATTGTCCGAACTATTTCATTGATTGTGCAACTGGACGCAAGTGTTCCGTCATCTCTAGCATGTATAAATTGTATGGCGATTTTTCTTCTTCCTTTGTTACAGATTCATCTGTAGCTGTCGCCATACAAGCGACTCCCTTTCACTTCGCTCATCGTCATAAACGCGATGTCTACTACAATTTTACTTCGACCCAGTCCCGCCTCATTAAGGTAAGTCGTGTTGAAGGATGTTTCGATCAATGTAGTGAGTACCGCTTAATAATAAATCCACGCTCGCCGGATGGTAGAGAGAGCGAGAGAGTAGAATCGAACAGAACGTGTAAATCGTGCGTGGAAGGGCAGCGTAAAGAGTGCGTAACTCGTACGTAAGGCGTGAGTAGAAGAGCAGTATAAAGCGTGCGTGGAAGGGCAACGTAAAACGTGCGTAAATCGTGTGTAAAGTATTCTTGCTCAAGTACGAGATGCCCTTGAAGGATTAGGCCATTTTAAATTTTGATGTTTTGCATAGTTGAGGAGTTTAAATGAAAAATTTTTTCCAACAAAAATATCAAGGACTTTTTTTTGGCCCAGCGAATGCTGAACGAAATAAACTTTTCAAAATTCAATTTCGTTAAAGTATGTTATGGTCATTTAAATATTTTCGACATTTCGATTCTTACTGTGCTTACAAGCTAAAATAATCTTTAAAAATATAAATTTTTTGAAATCCTCATAGGTTGCTACAGTAAGTATTCAAATTAAGTTTAAATGAATTAATAATTTTATGCTATGCATTTCCTTAATAGATCCCTGTCGAATCTCACTGACAGACAAAGTTAGCGAGATGCACACGAATTTAGAGCTAGGCGAGAGATGATTATGGAAAACTTGCAAAACAGACAGTCCTATACATTTTCAGCTTTGTTGTCTAGGCATTAGGACATATCATTCCTGTGTTTCTCAGAATTTGCACACATTCATAGCTCTTTCTCTCTCTCTCTCTCTCCCTCTCTCTCTCTCTCTCGCACTCTCACTCTCACCCTCTTCCATTTCTCTTTCTCTCTCTCCCTCTCTCTTCCTCTTCTCTCTCTCTCTCTCTCTCGAGCGTATAGCCAATTGAGATCCATTTGGCTAGCTTGCACATTGAGTACATCTCCAGCCCACGCCCACTTCCTTTATCACTTTCTCCCTCAAGCGTATCACGGTCGTAGGTATACGTTTACCCATACGGCCTTGCTTCAATCGTGCAAGACTCCTCGCCCTCGTGCTCTCTTTCTTTCGATCTTTCGGTTTCTCTCTCTATATCGCGCGCTCTCTCTCTTTATTTCTTTGTAAGAAAACTAGGTATTTAATAATTCATTTAAATTGAAGGAAAAAATTTTTATTGCAGAAATTTACGCAGAAGAAGACGAAAAAGAAAGAAAAAGAAAAGAATAAAACGATGTCTTCATGACTGTACGATGCATCGTCAGAGAGCGCGGCCGCCGTCTCGGTCGTGAAGGTCTCGCTCGAGCACGCCATTGCCACACTCGCGGACAATCGAGAAGGAGCGAGGAACGCTCTCTTCAAGGTGCTTTTCATTTATCATTAGTTAGTTAAGTAATACTTAATTAAACTCTATTTAGTTTTTGAAGGTTTAATTATGAATTAATTAATTTTAAAATATTGATCTTTTGAATACTTAAGGATCGAGCGGTTCAAATCAAAAAATGTCGTGGAATTATTTATGACTTGCCCTGAAAAATCCTTTAGAAATGTATATGTATATGTATGTATGTATATCCCGTCAGATCGACCACTTCAAGTCCGCGCTGCCCCGAAGGCGTGCAACATGAGGACGACCTCTTTCGCAGCGAGCTCGCCAATTCAATCGATCGGAAGAAGGGAGAACCAGACTCGATCTGTCCGCTTTTTGTTCCATCTTTTTCTTATTTTACGTCGTCGCATACATAAACATACATATGACTTAGTAACATATGACATGTAAAAACTAAGTGTTCTATTTTAATTTATTGACTAGCTTTAACCTATTTCCTGCGAAGGCCAAGGATGGCATTCCTTATCATCGTTTCAGAATATGTACATACATATCTCCCATTTTTAGCGCTCTGTCTTTTTTTTTTGCGAGCGAGCTCAAACAATGTTCCAAAGTTAGTTCCAAATATTCATTTATGCATGCTAATTATCGTTTCCTTTGTTAATCATGCGAGTGATCTTTCAATCATGATATACATATGTAGGCGTATATTTTCCGTTGATATTTACTGGTATGAAATTTTTTTACTCACCGGATATTATATTAGTGTTCTAAGCTACAGGCTAGCTTCAATTCATCGTTCTGAGCTAAATACATTGGGCATACAGCATAAAAAGATATCACTCCTAATAGTACCCGCTTGATAAAAAAAAAACTAAAAAAAAATCAAACTTGATTTTAAGACGAAAAAAGTTTTTTTTTAAATTTTGATTTCATTGTAGACAAAAAGCTTCTAGCACACTTAGAGGTAATATTACAAAAAAAATAATGCAAAGTTCGAGGGGATTTGATGTACTTTTTGGTTTTTATTTAATTTAAGAAAAGTAAAAATGAATTTAGAAGTATTCTCAATATAGCCACTTCCTGAAAAAAGAAGCACCAATCGCGTACTTCTCATTGCTACTTTTCAATCATTGTGCTCTCTCAATTCGAAGAAATGGTTAAGCAGTTAGAATGTTAACGAGAGAGATGACCGCCGAATTTAAAAACAGAAAGCTTATTGTTAGGCGAGAGACGATAGTGAAAGATTGAAATAATAGAGAGGACGAGAGAAAGAGAGAGAGAAAGAGAGAGAGAGATGGAGAGAGAAAGAGAGAGAGATGGAGAGAGAAAGAGAGAAGGAAAGAGAGAGAGAGAGGGAGGGAAAGAGAAAGGTAGAGAAAGAGAGAGAGAGAGAGAGAGAGAGAGAGAGAGCTATGAGAGCATTTCAAATGAAACACTGCGGAGTGAATGAGAGAAAGTATGACCCAGTTAAACACGTCCACTCTTAACAATATCAGGTTTCATTAGAAACTTTTTTTAAATTTATTATTCATGCCAGTTCCCAAGGCCTCTGCAACATTTTCTCTGCATTTTGAATGAAAATATTATTCTTATTTGTCTAATTGAAGCTCTACCGTAATACATTTCAATGTTCCAGACGATTGTTGTTGCGTCTCTCTAAATCACATGCTCTTTCTACATTTTATCCGCAACGGCTTAAGGTCAAATGAGACTCCCGTTCCGACGACATCGTGAGCGGTCCGCTGCCCCTTCCCTTCCCCTTCCCCTTTAATCACACTTGCTGACTCACCTTTTCTAGCTCCTTTAACTATTTTTAATGTCGTCACATCTTAATGATGTATGAACAAATAAATAAATAAAAATTCTGCGGAAGACTCTCAAGGAGAAGGTGAATGGCGTGGATGCTTCCTGATTGTGCACATTACAAACCGAAATCTGACATTACATATTTTTGTGAGAATGTATGTATCTTGTGTATTGTATCTTCTTGACGATTGTTGCGGATTTTCGTCACTTTATACAGGCAATTTATGTAATCTCTAAGCACGAACATGCTTAGTATAACACATCACATTAACATACTAAACACATACATATGTAAGTGGGGTGGGTGTCTTTGAACACAAAAGGCGTATATCCATCTAACATTTTCGGGGCCATAAGTGTTATTGCGCATGTGGCTAGCATGTGCATTTTGTGTACATGAAAATAACAAAATCGCGAATAGAAAGGAATTTTAAGTACGGCGCTGAGTCGGCATAGATGAAAGAACTCAATTTCTACATTTTAAATATATGAATCTATGTAATTAGATAGATACATGAGGGCTTATTATATTTAAAAAAGCAGTTGAAAATGGATACTATGAAAGTGTTCGTGAATTTACACCGTCCTACTTCCATCTCACTTTCTCACTGCTCTTTGTCTTCGCCTTGCAAGGTCAAATTGGAAACCGAACGCTGTGAGAGGCATTAGAGAAGGAAGGAGAACAGTTTCAAGGTTATGATGAAGGGAGAGAGAGAGAGTAACGAAAGTAAGTACATACATGAAAGTAAAATGATCGATAAGTGCGAGTTGAAATGTTGGATGCTTTAAATACAACAGAGTTGGAAACCTTAACTGCCGACTCCGATTTGTTATAAGAATGCAGAAGGACTTTGATAAGAAAGAAAAAAACATAATTATTCCTCATACAAATATATGTTGCATAAATTCATATGTACATATAAATATTTAGTCGTTTCCATTGAATGCATGAACAAAAAATTATGTATCATATTTTGGAAGAAGCTTTAACTGAATTGTCTGCATATGTAAACTTAATCAAAATGACATCGTGCAAGTTTTATTGCTGCGTGCGACATTTTATGTGCATTGTAAATTTGTGTAAGTTCAGATTGGACAGAGTATAAAAGCGGCTGGATGGGCATTATTGTGGTCATTCTCCAGAGAAACCATCCGTTTCTGGGCTCTCTCTTCCTCCTAAGCCATGGGTGTTGAACTGTCCCTCGATCCTCCGACCTGTCCAATCTCTGCCGCTGGCGGGACTTCCACTCACAAGATGATCAACCACACCGCCCTCCCGCTCGCCTTCAAGGTTCCACTCATCCATCAAGTGTTTCCCCACTCTAATCATCCGCGTCATTTTAGTATTTTCCTAATAAACTGATCTTTCGAATTTAATTTATGTCCAAATCTCTGAAGTTTGTGATTTGCTATAGAAAATCCGCATGCAGGTTCGCTCGTCGAACAACTCGAACTACTCCGTGAGCGTGGTGAAGGGAGTGATCAAAGTGGGCGAGACGCAGACCATCGTCATCAATCGCATTGCCAGTCTTCTTCTTCTCTTTCTATAGCACACTCCACACTCATTGTGCCATTACAGAAGGGAAAGCCGAAGGCCGACAAGCTGGTCATCCAGTGCGCGGATGTCCCCGAGAACTGCACGGACCCCACCGCTCCCTTCAAGGCAAGCTGGAGAAAATGAGAATGTCCTCTCACACATTCTTCTTATTCTTTCTTCAGCCATATGGCTCGATCGCGGGCGAAATCACAGGAGAGACGACGATTAAGCTGTCGGCCGCGGAGTGACCGGCCGCTTCTTCTCCTCGTCCACTTCCAATGTCCTCCCAACATATGCAGTAAACCTGAAGATGTAAAATGAAACCGTGCAGAATTCAAGTTTACAAGTTATCAGGAACCGGTGGGTGTAAGCAAGATGCATCGGGATTCAACCAAGTAGTGGACAGATTTCAGTCGAAGAGAAAGTAGCGAGCGAAGAGACGGATTTCTTTGATCGTGGCATTCTCTTTAAAGAAGTTCTAAAGCTTCTTTATGTACTTTATACATAATTTCTCATTAGATCCATCCCATCCGTGTGACATTGTGTCATTAGAAACGAATTTATTGTTCAAGTCAAGGTTATCTTCTCATATTGACATGTTAAAATAAAGGAAAATTATTATATCAAAAATGCCGCTTGCATATCTTCGAAAGATATTGAATTGAAATAATTTTTAAAATACAAAGGGTGATTTTATGAATTCTACGGTTTCGTATAAATTCAAATGTAATTCTGAAGTCACTGTTTTTCATATCACTGGATTATTCATCTAGTCTCTTCTTGGAACTAAACTTTTAAGTCTGGTAGTATACTGTCTTGCCAGATCCTGAAAATGGAAAGAAACGAGCCATTTTTGCATTTCCACCTTTATAAAATTATTTTATTTTAGTTATGAAAATAAAGAGTTTTGACCTCTTTCATGGTATTTTTAAGGTAGAGCATAGTTGCTTAAGTGCAAATTCCCAAAATATTTCAAGTTTTCATCAATTTTAAAAATCAAAAGTTCCAATTTTAGCCCTGTATAGCGCACTGTTCGATGCTTGCCGATAGGCTGTCTTTAAAAATAACAAGGAAAAGCTATCCTTGTATACCGGAGCGATCGTCTTACGTCCATGCGGTGAGAAATGAGATAAGAGTTCAAAGTACGTGAGATTTGTCTTGTTGTCGTAGGCGCACATTGAGAAATTGCCGCATCTCAAGGCCGGCTCCACATCGTAGAGGATGCACTTCTGGAAGGGGCTCTCAGAAGGCTCAAGAAAGTGCCACCGATCTCAATCTTGCATTCCTTAGATAATCGCTGCGTTCGAGGACGCGCCCGCTCATCCTCATCAACATTTACAATCCGACTCTAAAGTTTTGCATTTATTTACATATTTACAGTTTTAAGCATAATTAAAAAGTCGACGTTTATTTCATAGCTCGACATATCCTTAGCGAGGTAGTCGTTGATCTTGGTGATTTGCTCTTCATCCATAGCTGGAAAAGCGTCGAGCAAGAACACCAGCGATGTCCTAAAGCGAAGATATCTTGTGGAAACATTGATGCTGCATATATGCATATTTGATACTATAAAACAAAGTTTTTACAATTAAATACTTGGACGAAGTTCTTCATATTGTGTTTTTTAAGAAACCTCGTCTCAGCTATTCTCGACATCAAGTAGATTTTGCAGCATTTCGTCGTAAATCGGATCTGGCAATCCCACGGGCACAGATGGCAATTTCGCTGTTCCGTATCTACAATTCCTCAGGGCATAGCAAATTATTCTCATGGAACAATGAGAGGTGGGCTTAAAAAAGCGCATATACTTCTTTATTTAAGGAAGTTTCTAAATAACCAAAACGCATGCCAATAAAGGAAGATAAACGAAAAAAAAAAGTTCAAACTGCCGGCCCTCCCCTGAGAGTGGGCGCTCTCATGCTATTTCGCATGTTGCAGAAAACTGCTGCGTAATGTGCAGAGGGGCGGCATTTTGAAATTTCAAATATTCGGTTGATAGTCACCCTTTAAAACACCGTGTGCTTTGTCATTACAAACTTTGAATTGAAGCTACCTTTGAATTAAGAAGACGACGTCAGGCTTTTCATGATCTATGATTTCGGTAAAGTTAATCTTTCTCCCACAGATATCACCACCGTTCGGTCTGACAGCGTTAAAGACAGCAAGCACTTCACATGTTGCAAATTAGCGTTTTTATACTTTGAAAGAATAATCCTTGGACACTAACCAATTTGCCCGTACACAGTAAATGAGCTGAAGAAGGGCTTGAAGTTCTTGTGGACGATTGCTGCTTGATCCGGGCCATAGCTGTTGCCAATGACGAGGAAGCGAAGTTCGCCGAGTCCTTTCTGAGAAATTAAATTAAATTAAATGTATTGTAAATATAATGCAAATATCAATTATTTCAGTTGTAGGAGTCGGATGCGATTAATTAGTCGACAAACTTGAAGGAGTTAATGATCAAAATATGTAACCATGTGTAATTGAATAAAGACTGTTATAGAGCTTACCCATCCAACAAATCATTTTACTCGTTATTATTTTCGTTTCAAATATTTTTTTTTACCGGGCTCCTACACTTGAAGATAGCCTAAAATATTATGTAAGACATACCGGCATTTCGCAATACGTCATAATCTGCACGTCGGTAATTCTCTGCTGTTTGGTAAGATTGAACAATTCCTTGTCCTTACACTCCTTCATACTGTACAATCCAATATTTCGCCAAGCTGCGTGATTATCGAATGCTTCGCGATTTATTTCAATTGCTGCCGCTGGAACAACCATTGAGGTACGTATGTATATAAGTGTCAATAAAATTTTATCTGGTTTAGAAATATAGATATACAGTATTTTCTAAATCAGTTCCCCGGGGGTACTATTTTTCAATGTCGTTGCGAGAGGGGGCGCTATTAGAGAGGGGAGGGGGGTTTATTAGAGGGAGTTTCAATGCGATTGCCTATTAGTTTGTTAACAACATTTTATCCAAATAAAAAAAGAGATGAATGAAATCATCCCCGGAATATCCGCTTTACAATAGATTTTGAATGTATTTGCAATAAGTTCATTGGGAAGAGCATCCCATGCCTCAAGCACTCATTCGAAGTACGTCTCGAGCCGTGGTTTAGAATATTGGTGGGGGCACTATTGGGTGGGGGGGGGTCCTATTAGACGGATAGGTACTATTTTAAATGCCGTTGCGAGAGTGGGGCACTATTAGAGGGAGGGGGGGGGGTTCTAATAGAGGGAGGGGCACTAATAGAGAAAATACGGTATATATATATATATATATATATATATATATATGTATATATATATATAATATATATATATATATATATTATACATATATATATTTTTTATTATTTAGAGTTACATTCGGCTACGATTATTCTTTAATATACTTATAGGATGTTTTCAACATGAGAATCCACCCAAGACGCTCACCGAGAGATACTTCTGCGACTTGATGTGAGTAAGCATTGATGGACGAAGAGGAGTGAAGGAGCCCGAGTGAAACAAGTAGTAAGGAACTGCACCAAAACGCTGTAAGACGTCAAAGTAGGTGTTTCTTCGAACCAAATGTGCGAGATTCCAAGTTGCCAATCATTCGAAAGAAAAAAAATAGCAGGATACATAGCGTGACTGAAGGTAGGCGCGACATTTTAAACGCACATTTATTTATTTTCTTTACGTTATTGGGGCAAGAGAGTACCGCAGAGATGGTAGTAGATTTAAAAAAAAAAACAAATATTAATTGAATATTAATGAATACGTGGAAGAATTTTATAGGAATTGTGTAAAAAGTAAATGCTAGGGCTATTTTTAAATTCCTCTATTTTTTCGGTATTTTTCTCATTTCGAATAGGTGGATTCAGCGATGAAGTTGTAGTGAGAGATGAGCTTGCAGATACGTGCTGGCGGATGGCTTCGAGATGGCCCTCCCCTCTTCGCAATCCATCCACGAAGTCAGACAGCAAGTCGCCCTTCCTCTTCGCATGAAGGAAACACGAAGCTCGCATCGCTTCCTCGCGAATGACAAGAGAATGGTCTTGGCGAACTTTTTCGCCATCTGTTTCATCATTTCTGTTGGACTCGAATCTTGATTCCTTCCTTCATTATGCCTTATTTTAGATGGAAATACCTGTTATTTCTTTGGTAGAAGCAAATCTTGCGGGTTTTAACTAGTTCTTGTGCAACAATATGACTTTATTATATGATATTCCTTGTAACTTGGTTGGCAGTGATAGCTTGGAGAATGTTCAACTTTATAACCGAACAAATAGCTCAGTTTAGTCTGTATTATAAGAGTTGCTGTTTCATTAGAGTGCTGGTGAGATGTACTTGCGTTGCTATTGCTGCTTTCCCTGGGGAAGCTGCTATAACTTGCTCCACGTTCATTTTGTACACTAAAAAACACTGATTTTTCCTTTTGTGCTTTTGTTTATTCTTCCCCTTTTCTTCTTTTCCCTTTAGTAAGCCTAATTTCCCTGTACACTTTTGTTTAGACGCGTCCCTTAGCTTTTCATTCACTGTTAGATAACATTCTTGTTACAAATAGCTGTTCTTGCAGTAGGTGAATGTCCAAAAAGAAAATGCTGGGTAGAAAGTGTGTTTCAGCATCGTGCATAATACAGAGTGAGGTTTACAAATTGAGTGCAGAATAATAAGAAGATGAATGGTTACATTTACAAATAATGCCTGGTGCACCTAACGAAACAATCCTGCCAGTAAGCCTTCCTGCGCGCTTTTGGGCATGCTGACAGGCCTTCCACAATCCTGTCAGTTAGCCTGTTTTCATTTACAGAGATTGTACCCGAAACATCATGGCGTATGTAAGTCAGTTCCAACGAAGTGTTCGCGCTTAAACTGAAGAGAGCGATTGAACGGGGCCAAAAAGTGTGAAGAATTCGAGAGAGAAAAAGATGGGGAGACAGATATTTATGTAGGTTGGTCTTCCTTGTCGAACCTTTACATTCTCCAAACGGTTCCATTGACTGTCAAATCTTCGCAAGTTTTCTTTTAAATCTTTGCATATATAACTTCTATGGTCTAATTTTTCTTCTTCTTTTGTTAAAGATATACATACATACAGATGTAAGTAGCTGTTGCCATCACGCGACTCCCTTTCATTCTTATCATCTCCATTTACGCGATTTCGAATTTGACTTCTAATCGATCAAAATCCCGTCACATAAAGGCAAGCCTAATCCTAATCATCTTACAAAACAAAATTAAATGATGTTCTATTTAACGACACTGAAATGAGAGAGGGAGAGAGCAAAGGGAATAGGAGGATGAGGAAATGAACGAATGAAGACTCACAGTAAGAATGCAGCATACTGCCAATGAAATTTTTTTTATTGTATTTATTTTAATTTGTTTTTTTAAATGTAGGATTTAGTTGTTTTAATCCTCTCCCCTGAATTCTTCGGTCTCTATACTTTGACACTATTCTCTTTCTGCCAAGTCCATCTACACAGTGTTGTGTCTCACTTCATTCACATAAATACCATTCTTACAGTCCCTCTCTCTTGAAACAAAGTACATATGTACATAGTTATATAGTTTTTTTACAGAAAAAGTTTTCCTCCAAGGAGGGGACGATGCCCAATGGGGTTGCGCGCAATAGTTCGGCCTCGTTGAACTATTCCGGTATACTATGTAGCTCTCTTTCACAGAACTATCGATACTAGTGCCATGGTGAACTATTTAGATACACGGGAGATGGCAAACTAAATAGTTCAGCCTGATAATGCGGCCTCGCAATACTATCTGCATGTAATAACATGATATTAAATAAGAACTAGAACCAAAAATTATCATCGTCTAAAATGCAACTTAAATAAAATACCCAGAAAACTTTACAACCTTTAAGAAACATATTGAGAGCATTCCGCTTCTAGACATTTTTCGCATAGATTATTCAAATCTATTATGCTATATTTCATTTAATTTATGCAGTGTTGAAAATTTGTTTTATCTTTACATATACATTACAGTCCCGCCCAGGATCTTGGTACCAAGGAGGGATCGGATGCATCGGAGGGATCCAAATATTGTTCAAGGAAAAATAAAAATATTTTAAATGGTACATTAGGCTGCTTATAGAGAGCGGATGCTACTGTTAAAAAGTCGATAATTTCTTATCACTTGATAAGAAGTTATCAGTTTTCGCTTATAAAAAATTTCATTTCTTATATTTTTCAATGAAATTTCTCCTGTACCATTATTTTGTCTCTACCCACATCCCCAAATAATAAAATGGGAGATTTTACCATTGATAACGGAAATCGATAAAGCAGACCTTATCACACATGTTCATTAGCTGAGCAGGTTCGAATAACGATTCTGAATCTAATTATGTAATCAGTTTTCAAAATAAAGTGCCGGTTAACAATATATTTTTGATTGTGTGTACTTTGCAAGTCTTTCTTCAGGATTCCCCAATGTCTTGGTCTTCGTCAAAATGTTGGCCTGGTATGATGCGTCCAAATCTATTCGCTCCGTTCAATTCTCAAAACAAATCTGAAAATTTTGCTTATTGTTAATTTGTACAGTATTAGAAGAAGATCGGTTGACGCCCTATCATGCCCATCTTGTTCTTCATAATTGTGGCGTCGAAATTGTTGAGTTCAGAAGGCTCGCGACCCGTTCGGGGAATCGTCGCGGCTCGGTTGTAAATGGCTGAAAACAATTAAGTGTATGACATAGAAGGAAAAGAATATCTTCGTCTAATCTGATGAACATTACCGTCCAAAATTGTTGTGCCCGGAATTAATTCGATTAGTTCAATCAATGCGATTAATTAAAATAAAACAAGCTAGAAATGCCAAGCGGGGACGCCTTCTCGACAGCTCTCGATGAAGAAAGTGTTAAGGTAAGAAATCGAGTACCATTTTCTCTGGGTAGACTAAAAAGAAGTAGACAATGCAGGAAGATTGAAAGAACTGTGGTGTCGTGGCGGAAAAAGTTCTCCGCGGGCCGTGAGAGAGTGAGAGAATGCAGAGAAAAAAAGTGAGAGAGAAACTGCGTGCTGAGAAAATAGAAAAAAGAGAGTTGCAGTGGCTGCAGTACAACGGTCTGGTAAGAACAGAGGAAGCCGCGGTAGTAAAGTGTCGTGTTTTCGGGTGAGAATACGGGATAATGTAACTGATGAGCAGAAATTCCTAATCCACTTCAAAACATACTCTCTATAATCGGGGTTTTTGACTGAGATGAATGGAAGAAATCGGCTGAAAGGAGAGAGAGAGAGTATGCAATTATGAGAGCATCTTTCACACTACGGCCACCACGTGACAGTTGTCCGGAAATTCCGATTCCGATTTGCCCTAAATAACGATTTTGTTCCCTTAACGTGTAAAAACTTATTAGAATGGAAATGACGAATATCGTAGTGAAATGGAATACTATAACTATAAGAAGAAGTTTCTTAATTTTTTTTAAATTTTGTATGAAATGTTCAGAACAGCAGTAACTGCTAACTTGATCACTTCTCTCATCGTGCTTCCCTATTCCTCTCTCTCTCCCTCTCCTCTTCCAGATCCCGTCCGTGAAGTGAGATTCTCAATCTCTTCATCTGCGGAGCACCAGAATGAGGAGCACAGGAAGGAGCTATCTGTTCCATTAACTAAGACGCCCCTCTCCCAGTTACTTCGTATTTTAATTGAATATGTTCCACTTTGTTACAATCTAGAAAAAAAACCAATAGTAAATAGCAGATGAGAATAGTATGTGTGATAAGAGAAGGAAAAAATTGTTAGTAAAAGAAGTGTTAAAACCTTTCACATAAAGTAACCCTTTTTGAATTGACTTTTAAATTATACTTGTTTACCCTGTCCTTTTACTTTTCGCTGCTTTTTATGCCATTTTTAGAAAGCGGAATGGATGAGTTTGCCTAGCCAGTTGAACAGCTGCAATGAAAATAAGCAATGGGTTGAGCAGATAAAGCAAAGTTAATTTTGAATTCCTTTAAATGCTCGCTTTTCTGAGAAGCAGTTGAACAACGGTAGGTTTGCGGAGTCATGCTATTTAGAGCTTCCACAAGGCTTATCAGATTATGTCCTGACTTCATTACACTCAATTTCTCGGCATTGCGCCTCATTTCGTCTATTTGATTAGCTGCTAACTGCTTTTCTGTTAGCCTCCATGGGATTTAATTTGGAGTGAACGTGCACCTTGTCATATTTTGTATCCAAACTCCATTTTCATGAACTTTCTAATGCAGGGTAATGAGATGGATTGGATTCACTGTCTTATGAGATGTAGCTTTTTGAGCCGTGCTTGGTTCTTGCAGGTTTGCAAGAATCCTGAAGTTTCTACTGTTGTTGTCTCACGGCTACACTTACTCCGATACTTATTTATATGTTATTTAGAGCTTGCAGAAGGCTTTTCAGATTATGTCCTGACCTCATTATACGCTCCATTTCTCGCCATTGCGCTTCATTTCGCCTTTTTGATTAGCTGCTAATTGCGTTTCTGTTAGCCTCCATGGGATTTAATTTGGAATGAACGTGCCCCTTGTTATATTTTGTATCCAAACTCCATTTTCATTAACTTTCTATTTTGAGCCGTGATTGGTTGTTGCAGATTTGCAAGAATCCTGAAGTTTCTCCACTTGTTGTCTCACGGCTACGCTTACTTCGATACTTGGACCAGCGTCGAGCCGTGCAGATCATCCAGACGACTGCAATTCTAGAAGTCTGTCTACTTTATGTTCTAATTACAAGTTGATTGGAAAACCGCTAAGTTGTGGGTATATTTGGATGGTTTTTGGTCACAACATTGAAGTGCGAGATTTCTTTATTACATTTCTTTAGTTCTTTTTTCTTTTTGAATCTTTTAGCATCCGTAGGATTTAAATAGGAATGAACATGCGCCGTTTCATATTTTG
The DNA here is from genome assembly GCA_945643635.1 of Allodiplogaster sudhausi. NCBI lineage: Eukaryota > Metazoa > Nematoda > Chromadorea > Rhabditida > Diplogasteridae > Allodiplogaster > Allodiplogaster sudhausi. The sequence goes on along the minus strand of CALZFC010000017.1, from coordinate 4,663,266 downwards.
TAACTGCCCCAGGGCTCCGGCGTGGTGACAACTCGCGCGCACTTCCACTACGTGGTGACGGAGTACGGAATCGCGCAGCTCTGGGGGAACAGCGTGCGGCAGCGCGCGCATTCCCTCATCAACATTGCCCATCCACAGCACAGTAAGGGATGAAAAAAACGTCGCAGTAAGGGATGAAAAAACTTCATTGGAACATATAAAAAATCGATATGCTCAAGAAGGAACCAAAAAAGGCAACTGAATCAGATATAAATCTGTGATCCTATCTTATTTAATGTAATCTAAAGTATTTTCTATTTATAGTCATAATCTAAAAGTAACTTCTCTCTATAATTTAGTCTAAAAAATATTATACTTTGTTAAAATTTGTATTTCTAAAATAGAGAATATCTGTTGAGCTCTAGAATTTTCTCTACAACCTAGTCATTCACAACATCGACTTCGAAAGACTCATTCAATTCCTGGGCGAGCGCATCTAATCTGTCCACAGTTGCCTCCCCATCGCCGTAATCGATTTCCTCTTCATTCACTTCATCATCTGAGTCACACTCCGACTCTTCCAGGTGTACATCCGAGGCGTGCGGGTGCGCAGGCAGCTGCTGTGCCAGAAGTCGCCGTCGATACTCGTCTGCTCTCTTCTTCTTCTTCGCTGCGAAGGGTGTCTGGGTCATCTCGGCGCGTATCTGGTATGAATATTTTTATTTTAATTTTTTAAATAAAAAAAGACCAGCCTGATAGCAGTACTCGCGAATGTCACTTCGGAATGAGAGAGAGGGAGCGGACCATTTGTTCTTGAACATAACTTCCTTATGCGACTTGTTGTAATATTTCTTTGCGAAACTACCTACAAGTTCAGTCAAGTGAATACTGTACTTGCTACCGTAGTCCTAACCACTCTCTTTCCTTCAATCCTCTCCTTCTGTAGATTGTTCCAATGCAGCAAAATGTGCCTTTTCCACGCTGTTTAAGGCCAATTTTTTAAATGAAAAAATTGGCTTTTCATTCAGTGGTAAGTAAGATTTCTGTCATTTTCGCTATTTAACTTGTTGAATGCTTAATCCATATCGCGAACCTACTTCGGCCGCAAAGAAAACTCACCCGAGAATGCGTTCCCTCTTTGCCATTCTAGTTTGAATTATTTAATTAATCACACTAATTCCACTAATCGAATTAATTCTGCGTGCATCTCTACGCTCGTTCAGTTCGCTTATCTCTCAACACTGCCTAGTTTTTTTCTCTCTCCCCCCCCTCTCTCCTTTTCTTGGGAACACCACGTCCTGAGATTGCGAGAAGAGAGAAAGACAGAACTAAAGAAAGTGAGAAAGGGAGAAAGAGAGAGACAGAAACATATTCTCTCAAATTAACATTATGAGTGTATATTCCACAAAAGAAATCCGCATAGGAATGCACTCCTTAATTAATCATATTAATTGTATTAATCGCATTAATTGAGGACCAATCAATGCGTAGTAGTACTGTACTTCCGAAATAATAGAAGAGAAAGAACGAAAGTAGATGGCCTCATGCGAGTTGACTCCGATGAGCGCTCGCTTCCTTGGCGCGGCAACGCGAGGAGCGCGGAGGAAGGCGCAGAAAGGCAGTCGACGGGGCCGAATTTTACAAAGTTTAGATTCCCCAGCGCCATTTAAAACAAATGAATGTTGCTAAATCCTACATTTAATAAAAAAACCAATTTAAAATAAAAACAATCCAAAAAAATTCATTGGCAGTATGCTGCATTCTTACTGTATAAAGCGCTCACAAAAAGTCTTCACTCGATCAGTTCCTCATCCTCCTGTTCCCTTTGCTCTCTCTCTCTCTCTAATTTCAGTGTCGTTAAATACAACTAATGTAATGATGTTTTGTAGGATGATTAGAGTTTGGCTTGCCTTTATGTGACGGAATTTTGATAGATTTGAAGTCGAATTCGAAATCGCGTATATAGAGATGATAAGCGTGAAAGGGAGTCGCGTGTATGGCAACAGCTACATACATCTGTATGTATATCTGTAACAAAAGAAGCTGAAAAATTGTACCGTACCAAATACATATGCAAAGATTTTAAAGAAAACTTGCGAAGATTTGACAGTCAATGGAACCGTTTGGAGAATGTAAAGGTTCGACAACGAAGACCAACCTACCTAAATATCTGTCTCCCCATCTTTTTCTCTCTCGAATTCTTCACACTTTTTGGCCCCGTTCAATCGCTCTCTTCAGGTTAAGCGCGAACACTGCGTTGGTACTGACTTACATACGCGATGATGTTTCGGGTACAATGTGCCGAAAGAATTGGAAGCAGCGGAGATTGTAATCGAGGACGAATGAGGATGAGAGATTTTGAGTACAATAGGCATAACAATAATTGACCGACTTTATCTTGCTGTACATTAGCCATTTCAGGCCTAGTGAATGGATCTCGAACTGAGGGCAGCCAACATGTAATAAAATGATATTAAATAAGAACTAGAGCCAATAGTTATCCTAGGGATCGTCTAAAATGCAACTTAAATAAAATACCCAGAAAACTTTACAACCTTTAAGAAATATATTGAGAGTATTCCGCTTCTAGTCATTTTTCGAATAGATTATTCAAATCTATAATGCTATATTTCCTTTAATTTATGCAGTGCTGATTGTGAGAGTTTGTTTTATCTTTACATATACATACATGTATATGAACTACATATGTCCATTTTCTCTTTTTTTCAGCACGGTTGAATGAACGCTGTGGCCGCCGCAGCAAGAAAGTTTGGAGATACGAAAATGATAAAAATAAAAAGTTGACCCCAAACTGTTCAGGGAGCCCACTCTGTCACATCTGCAGCCCTTCAAGAGTCGGGATTCATACCAAATCAGGTTAGCGCACGCCGCCAAAGGAAGACGGATAATCAAGCGTAAGCAGGTGCCAAGCGTAAGCAGACAAACAGTGCGTTGAAAAGTCACTTGCACTACTACATTTTTATATGAATGAACCTTGACCATATAATCAAGCACGAAAAGTGTAATACACTGGTGATATTTGTACTTAAAGTACTCTTTATAAATATATAAAAGCCAAATTTGGAAGCCATCTTCTATCATTTTTCTCTTCACGCTTGCTCGTCTTCCAAGCTCGCTCTCTTCGCTATAGACCGATCGGCATACATGGCTGCTCCCGCGCCTTCTGGCGGCGGCGGCGGTGGCAACTACGGTGGCCAGGGTTACGGTGGCTACGTCTCGGAGGGCTACGCCTGGGATCAGCCCGCGGCCGGCAGCAGCCCCGCCTACGGCAACCAGTCCTGTCAGTAGATATTGATTTTCCCCTTTAAATTAAAAAGAAATAAATTATTTACCAAAATATAGATTAATTTTTAGATTTAATCAAGGGCTTTTATTTTTGCAGCTCCCGGCGTTACCAAGCCGCGCACTGACCAGTCTTGCTATCTTGGTCCCAACTAAGGTACAACACTAATGCTTCTTTCTGTTTCAATATTACCTTTCCCGTTGGATTATCTTTGTGTTTCACCAAATATCACATTTCATCTCAATTTAATTCTCTACTTTTCAGTATCAATGCCATTGCGAATTCTGTCGGCCCACTAGATGCGTCTTGATCTTCCACCAGTGGAACCCCTTTCAGAATAAATACTACCACTTGCAAAACATCATGTTTTTTTTGTTGCAAAAGAGCTATTTCAATTAATATCTCAATTCATCTCTTTTTACTTATTATTATTTTTTGCAATTATGTCTTATTGAAAACCAGATATGAAGAATGAGAACGATGCTATTTCAGGGAGTGTGGTTTTGATGGTATTATATTATTCCTGTCCCTCACTCAATCTTCATGCACTGTTTACTTCTTTTTAGTATACCCATAGAAAATGTGCTCGATTTGTTACCTTAACACTTTCTTCCCCGCTTGGCATTTCTAGCTTGATTTATTTAATATTAATCGCATTGATTCCACTAATCGAATTAATTGCGGGCACAACAATGTTGGACGGTAATGTTCATCAGATTACGGGAAGATATTCTTTTCCTTCTATGTCATCTACATAATTGTTTTCAGCTATTTACAACCGAGCCGCGACGATTCTTTCATTGCTTTTTCTTTTTCTTGTTTGTTTTCCTTTTGCTTGACCCATATTACATCACCTGTTTTACTATATGTTATCACATTAAACCCATGCTGGGCAAAGCGATAAAGAATATATAATTCCCCGAATGGGTCTCGAGCCTTCTGAACTCAACAATTTCGACGCCACAATTATGAAGAACAAGATGGAATGGTAGGTCGTCAATCGGTCTTCTTCTAATTAACAGGTTATGATGCACGAACTAATAAGCAAAATTTTAAGATTTGTATTGGGAATTTAAAGGAGGTCCGAGGCGAATAAATAGTGTCTTGTTTTTTTTCGCCTTACTTGGTCGGGTTGTGCTAGAAACTTCGATTGCAGGTGTCCCGAAGTCACAAAAACCTTCATGCCCTGAGGAAATTAACACTGTTTTCTACTTTGAATTCCCAAATATTTTATTTTCCCGCCATTTTCAAAAATTTTTAACAGAGCAACACTGCGGCCGCAGCGGCCAACTGTGTCATGCCCATTAATTGCATACATATTGTGCGCGCAACCAACATTGGCCGGGGTTTTCTTAACACGTAGGCTCACCAGGCAGTGGTGCAAACCACAAGTTTCTGGGGAGAGAGGCAATGGGCAGTAGCACCATTTCTGTTCATTCTTTACTCCGTTCTTTATATCATTCCGTCCAAATCCGTCAGGGACTTCGTGGTAGGAGTTTTTCCCTTAAGGCCTCCTTTAATGATGCAATTTAAAGTTCTTTACAGCTCCTATACAAGTCGATTCCCACTGCTGAAGATCGTGAAAAACTTATCGATGAAGCCGTTCTCTTCTGTAAATCAGATATAACTTATTTCATCCTAGCATTACAAGTATTTAAAATATCATTAGACCATTACAAGCATTTTAGCACATAAGTTTATTTTGTCGAATATTGAATCGTTCACATGTTTATGTTGCAGTGTGTGAATATTCGCCGAAGGCATTTTTAAATAACATTTATTGGATAAAACGTCGTTTAAAAATTTAAAAAAAAATTTCGATTATCGCCCTTCTTTAACACGGAAAACAAAGCAACTACCAACGACACCAACATTAATAGAAATTTTTAAAATAATTAATATACATATGTATGATATTTAAATGCTGTTTAAAAATATACATACATATTTATGTCACCCGTTTGATGCATGTCAAATTAATAATTTTAAATACTGCTTGAAGGACGCACGGTGAGTAGACGATTGCACATTTTCCACATACAGATAATAAAAGGGTGGTCAGCAGAGAAATCGTCTTGCTAGTAAATGACGATTAAAGTATCAAGTCCTTCGACTTGCACGTCTTTAATTTTCGGTTGCATTGCTACCGTCTCCATCCAAGTTCGTTGCACGGCTTCTGGGGTCTGCAATTTCAGAAAAGAGTATAAAATAAATATATACATGAATTCGTTTTGCCATACGAACTTGAAATACCTGACTCGTTTAGACTTCATTGCTACTTGATATGTGTATAATTTACAGAAGATTTCTCATTTGGGATGCATAAATTGCAAACTGGAGAAGGCTGTCTGAACATGTTCATTCTATCGAACGACTGACCTTATTGAGCGTGTAGATATCCTCAGTGTCGATCGCAACGATGTCTCCGTACTGCTTGGATTCGTCCAGCACATTCATATACATACATATGTACTCATGTTTGTTGTAGCACACGACGAAGAAGACCTTTGTGTCGCTATTCTGAATATCCGCTTCCCACTAAGAATGTTTCAAAAGCTATAAATTGCTTGTACGTTGACTTTTCATTGTTTAATTATTGTGGGAATCAATAAATTTACCTGAACCGCTAGAGACTCGTTTTTAGAAGCCCACGTCTCGCGCTCTAATTTGCGTGTCTGAAAGAAAAAAAACAATTGAATTTCGAGAAGAATAGGTCTTGTTCGGTCATCAAGGTACCGACTTCTTCCCGGTTACTCTTCCTTTCTCTCTATCTTTCCCGTTGTTTCTTCCCAACTTGTTCTTTCTCCCAGATCTTCCCTTCATTCTCAACACTCACCTTCATACCCAGCTTCACATTACTTGTTATATAAGGGTCCGATTTGAGGAGTGTATAAGTACCAAGAAACAGATTTGGATTTCTTCAAGAGTTAGTCTGACTTACAAATCTTTATTAAAGTGCCAGTCAGTCAAGAAAGCGAAGCCTCCCCTTTTTGCTTTGAGATAAGAGAAGGGCTATCGCTACATTGTGCATCTTCAGTTCGCGACACTCGTGGGCGGACTGGCAGGCAAGCGCGTCCCACTCATGAGCATCGACGGCAACGACTGCGAGATGGATGTGACTGAGGTGACTTAGCCCTGCCCTCCGGTCCGACATGCCCTGGTGCACATCTCTGCCAGGAACGGATGGCGGGTGTGGTCAAGGGGTGGGATCACGGCAGAAGAGCCCGTGGGGATGATGAATTGATTCATGACGACGATGATGAAGTTGATGTAGTTGAAGGTTGCGAACACCGTCGGAACCGAGACTGACGGAGGGAATGGAAACGACGATCCGGCGAGCAATAGGAAGAAAGAAAGAGAGAAGAAGGGAGTGAACATCTTGTAGGAAGCCATCCCAACGGGAGCACGCACTTTGGAGGAGAAGAACACCGCTATGAACAGAGTTCAAGTTGTGGCGAGGAAAATGAGGAAGTTTCCCCATAATGTTCAAAATGAGGAGGTTTTCCCATAATGTTAAAAATGAGGAACTTTTCCCATAATGCAAATGAAAATGCAAGAGAAGTTTTCGAGGCGCATGCAAGATGATCTCATCAAGTAGCACCACGATCGGTAAGACAGGCGCGGCGAGACACGCCAGTTGACAACGGACGAGCTGATTGGGAAGATTATGGAATGCATCAAGTTCGAGGAGTACGCGAAAGCGATGAAGACCTCACTGGGAGGCACAAGACAGCAAGTACCACAACAACATGGCGACCAGTACCAACAGCAGTCATTCAGGAGTAGTGACAACCACAGCGGAAGGGATAGGACGAACCAGAGATAGGAGAGAGACCAAATTGCTATGGTGATAAATATGCTAAATTAGCATTTGCATACAAACAAATTGAATGGTCAGCATTGTAAGAATAATGAAAGAGAAGAATTGCAGGTCTTTTCTCCCTTCTCTTCGATGTCGACTGAACGCCATTCCAGACGCAGTCAAGACCCTCATTGAGCTCGTTCGCGACATTGCCATCAAGTGTTTGAGGATGAGGAGGAGGAAGAAGCGGGATATCAACGGAGGCCATCGGAGACTTATTCAGAGGGACTTGGGACCAGTTGATGACGATAACCTAGTAAGTCTCGATATTGATGATTGATTCTTTGAATTCTGCTTTGTCTGTTATTTAATGCTTAAGGCCACTTATTGCTTTAGGCGAGATTTAATATAGTTAACATTATAAGACAATATAATTTCATTAATTTTCAACTACTCTTCTTGTACTATGTTTTAATTGAACAAATGGTGAAATTGCACTATTTGCCAATTTTAATAGAAAATGACAAGCCTATTTTGACGACCATTAAAAATGCCTTGCCATTTTTACAGCCATTAAAATTTGCCAAGTTATTTAAACGTCTGCTGTTAAAACGGCCGTACCATTTCTGCTAGCCGCGAAAATTGGCAAGCCGATTTGGCAATTTTTTTACTCCATTATTTCTGCATGGAAGAATTAACTGTTGATCAAGTCTTGCAGATAATGTTGCCAGATTTACCAGATGTTTTTTTTGCCACAAAAGCCCCACTCCTCCCCAAGAAGCAACGACAAATTAGTCGACCATTTTCTGTGCCAAGATTTTTAAATACTTACAAAACTTTGTCTCCCGCTATTGGCTCGCATGTTTTTTTTTTGATATCCTTATTTTTGCCATTTTAGACAGCTGTTTATTTTGACTCGATGAATAAAGATTGAAGATATTCTTGATAATAAGAAAAATAGGCATGGGCTTGAAAACTGGCAAATATGCTTGCCTATTATAACGGTATAACTGAACATTGTAAAAAAAAATAACCAAATTTTGTAATTGACACTCTCTTATATGCATCTAGAAGAACAAACGAGGTGAGACGAGAGAAAGAGAGAAAAATGACTAAAAAATGCGAGTAATATGGAGTGAAGAGAGTAATGAGAGAAATCTGATGAGGATACATTTGTACTAGCTCAATACAACGGTCTTGTTTTGTTGTTCAATTTGCACCTTACAATGCGATCCATTCATAAATAGAGAGGAGAAGCCAACAATTCTGTGATGGTTCATTCATTTTTTAAGTACATATGCACTAACATATGTTCATACATATGAAGTATAGAAAAAATTGACCTAGTCGCATCATGGAACTAAACTGTTGATCCTCTCAGTATTCTGTCTTGCAAGTTCCTGAAAAGGAAATCTTTCACAATTTGAAAAAAATGATAAAAACACTCACTTCTCGACTAGTAACACCGTGAATGAGGCCTATTTCTTGTTGTATTAATCATTCTTGTAGTCCCTTTTAATATTTAAAATCTTCAGTCTTTTCCTGTTTCCATTGGCATGTGAAAATCGCTTCTGCACGGTTCTCATAACACGAAAGAAAACCTTATAAACTGGCTCGATCGTCTTCTTTCCGAAAGGAGTAAAGTGAGAACTGGGTTCAAAGTATGCGAGATTAGTCTTCTCATCATAGGAGCATATTGAGAAGTTGCCACATTTCAGTATCGGCTCAAGGTCATAGAGAAAACATTTCTGCAAGAATACTTATTTAAAATTGAAATAAAATAAATTTGAACAGGTTTTTTTAATCATTCCATCAAAGGAAGAAAATACTCACCGCATTAGATGAAATTATTAAAAAGATAAGAGAAAAAAAACCTAGCATCGCTGGGCTAAAATTTGAGTTCTGGGTCGCGACGGTTCATCTTCGTACAGCATTACAGTTTTCTTCTAAATACCCTAATCGTTTCCCAAGGACACAAATAGAATAACAACAGAATGTGACATTGATTTCGTAGCTCGACATCCCTTCCGCGATGTAGTCGTTGAACTTGTACATCGCAGTTGTTTCTACGGCTGGATATGTGTCGAGCAAGAAGAGGAGCTGGGTTCTGAAAGGTCACTCCAAATTAATTAGTCAATAATAATGTTCTCGCCTATTTTCGACGTCAAGGAGATTGCTGAGCATTTCTTCGACAATCGGATCGGGCTCTCCATCAGGTACAGCTGGCAGCTTCGCACTGCCGTATCTGGTCTTTGCAGGTGTTATAGCTTAGTTGTTATGCATTAGTGATATTCATTAAACCGGCTACTCTCTCATTGACTGATTTGTAATGGACTCTGGCTTACCTGGTAATCAAGAAAATGACGTCCGGTCGGAGGAAATCAATCACATCTGTGAAATTCACTTTTGTTCCGCAGTAATCCTTAGATGAAATTAGCAAAAAGATAAGAATAAAAACCTTGCATCGCTGGGCTAAAATTTGAGTTCTTGGTCGCGACGGTTCATCTTCGTACAGCATTATAGTTTTGTTCTAAATACCCTAATCGTTCCCCAAATATTGACAAATACAAGTAAAATCATCCCTTCGGCGATGAAGTCGTTGAACTTGTACATCGTAGTTGTTTCAATGCCAGGATATGTGTCGAGCAAGAAGAGGAGCGAGGTCCTGAATGGTCACTCCAAAATGAGAAAGTCAATAATAATGCTCTCGCCTATTTTCGACGTCAAGGAGATTGCTGAGCATTTCTTCGACAATCGGATCGGGCTCTCCATCAGGTACAGCTGGCAGCTTCGCACTGCCGTATCTGGTCTTTGCAGGTGTTATAGCTTAGTTGTTATGCATTAGTGATATTCATTAAACCGGCTACTCTCTCATTGACTGATTTGTAATGGACTCTGACTCACCTGGTAATCAAGAAAATGACGTCCGGTCGGACGAAATCAATCACATCTGTGAAATTCACTTTTGTTCCGCACACATCAAAGTTCTTGAAGACAGCCAAGACTTCGCATGCTGCAGAAACGGAGAAAATGACAGGGAAAAAGGAATGTTATCAGTAGACAGTAAAATATTCTCGTCGCAACAGCCACCTGATTGGCTGTAAACAGCGAAGAAACTGAAGAAGGGTTTGAATTGGAGGTAGACGAGGTCAGCCTGGTTCATTGCGTAGCTGTTTCCAATAACAAGGAAGCGAAGTCCTTCCCCCCTCTGAAGATTACAATTGCTCTTATCATTGCTCATCAACAAGATTAGTGTTGAGAGGAGGGAAAAAAGCTGATTAAATGAAGACGCCCAAACCGGCATTTCGCAATAGCCGAGCGGCTTTGCAATCCACGCGTCCTCCATCTGTTGCTGTGTCCAATTCTTCCATCCCTTGTACTCGCATCCATTCAGGAGAAGATTTTCCTGCATGTGCTCGAATGCATCCCGATTTATCTTGATTGCACGAGCTTAAAGGAGTACAAAAGTCAGCCGTTATTCATTTGAATATTTCTGATCTCTAAAGCACAACCGATTTGCCTTGTGTCAAACAAAAAAAAAACAAGAATTTATGGTTGAGTGTTTCCTTAAAACAGCCACCCAAGCATTTTCTTACCTGCATATAAAGCATCACAAAAGGAATGAGCAAATGATATTTCTGACCAATTGACACGTCCATGGCGCCACCTTGGAAATATTCATTGATCGTTGAGGAAGCGATGAGTAGCCCCAGACAGACAAAGCCCAGGCTGGCACAGGCTCGTGCTCAACATGTATAGAGTTTATTACCAAGAAATAGAATAAAATTGAAGTCATCTAAGAAAACTTTTACGAATTTCGAACTATTGTCTGAGAAACTAAAGTTACCCGTTGTTCTCTTGCTCCATTCGCGGTAGCGGTTTTCGTAAAAACGATTGAGAATGGTGGAGATTGAGGACCAAGACAAGTCGACCTGAACTCGTGAAATTTAAATCTCATTTCTTTTAGATCTGAAGAGAAGGCAAACTAGCTAGATTCATTCTCGTTTACGAAGTAAACTGCGAGCGGCCAGTGAAAGAGATAAAGCGAGTAGGAGATGTCGCCCAGCCCAATCAGAACTCGGCTATCCAAAACGCTTCTTTGGGCGAGCATCTGAAAGAAGAAGTCATCTGATGCAACAAAGCGCTCGCACTACCGATGGCTCCATTCCATAGGCAATGTGCCCTGCAGAGGAGAGAGTGACACCGATTCGAGCGATGCGAGGTTCGACAGCCACAAACGGAATGAAAGGAACGAGGACGGTAAGAGAGGAGACTAGTAGAATGAGTTGTCTAGCGCTACAGCAATTCTTATCAAACGCATCTGCCTTTTGCTCGGATTCCGTGGGTAAAATAGCAAGCTGAAAATTGATATTTTACTTTAATCACCGTTTCGAGATTTCGGGGACTCTTCATCTGTTAACTGAATGATTGATGTCACAATGGTTTAAAGCTACGTTCTCTACTAGCAAATGTATTAAAATATAGGTTGTCGACACGAACCTTTTCTAGACTCCGATCAATGCAGGCAACAAGAAAGAATTGCCAGAGACGAGAGAAAACAAAATGGAAGGAGACCACGGTTGAAGAAGAGACATAAAAGACAATGGAAATGGCAGACACTAAATCATAAAATATGTACATATTTTGCAGCTGCGTTTTTAATCCGAACCTGAGATGAAAAAGACACGAGGATTTATAAATCTGCCGAAGCTCTTCTTTAACCCGAAAAGAAGCGGAACGAGGAGATAAAACTGGATTTCGACTGAGAGCGACCAGACATGAGTGAAGAGGTCTTCATTGTTAACATGCTGGAAAGTAGAGAAACATCGTGTTTCTTGCCTCCAAGGTCATGGAAACCTATTATTATACGGATGACCACCTCGAAATAGTCGTATTTGTGAACGAGGGCCAATATGTTAGAGACGAATGCGAGGGCTGCCAGAGCCGATTTCTAAACATCCATTTATTAAAATATTGAGTAAAAAAATTTTCCCTAAAAAAATAATGTAGCACCAACTGTTAATAGAGTAAAAAAAAGCTGACCTGGGCACCCGCCAGAAGAACTGGATCAATTAGCCAACAGAAGATGGCGATTGCCACTGCGCAGTAAAGAAGATGAAGCGGAAGAATTCGTCGGAGGCGTCGGAAGTAGAAATCGGCCACCACGGCTGCCGTTAGGAATCCGTCGGCTTTTTCCATAGCCCGGCCGAAGATGCAGACGATGAGGAAGCCAGAGATTACGAAGAAACTAAATTACATTTTTGGTGGCGAAAATGGAAAATGATGGCTTACATATCCACTCCTAGGAAGCCATTTGGAAACAGCTCGGGATAGAAATGGAACAGGAGAACTACGGAAATTGCCGAGCCTATCAGACCCTGAACGAAAATATACTTCTTTCAAAGAATACAAAATGGAAACGATAAAAACGATTTATCTGAAGTAAAAAAGATCATTAAGAACGAGTATTCAATAAAAAAGAATAATCAATGAGAAATAAGAATCAAAGAAAGCGGTAATGCTGAACAAATTTGAACATTAAAAAAATTAAATTCAATAATTAAGACGAATTAATAAGAAATAAGATCAATAGTAGTTATTAAACTAAACGAACTTGAACATCATTCCGCTGTGTAACAGTTTGCCGTTGAAACTCATTCGAAGTGGGCTGCGGAAGAAGAGGTGTCTCTGCTGCTTCAAAATGACTTCCATTCTCCTCCTTTGAGTCTTCCCCAACTTTAAGAAGACGTGATTGGTCGATCGTCACTGTTTCTCTTCCTTTCTGCGTCGACTTCAGTTCAGCTATCAGGAGAGAAATGACGTTGATCAAGACGATAACTGAAATCCATAAGCTTGTTGAATTCGCACGAGTTAAGTTATTTAATGTTTGAACAGTACAGTAGATTTGGTACATGAAACAAATTGTTCAGGAGATATGGCCGAGAATTTAAAGTATAGACGAAGAACAAAGTGGATATACATAAATGAGACAAAGAAAAAATTTCGTTTCCTCATCGGCTCAACAAGCCATGCCAACCTGATTTGCGCGGAGATGAGGAGGCGACGATTTCCTCACCCTGCCGTTCACTTTCCTCTCTACAATTTCTTTTTATTCTAATAGCGATTACGATCAGAAATTTTCATTCTTATGCAGTGGCACACATGATCTTCGGCTTACTTAGTAGTTGCATCCAACCATTTATGGGGGAGCGAGAAGCGAAAGTGATGATAGGTAATTTAATCAATAAGGCACTAATACAGTTAATATTTTTTTTCATTAGCAAATATCCCGGTTTGGATTTGAACATCGCGAAATCTTGAGACGCGGCCAGAGCGAGGAAATCTTCGCCTCCCATCTCCGCGCAGACAGGACCGGCTTGATGGAGACATGAAGGAACGAAATGTACTGAGAGATCATTCAATTTGGAGGCCTATTCTTGCATATCTTATTCTGGGAACTTTTTATACTTGATGCCGTGGTAGCCTTTTCAATATGAAGAGGCGAACAAGAGTTATTCCGCCGAGTGTGGGGTAGGCAAAGCAACAATCACTCGAAGAAAAGATTCAACAAAGCTTTGTGTCCATTCTCAAATCAGAGGTCTTTTCATTGAATGGTCGCATGAAATGAGTTCGCCTGGATATCAAAGGCGGTTAGAACCAAAGATGGTCCGTCTGAAATGAATTTTGCGAATTTTGTATCTTTTAGTTCATGCAAAAGTCTATTAGCGTTTGCATTTTCATGCATATTTGCTTTCAAGGTGGATGAAATTTAAAAAAATTCAGAGTTGCTCTTTTTGTTCAAGTAAAATCATGTATGAGTATTCATTTCCTTTTCGTTCAGTCTCACTTCACATTCCATTGAAACAATGACGGGTAATAGTCTCTTGAAATGATCTAAAAGGTGTCAAAAATAGAGGTTCGAATTGCTCGCTCGGAGTGTGGCTTTCGCATAGCGCGCAAACCCGCTCGTCGAAATAGGCATGAGAGATGTTTATTGAGATAGTTTTTCAGATTTTAGCGATCAGCAGCAAATATGATAATAACAGATGACGTAGCCGGATAAGCAATAATAATCTCTTTTCCTGTTGCTCCTTTCATCAAAGAAAGCAAACTTTGCACAAAAGAGGCCATAAGGGAAAAACTCTCACCTACTTCTGAGCAAAAAAAAAAAATCAATAACTCAAATTTCCTGATTTGCACATTCAGGCGGGCAGGACAAATTAATTTATTTCCTTGATCTACGGGTAGTTTTTATTGTAATTTTGTTTTAACTGTATCGCTGAGCATGCCTACGAAAACTTTTATCACATGCTTTTACATACTGCCTGCATCCAGCGCGCGATTCATGGCCTCGGCTTGGGATCCTGAAGGTTTAGGAGGATAAAATCGATAATTTACTAGTATGCCGTAATTATAATGATCTCCAAATATTCGCAGGTTATCATTGAACTAATTGGGATGGTACTTGAACTGCTGAAATAAGATTCTATATATTTGTGCGCACTTTGAACACCGTGCTCAACTTTGGTCGGCACCCCAGACCTGCATAAAGTGATGTTGTGCAGGAATAAGCCTTTCACAAACTGTTTTTCCAATCTCTAATGATAGTTAGTATGCTTTTACATATTCGACAGTCTTATTTCATTCTTGGCTGCAAGAGGCCACAAGGAACTGTAGAGTGTTCGCAGGTACCCCTGGCATAGAAAAGTACTGTGTGTTTAAAGGAAGTATCCGGTGAATAATTCTACAGTTGCGCTAAAGAACGCGTTTGAATGCGCGCGTTCATAAAGTTGCCTGTCGCTCGGTCGAGAGAGCATGTGAAAAAGGAGGGTGGCTTAGACCTATCGTAGCTAATTCTCTACCCGCCAGTTTTCAAGTTACTATTTCTCAGAATGTAATGGAAGAAAACCGCTCAAACTTTCTGGAGACATGAGTTACGCCAAGATGAACATGTTCATATAGAAAAAAATTAGGTTAATTATTCCCCGGATACCTCCTTTAATAGCTGTTGTTGCAAAACATTATTATGTAAAGATTATACTCCATCTAGAAAATTTTCAGGTTTAGTTTCCAGCTTTGTTGTACACTCTATAGTCCCGCTCAACATTATTGAGTCCGATATTAATAATATTTATAATATAAAGATAAATGATATGTACTGGAATAGCTCGCTGAATAAGCATTTTCGTGCCATTTCGCTTTTGTGGTAACCTATTTTGACTACGGAGAATACGACAGTTAAGTCCGTTTTTAAAAAGATTCATACATGACTGTAAACTCATATTTTTTGAGTTTCTTCTGCATTTACTCTCAATACTATCTAGCATTCTCTCTCTCTCTTTCCCTCCCCACTCTCTCGCTCTCTCCCTCTCCTTCTCTCTTTCTTTTCTTGAGTACACCACATCCTGGGGAAGAGAGAGAGAACTAACGAAAGAGAGAAAGGGAGAACGAGAGAAAGAAAGAGAGAGAGAGAGAGAGGCATAGAACGAAAGCTGAACGATCCCGCCAGGCACGGCGATGCACGCTTTTTGTCCCCTGCACTGCAAGAGATCGCTAACGTTTTCTCCAACATACTTACATAATTCTTACTTGTTTCAAAGTTTGTTCGTAAATCAAATTGTGCATTTACATTTAATCTTTCCTGAAGAGCTTCTACATCCATTCTTTGAAAATGACTGTTCTGTTGGCTTCTCTGAATGATGGATCCGCTGCCTGCTTCCTACCATGAGCAGCATTCTATTCCTATTCGTGTAACTCGAAAGCTGCTATAGAGAATCTAGAAAGTTCCAAGATTAAAGGATCCGCTGACCGTGATCAAAGGTAATAATGGCAAGAAAGATGGCATTTTGCCTATGCTTCTTGCCTACTCCATTTTCCTACGCCTTCTGCCTTCTCCTTTTCTTGATCCTTGAGAGAAGAGTCAGCCAAGAAGTGCCAGGAATTATTCAGTGCTTCGCTGGAACTGACTTACATACGCCATGGTTTTTCGGGTACAATGTGCCAAAAGAATTGGAAGCAGCGGAGATTGTAATCGAGGACGAACGAGGACGAGAGATTTTGAGACTGTAAGAGGGATTGAGGAGAGAGAGGGAGAGAGAGAGGGAGAGAGAGGAATTGTTAGACTGGGAGAGATATTGAGAGAGGGAGGAAGAGCTAGAGGAAGCATGAAAAATTGGAAATAACTGAACAATTTCAGCTTCTGGCCCTCCTCTGGCCCTCCTCCTCCAGAGATCAACATTTTAGTGTCTCTTTAGCACTAGCGAAAATTATTGCAGTACGAAAATTATTGCTCTGCTCATGACCAGTCCTTTTTGTCTTTCACTCTTGTGATGGAGCTTATGATAATGCGAGGCTTCAGTTCATTATATTTGATATCATATCATGAGAGAGCAGGAGAGAAAGTGAGCGATCGAGAGTGGAAGGGAGAAAGTCAGGAGATAGAGAGAGATAGAGAGAGGAAGAAAGAATGAGACTAAGAGGAGAGAGATAGAGAGAGAATCTGACAGAGAATGAATGGATGATACTACTAGCGTAAAGCACATATTTTTTCTTATGTCGAGACCTCCGTGCAGCTGGTTGATTGTGTTTCCACGCGCCGATGTCGAAATATATGGCCATTTAAGGCGTGGAATACTTAATCATTTGAATAGACCGCGCTGCACAGTTTTCGTGACCTTCTAGATTGTACGAGCTTTGACTATACGCGATCTGATTCCACAAATAAACATTATACATCACGGGGTGTTAAGACGACACATAGAAACATTTTAGTGTGGCATCATGTCGAGAGAAGCTAATCTTGAGACCTGCGTTGAATACGGTATCACTAAATAAAGGGATGCTATGTTAAAAGATTTTAGTGCAGCATAAAAAATCACTAGTACACCATTATTTCGAGTGAATACGGTACCACTAAATAAGAAATATTTGAAATGTTTAGGATCTCAGCACGATTTCCCTTATGTCAATCTTGAGATATGTCTTCTATGCTTTTTATCTAGTGCCGCATTTGCACTGCGCTAACTCTCCGTGACATACATATGTATTATGAATCCTAATCATGTTTACAGAACTATATCTTCAATGTTGTGGTTTCAGGCGCACGATTAATCAGAGACAAATATCCAAGACCTGTCCAAGACATTTTCTAATTTCGCAGACAAATGTCCAAGACAATAAGGAAAAGGCCTATGAAAAGGCTCATTTTTACGCCCCGCATTCTATTTTGCGGTGCACACAGTGCCGAGACTGCGATAATTATCGCGCCACATTCTTTTTTAAACGTGGGTTTCCCGACTTCATAAGACAATCTGCTTAATTTCGCTCATAATGAAAAAAAACCTTCCATTTCCAGACAATGTTGCTTCTGATCAAACAATTTATTTAAACGAATAACAAGAAACATTCCCTTTTTTAACGCAAGGTGACAGTTTAGAAAACTGTTTTTTGTGCATGATAAAAGGGATGTGAAAACAATTTGCTATTCTCCTCATGGCTTGCAAATATGTAGAAGGTATGTGCAATGATATCATGTACTAAATAGCTTTAGTATTCAAAAACAAAAGGGAAAGCGTGCGTTGTCCCATAGATGTAACATTTAGTTTCGGAACAATAATAAGACAGGTCACGAAGAAAGAAATGTATAATAGCATTCTTGCGAATTCCATAAAAGTCTACTCTGATCTACTTCTTGAATGCGAGATGAATGCCATCTCCAATGAGAAGCAGCGAGTTGTTCGTACGCTCGTCGGCCGCAATGACCCTGTTCATCTTGTCGATGTCTCTTCCTGGCTGATCGGTCGGTCGAGGCGCGGATCTGCCCCAGAGAGCCTTCAAAACAGCTTTATCAATTGTAAAACGTGAATAAAATTGTAGTCAAATAAAATAAATCTTTATCAATTCGCTTTCGACATTCGTAATATCTTTATTTTGTCACATAATGATGCTTTGAATGTTTGGGTAATATAAACAGATAATTTAAAATAAAAACTGACATTATCGACCACGATCACACCGCCTGGCCGCAGCAGCGTTACACATCTGAAAAGGGATTCGAATTATCCTTTTTTCATTATATCCTGAAACGGAAATATAAGGGGAGAACAGCAAACCTCTCGTAGTAGTTGGTGTAGTTGCTCTTGTCGGCGTCGATGAAGGCAAAGTCGAATTTGCCAGCTTCTCCCCCCTCGATCAGCGCATCTAAACCCGTATATATATGTATGTATTTCTCATCCTTTTTTTTAAATTTGAATTATCTGTTTATATTACCCAATTATTAAATGCATGATTATGCGACAAAATGAAGAGATGGCGAATGTGGAAAATGAATCGAAAAAGGCTTAATGGTAGAAAGAAAGAACGGGCTCACCGAGCGCGTCGAGGGCCGGCTCAAGTCGGAAGTCGATCTTCTTGTAAAGGTCAGGAGCTGATTCAATGATTGGACGACCAACCTAAAAGTTGTCGTAAACAATTATTTTGTTGTACAGTATTTAGCAAATGATGGATGTTTCTTTTCTCTCCGTATTCTTCCTATGCCATTGTAAAACAAGCAAGAAAAAGCAAGCAGGAAAAGAAAGGAAGAATAAACCTGATTGAAATGGTCGTGCGAGACATCAAAGGAGATGACTCGCCCTTCGTCTGATGACGCAATCGCCCACGCGAGTGCAGAAGCGCCGGTGAAAGTTCCTAAGAAAAAGGTAAAATGATGTCACATTGGGTAAGCAGGAAATCGGTTACTCATGCAATATTGAAAGGAGAAATAGATAGATGTGCATAAAGATGAACCAGCAAATCCCACCAATGTCGAGAATTCGCTTGGCGCCAACGAGTTGAATGAGGTTCTTGCCGAGTTGCAGCACCTCTGGCGCGCCCAGCATTCCGGCCGATCTGCCAGTGCTGCTGTGCGTCGCTTCCGCCAGCTGCTGCTCCAGGGGGTGAGCGCGAACGGACAACTTTAATAGTATCAAAATATATTTTTTCGTTTTTCATTTATTTTTTTTAGAAAAAAAGCGTTCAAATGATGCAACATTCTATTTTACCTATACATACATATATATATATATATATATATATATATATATATATATATATATTTTAGAAATAATGTTAGCGACACGTGTTTAATTCATGAAAGGGAATGAGCGAATGTGCTTATCAAATATCGATGAGTGAAAAAAGTCTAAACAAAAGCATCGCGACCTCTGTGATGTATTTGATGGTCGGATCGCTCGTTCCGAAGCTCTTCGTCTCTGTCATAGTGGAAGCGGGTGGCTCTCTCAAGCAGTTTTGGCAGTGTTCTCGAATGTGCGTATTTACGCAGTAATCAAAATCGGAAGAGTGCGCTATGTACATACATACATTTTCATGTTCATGTTACATTCTCCGCCAAACATCTTTCGAAATATATGTATATACAAATATATTTCGAAAGTGTTAGACCGAGAATGTAACATGAAAATAAATAAATACTGCATCGCGTACATTTTGTATCAAGAAACAAATGGAGCAACAAGTCGTAGTGCTATGATATGTACATAACTGAAAGGAAGATAGGTAACTGAGAATGGAAGCGAGAAGAACCAGGCAACGGAATGACGAGTTCTTGTTCTTTTATGCACATTTTCTATGCACAACATACATTCGCAGGGCGGGCAGGTTTCTTTTTTTCCCATTCCTAGTGTCTCTATTTAGATAGCGTTATCTCTCTCGCTCGCTCTCTCTCACACTCTCTCTCTCTCGCTATCTCTCAGTCTCTCTTACTGTTTCCTAGCATATTTTCTTTCTCACACTCTTTTTTTCTCTCACACTCTCCTTTTCTCTCACGCTCTCTTTGTCTCTTATACTCTCTTTCGCTGCCTCATGTTCTTTTGACCAAACACTTCAAGTTTTTCGTTTTCAGCACACACAAAGTGAACGTGATCAACGTTCCGAAATGTATAAATGAAGAGAGCAGAGAAGAGAGCGAAACGCAGACGACAAAAGAAAGGCTCATTGTTTTGAACGTGATGTTTGGGTGCAGACAGCATGACTGTTCTCATTAGTGACTCGCCTTTCCCTGAAATTAGCAGTTGTAAAACAGGGCGAATGCCTAGCCCTTTGCATTTCTGTGCTCGTTTGCTACATATTTAATCAATTTATTTAGTGCACTTTTCATCGTTGCTTACTTTTTCTCTGTTTTCAGGGGTATGGATGAGGCCAGACAGGACAATGGACGAAAGTCCTAGAATTATTCATGAATCGCTGTCACATCCAGCTCTGTTTACAAGTTGTCAATGGTTGTATTATGCATATGTAATTGCCATTGACAATACCTATATTTGGGCGCATTGCTCTTCGGTTTATCGACAGGAAAAAGAAAAAGCTACCCGATTTGAAGTGAGACATGGCGGGAAGAAGGAGAATTGAAAATAAATCTAAATTGCCTCTGGGAACCTAAGGAGATTTGTATTATAACCGTTTAAAAGGTATATACAACGGATTTAAAATTGAATTAGTGTACAATGTATTCTGGGATGTATAAACAAAAAGCGACACCATTTGTTACGTAAGGCATGACAATATCGTGCACGCATAATACACACAGAAAACAATTTTGTAGTTTTGGCCGCGAGCCGAAAAACGCCAAGGACATTTTGTAGTTTTGGCGTTTTCGACCTCCCAAAACTACAAAATGGGGTATCGCGGACATTTTGTAGTTTTGCGCACCATGACATGCAGCGTGTTTCCTCGTAAACAAAAGCATCTTTCAATATATTTACCTCAATATCTTTTGCGTTGTTGGTTTCTTTGGGTTTCTTTTCATTTCCCTCTCTCTATCTCTCTCTCTCTTTCTCTCTATCTATCTCTCTCTTTATTCTAACAGCTGCGAAACGGTAGAAAAGATCGATTTGCAGTTTAATATAATGAAAAATAAGCAAAACATGAGAAAGAGAGACACGGAGGGGGACAGAGAGAGACATAGAGACAACACAGACATAGAGAGGGAGAGAGATAGAGAGAGAGAGAGAGAGAGAGAGAGAGAGAGATAAAGAGAGAGAAAGATAGAGTGAGACAAAGTGTTATCGAACTTTGAAAAGTTACCATTGTTCCGTTTTTTAACCAGTCCGTTCAATCAAAATTTCGAACTCTAGTTCAGCGGTTCAGAAATGTGGTCAGACATACAACTTTCGAACAATGTTTTCTATTGTAATAGGTTGCTGTTTGCATTTGCTTTTTATGTTCATATCAATGTTTCTTTTGGATATTTTATTTTTGAGAAGGGAACATTCGCATTTAGGCAGTTTGCCGTCGATGTCGTACCGAGGGAAGCAAGCAGATGAGCAGAGCAAGACTACGTCGGGCACACTTGTTCAAGACGGCCACCGAGCTGTTCTTTGGTTGGTGTTTTTAAGCTTTAGTTTCCATTACTTTTCATTGTCTTATAAGATCTTCTTGTTGAAGAAGGTCGGTAATATTTTTTTCAAGAGTAATTGAATAGTACCCTTGCTTTGCTTTAATATTGTTATTTCTTCCAAAAATTAAGGTTTTCTAAGATTCATATGCTATACAATTAAATCTATATGCCATCCCATACAATAATCATCTTTATCTCTGCGACCCGAGGGCATTTTTTCTTCTAATTTTTTTCTCTAACTGTGAACTCATGATTTCCTTATTGGAAGGCTTATAATAAGCGTGAATATTGTATCATGATTTCCTTCTTGGAAGGCTTATAATAAGCGTGAATATTGTCCAGGTGACGAGTGTGAGGAGGTCGGGCCGGATAGTACGTCTGGCATTTCTGGAAAGAGGCTGAGCGCTGCGAAGGCGCGGAAGCCTGTCGATGACCATGCGAGGTTATTCCAGCAGCCCGTAATAGAACCACCTTTTACTTTAGGGTTGGGCAATAAACGAGTTCTTTTTTTGAATTATAAACCTTAAATACAAAGATTGCAATATCGTGAAAGACCGAGAGAGAAGAGTGTTGATTCAGCTCGTCAACGAAGCAGCTAACAGATGCGCAGAAGCAATCGGTTGACTACGTCTTCCGCGAGTTGATTGGCTTGGATGCCTTGGAGGAGCCCTCGACACAGCCGTCGACGGCGAGTGCTTCAGCCGACGTCAATAAAGACAAAAAGTTTGTTAATTCATGTAACAATACCCTTTTTGCTAGTGCTTTTAACCTTTCTTAGCATAGAAGGAATCTTTTGAAGGAATGAACTTTTTGCTTACTTTTCTTGTAATGAATCTTAAATGAAGTTTGAATCACGAAGACTTCTCTTGCTTGATAGGCTGGTTACTGTATTTTTTCACTCAAGATACAGTAACCTGCCTATGCTTTTGAGTGCAAGAGTTATTCTTCATCTTTTGTTAGTTTTGCTTACTGTAGTTACAGTATACAGAAAAATCATTTATCTTTAAAAAGTTGCGAATTTTAAGGTTCCAATCGCATATGCAGACAATCGCCGTGGTGAAGATGAGCAGTGGAGTGATGACGAGGAATCGATAGGAGGAAATATCGTTGGAAGAAATACCGTTGAAGAAGAAAACCATTCTTCCGTTACCGTAAACCGTAACTCACCGCCGTATGACATCGAGGATTTCTCCGACTTGGTCTCAGCTCCACTCTCTTTCTACCTAATTAGGATATTTTATCTTTTTCCTGACTTCGTTCGATATATTGCTTCTTTCCCAAACATTTTGAGATTTTTTCTATCAGGTCCCTCGCTTTTTTGGTTTACTTGTGTCCAAAAAGTAACTTTAATATATTCCTTTGCCTGAGAAAGTATTCAGAGATATAAAAATTGGATTACTTGAAATTTTGTGAAGCTCTAATATTTTACCTATCGTTTACTGTAAATGTGCCCTGGTCAATATCCCTTTCTAGCATTATTAACCTTGAGAATCGAACCGGTTTCTGTATGTTGTGGTTATTGGGACATATTATCTTATTTGAAGTATCTTGTGAATATAATCGTTGTTTTTTCGCTTGTAGAAGTAACTTGTACATTGAATTCAGTCTCCTGATTGTAGGAATTTATTATGTTATTTGAAGAATTTGCTTGCTCCAAATGTTGTTAGAATTGTTTTGACTGTTATTTGAGATGCGTTTGATAATGAAGCGTTGAGGGTTGTTCTTACACTTACAAGTTTGCGCGCAAGAGCGAGGAACACGGCCAACTTCTGACCTTCACTTATAAAGAGAAGGAGAGAGAGAATAGAGAGAGAGAGAAAGAGAGAGAGAGAAGGAGAGAGGGAGCGAAACACCGAGAGACAGAGAGAGAGAGACCATATTGATTGATAATTGAGCGCAGAAACGACTGTTTCATAGATTTGTGAGTATGTGTGTTTCTTTTGCAGGGAACTCTATAAAGAGACCTAAAGGTCACTCTCTCTCTATGTCATTAGATTCTACATAGAAAGGCGGTTCTAATGAGGTACAGAGAGATGCGGATAAGTAACGTTGAGCGGTTTGATTACACGCACAAAAGCTAGGGATCCAACTTTTGCTACACGGCCAACTCCTGACATCACGAACAGCGTTCACTTATCAAGAGAAAGATAGTTCTTTCTGTCTTTCTTTCATTCTTTCTTTCTCTCTCTCTCTCTCTCTCTCTCTTTCTCTCTCTCTCTCTTTCTCTGTATATCTGTCTTTCTGCTTGTCTGTCTTTCTGTCTGTCTTTCTGTCTGTCTTTCTGTCTGTCTTTCTGTCTGTCTTTCTGTCTGTCTTTCTGTCTGTCTGTGTCTGTCTGTCTGTCTCTCTCTCTATCTCTCTCTCTCGCATTGCATGCGATCGATCGCATGCGACCGCACTTGAAAGGCTGCATCCATCTTTCTTTCTTTCTCTCGCCTTCTTCTTCTCTTTCTCTCTCTCTCTCTCTCTCTCCTTCTGTCCTTTCTCTGTCTGTCTGTCTTTCTGCCTGTCTGTCTGTCTGTCTGGGTCTGTCTCTCTCTCTCTGTCTCTCTATCCGCAGCGAGCAAGATAAGGGGTGGGGGGGGGTGCATGTATACTCACAATGTATGTACAGACAAACAACTCAAAAACAAAACTTGAGAGATGAGAGAGAGACATGAGACAGGAATGAAGCAAATCGCTGCGCATATGTCTCATTCCCCCCCCCCCCCTCCCTATCACTAGGTTATCCAATGCAGAAAGCTGCATGGGTGGGTTGGTGGCCTGGTGGTTAACGTGGGAAAATTGCGCGTGGGGGGTGGTGGTTCGGGTCCGGTCGGGAACAAAATGTCTCTCTCTCTCTCTCTATCTACTTCCAGGTACCAGCAACGGCGACGACTCCACCATCATCACTACAGTCACAGGTTAGCTAAATTATCGCTTTTTGCGATCTTTAATGACATTTTATTCTATTTAGGTAGACAGAGAGAGAAATAAGAAGAAAAAGATATAAACAATTTCAGAAACTCTGGAATGCCGTATAAAAGTAATTTTAAAGGGGCTTTAAAATGCAAGTACAGTGGGGAAAAAGGTATTGTTGGGTAGAGAAAAGCTGAGAGAAAAAAGATATATAGAGAGATAGGCAGTTTTATCAAGAGGGAAAGAGAAAAAAACAAAACAGAGCGAAAAACAGCAGCTGAATGGGGCGCTTCCGGCCCAACTCGCTCATTTTACAAAATGTACCTCGGAGGGTACAGAATGCCCGCGCCGTTTTCACAAAATATTCTGCGTGTTAGAATTCTCATAATATATTTGTACCTCATTTTGTTAAATACAACCAAATTATTTTCTGTGTGTACGATCTCGAAGTGAAGACGGAAGAGGGGCCGCTCTTTGGAGGCCAGAAGCCATCGTGCGCAGCAACACCCGCTCTTGCTTGTCGCTGACAGCGGAGTTATGAAGGGTAGATGATAGGGCGGGAAATTCAAATGATTATTGCAAATTAACGTGGGAAAATTGCGCGTGGGGGTGGTGGTTCGGGTCCGGTCGGGAACAAAATGTCTCTCTCTCTCTCTCTATCTACTTCCAGGTACCAGCAACGGCGACGACTCCACCATCATCACTACAGTCACAGGTTAGCTAAATTATCGCTTTTTGCGATCTTTAATGACATTTTATTCTATTTAGGTAGACAGAGAGAGAAATAAGAAGAAAAAGATATAAACAATTTCAGAAACTCTGGAATGCCGTATAAAAGTAATTTTAAAGGGGCTTTAAAATGCAAGTACAGTGGGGAAAAAGGTATTGTTGGGTAGAGAAAAGCTGAGAGAAAAAAGATATATAGAGAGATAGGCAGTTTTATCAAGAGGGAAAGAGAAAAAAACAAAACAGAGCGAAAAACAGCAGCTGAATGGGGCGCTTCCGGCCCAACTCGCTCATTTTACAAAATGTACCTCGGAGGGTACAGAATGCCCGCGCCGTTTTCACAAAATATTCTGCGTGTTAGAATTCTCATAATATATTTGTACCTCATTTTGTTAAATACAACCAAATTATTTTCTGTGTGTACGATCTCGAAGTGAAGACGGAAGAGGGGCCGCTCTTTGGAGGCCAGAAGCCATCGTGCGCAGCAACACCCGCTCTTGCTTGTCGCTGACAGCGGAGTTATGAAGGGTAGATGATAGGGCGGGAAATTCAAATGATTATTGCAAATTATTGCATAATTATTGCATACGGAAATTATTGCATATTGTGTACAAACTGGGTGCAATGGCCAACGCGTCCCAGACGAGAGTTAGCCAGAAGGAGAATAATGGAGAAGGGAGGATGAAGAAGAGAGAAACGGAAAGAACGCAGAGAGAAAGAGAGAGATAGAGAGAAGGAGAGGGCGTCAAAGAGGAAGAGAGAGAAAGAGATAGAAAAGAGAGAGAAAGAGTGAGAGAAAGAGAGAAAGGGAGAAACCTGAAATACTAACGTGTTACTCTTTATAGCTCTCTCTCTCTCTCTCTCTCTCTCTCTCGCTCCTCATCTCACTCTCTCCATATCTCTCTCTTTTTTTCCATCTCTCTCTCTCGCTCTCTCTCTGACAATGCCTGCAGAAATTGTCTAATTGTGGTAACCAAAATCTTATGTGCGTTTCAATCCGCATAATGAAAAAAAAATTTGGACAAATTTGTTAAAAACAAATTTTCCTTGTCAGTGCATGCAAAAGTAAGGAAAAAGTTTAAGTCCATATAAATTTCTTTAAACTTAACATTTTTCAATTTTCTTTTTGTAATCTTGTTTATAATTCTGAAGCACACAGAAAGGCGCATGATCATTTTCTGATAACCACTTTTATGTATTTTAATTTTTCAATAATTAATTTTTTGAGAACGTCATGTATTTCCTGGTTCCGGCGGATGCTAGCGAATAGTCGAGAAGAAAGTGGTGATGTGCTTTTATGAAGATGATCGAAGGATATGTACATATGTATGTAGGTATGTCCTCAAATTTTGACTTGACCCTCGTATTTTCGCTGAGATAGATTGATCACTGTAAGTTTTAAGATAATTATTTTCTAGACAATTTTAATGTCACCATATTGGCCATTCAGTTCACTACATGATACAAGGACCACATATAGAAAGTTTCATAAAATTGTCTATTCACTTTGTCAGTTCGGTCACTCATTTCCTCGGAGAGGTGCTCACGCCTCTTGCCGACTCCTCCCGACCGAATGAAGGTGCCTGAATTAGGTATCCAACTAACTACATACATAGCAATGTAGCTGCTTTTGCCAAACTAATTTTCTTGCTAATTTCCGTCTCATCTCATTCAAACGCTCACTTTTGCAGTTGAAAGACGCTCCTTTGCTGTAACAGCATCACCAAAATATTGATATGAATTTGTACATAAAGTAAAGTAGGGAAAAAACGAAAATTAAGTCGTCACTGACGTAAATAATGTTTAAAAAAAATCCAATCACAAATGTCTGACATGAATCCGTTTGGAATCCAGCGATGCTTCTGCTTCTTCAGTTCTCGAGGGTGTCGATGCGTGAACGATCTAGGGCGGCGATTAAATTTTATTGACCATACAAATGGTGGATAACGACGTTAATCTACACCAATTTTTGTGTACCTATGCGCAACCAAAATATGTGTTTTTGCGTTCACTTAAATACTTGATAGTTTAAATTTGAAAAATAATAACACTAAAAGTTTTTTCAAACAGGTACATATTATATAATTAGAATGCGCGAAGTCATGAATCTCACTTAATGAGAACATTGGCTATTCACGGCCAATAGCTTACCTGTCTAACATTGTCCGGGTTCTCCAACAGCTTCTGCATCCTTATCACCGAGAAGTTCGGCCACTTTGCGCACTTACTCTTCTGCTGCTTTTGCTGCCACCTTGGCGACCAAGATGTCTTCTTCTCCTGCTTTCGCCGCCTCAAGATGGCTGAAGAACATGCCATCGTGCAGCTGAACAATGGCTATTGTCCACTAAACAATCGTAACATTCTATGATGCAATCATTTTTATTCTTAAATAATGATATATTCAAAGAAATGATTGTTTCTTTTGGCGTTCATAAATCATTCTTTTCTGAAATTCAATTCGCCCACCATGATTGCGCCGCTTTTTGCCCTCCTCCAAAGCTCTCACATGTGAATTCAGACAGTTAGAGAACATGCAATTTTTGGAGATAGCAAAAGGAATGTTCTGTTCAAATGGAAATGGAATGCACAGTCTAGGCATTTGATCATTTCCATCGCCTCTCAATCCATCAACTTTTTTTTGTGGACAACCATGAGTGTTCCACTTACATACATAGATATGTATGTATGCACACATTCACCCACTCTTTTGTGGGCCAAACTCTGCAAGCAGGTTTCTCACAAATCTCATAACAACACGCTTTTGAGCTGATGGTGAAAAAAATGAAAGAAAAATGAGTAGCTTTTACTTCCTGTCAGCATAAGAAAGTACCTATAGGTATCGTTGTAGTTGTCATCCGTGATTTAGGACCCATCTTGTCCAGATTGTGGTAGCCGCGTTTGTGGTGGCAGCCAGCGTAGATAGTCGCATATATGGCGACAAAATCTGAAAACACAAGGACGCCCATCCAAGTAAGAATGAGGAGCAACACCTCTATGAACATAGAAAGATAATGAGGCATTTTCCAGAGGTGGTTGGCCTACCAAATAATATTAAAATACCTTAAAATACCTGTCTCTCACCAACGTCTCTTCATGTCTACTTCTTTCTCCCTGTCCTTCATCATACAGGCCCCCGTCCAAAATTCTACTTTATCTTCATGTGTCTCCTTCTTCATCTACATCACTAGCTCAAGTGCCACGTCCTATAGTTTATCCGTTAAGGGAGATTGACGTCTACAGTAGGACCTTCCCCAGTTCCAAATGTTGGATTTCGAGTGCGAAAGCATTGTTAAATGTTTAAGAATGTTTTGAAAAAAAATATAATTGTGCGAACAGTTAAAAGTATGGATATTAGTTGAATTCTCGCATCAAGGCATCAGTTTCGTAAAAGGTGCTAACTTTATCATTATAAAATTTTAAAGCGGGTAGAGTTTTTGACCACTTTCCTATGTAATACTTTACAGGTTTTTTTTGCAAATATATCATAAAACCAAAATAGAAGCAGAAGTGCGTGCTGAATACGATGGTTTTATCGCGTATGATTTGATAATTTAACATCTTTAACACAGAAATCCAATTAGGAAATTCAATATCAAGTAAATATAAGCCGTTGTAATGGCTCATTCGCAACGACATCACCAAAAGTTGAACGCAGAAGAAATGGGAGGACAATTTTCGCTGTCGTTGAAACATAAGCATAGAAGTTCACGCATTGTGAAAACTTGGGTTCAACTCGGGTGCAAGCGAACAAAAAAGTGCAGAGATAAGAGCTAGTCGCTTGCGAAATTATGCACAAGACTCGGAGAGTTAGACAATCCGCCCAAATATTTTCATTTTTTTCTTTTTTTCAGCTCGGTTGAATGAACGCTGTGGCCGCGGCAGCAATAAAGGATGGAGACACGAAAATGATAAAAATAAACAGTTGACCCCAAACTGTTCAGGGAGCCCACTCTGTCACATCTACAGCCCTTCAAGAGTCGAGATTCATACCAAATCAGGTTGGCGCACGCCGACAAAGGAAGACGGATAATCAAGCATAAGCAGGTGCTGTTGTTTACAAGAGAAGAGAAGGAGGAGGAGAAAGGGGGGGGGGACCACGCGCGGACATCCACCCTACTTCTGTCTTCTTGCGTACACCCATACGAGCTGTTTCTTTATCCTGTCATTTTCTGATTTAATCCCGATATCATCATTTTCATGCCCTATC
The DNA here is from genome assembly GCA_945643635.1 of Allodiplogaster sudhausi. NCBI lineage: Eukaryota > Metazoa > Nematoda > Chromadorea > Rhabditida > Diplogasteridae > Allodiplogaster > Allodiplogaster sudhausi. The sequence goes on along the minus strand of CALZFC010000017.1, from coordinate 4,633,958 downwards.
ACTTAAAACACAGAAGTGCAAAGACATGACATTTCTTTTTTTGTGCGCCAAATGTTCCTACTGTGCTCGATCGCCTACATATTTTGTGGTTCATTTCATGATGCACATGGAAAGAGCAGCTTCCATTTCCTGTGATTTCATTAATTTGCATATTTACTCTCCAGTCTTATGTTTTGCTCGAGTAATACGATTTGCACTTTTTTCTTTTCTATTGTGTATTTGTTCACGTTCTTAATGCTTCAGGAGAGTCATTGATTTTCAACCCATGAGCAAAACCATCGTTCGTCTTTTTATATGAAAAAATATGCATTGAATTGAAATACTAATTGAAATAAGCTCTTTTGCAAAAAAAACATGCCGCGCGATTAATCTTACGTTGTGTCAATGACATGTCGTCGACATTCAGTCACGACCGTTTTTGGTCATGACCGTGTCACTGACATGGTCATGACCAGTATTTTTGTAATATCTGGAGAGCTGGAGCATAGCCCCTTGCTAATCACAAATTGCAAATTCAAACTAAACGATCATAATTTAATGAATATCCGTCATTCCGTTAATAATACAACAAGAAGCTTGTGGGTGAATGCGAGCAAGAAGTGGATGGGTGAATATTACTATTTGCCAAGCCATCATGTGCAAAATGCTGTTAAAAAAATTACGGTATAAAGTGTACATTTGGTAACGATTAAGCCGAAACGGTGAATTCGGTCACGACTCACGGTCATATCCATGAGCGTGTCGCTCTGGGACTCTCACAAATATGTACTATCACGTTTTGGTCATGACCATGGGTCGCTTCCGAGTGAACGTGACTACCAAATTTTTGCTCTTCGGTCATGACCGTGTCAATGACACAAGTTGGTTCGGTCGCAACCCATGTTTATTAAGATAGGCTGTATTGTTTTCTGTCATTGACCGGTGTCAAAGACATACAAATTGGTCGTTACTGTTTGTCGACGACATGTCATTGACACAAAGTAAGATTAATCGCGCGGATGATGTTTTGCGAGTGGTAGTGTTTATTCTGAAAGGGGTTCTACTGCTGGAAGATCGAGACGCATAGGAGTGGGTCGACAGAATACGCTCTGGCATTGATACTGAAAAGTAGAGAGTTAAAGAAGGGCGATCACCGAAAATAATATAATGTGCGTTCAAATGTACAAAGATTTCGAACGGAAGTCCGTTTAATTACTCAAAAATGTACGGTAGACTAGGAATGTGCGTGTGTTTTTTGAAGCGGGTTGTTATTGCTGTTATACCTATTTGATAATGTTTTGCGTAACGAGAATTTATAAAAACATTTTCTAAAACAAATGATCCAAAAGGTGATAAAGCATTCCCCATAACAATTTCTTCAAATCCTTGTAATTTTGTTTTCCCGCGATGGGTACGTGGCCGTGAAGTTGATATTCTACCGATGGGTTCTGCTTTTTCCCTGGCACACCAATCACAAATTCATTCAAAATTTGCATTTTAAAGTTCATTATACTTGAATATGGAACTTTCATGTACATTTTCATATACATATTCTTTTTCCGCATGCCCTAGACTATTCGAAAATAACTAAGATGGTTCATTTATCGTCAATGACTTTTCGGTGATCGCCCTCCTTTAAATTGAGATGAAATGTGTTATTTGGTGAAACACAAAGATATTCCAACGGGAGAGGTAATATTGCAACAGAAAGAAGCATTCCTGTTGTACCTTAGTTGGGACCAAGATAGCACTGGTCAGTGCGCGGCTTGGTAACGCCGGGAGCTGCAAAAATAAAAACCCCTCGATTAAATCTAAAAATTAATCTTTATTTTGGTAAATAATTTATTTCTTTTTTCATTTGAAGGGGAAAATCTACTGACAGGACAGGTTGCCGTAGGCGGGGCTGCTGCCGGACGCGGGCTGGTCCCAGGCGTAGCCCTCGGAGACGTAGCCACCGTAACCCTGGCCAATGTAGTTTTCACCGCCGCCGCCGCCAGAGGGCGCGGGAGCCGCCATGTATGCCGATCGGTCCATAGCGAAGAGAGCGAGCTTGGAAGACGACCAAGCGTGAAGATAAAAATTAAAGAAGCTGGCATCCGAATTTGGCTTTTATATCATTTTACAAAGCGTACTGCTTCATTATATGGTCAAGGTTCTTTCATAAAAAATATAGTAGTGCAAGTGACTTTTCAACGCACTGTTTGTGTTGTCCGAAGAGTGTACGCTTCAAAATGATATAAAAGCGAAGTTCGTGACCTGGTCATCATCATTCTTTTTCTTCCCGAAGTCGTCTTCCTCGCTCGCTCTCTTCGCTATGGACCGATCGGCATACATGGCGGCTCCTGCGCCCTCTGGCGGCGGCGGCGGTGGCAACTACGGTGGGCAGGGTTACGGTGGCTACGTCTCGGAGGGCTACGCCTGGGACCAACCCGCGGCCGGCAGCAGCACCGCCAGTCCTGTCAGTTTGCACAACTTAAAATTCTGAAGAGATTTAAGTTAGAACTAGAGATGAAAAAATTTTTCATCCATCCTCGTTTGCAGCTCCTGGAGTGACGAAGCCACGCACCGATCAGTCCTGCTACCTCGGCCCCAACTGAGGTCGCTTGCTAAGTGCATATGCTTTGTGTTATGCTCGTAATTCAATCGATGATTAGAACGGGTGTTAATGGTTATAACTGGATGTTCAATTTTGGACTTTTTAGCTGCGATGCCTACTTCTCTCTTCGCCCGCTCTGCAGACACTCAGCCCCTGAACTCTCCCTCCTGAGCATAAACGCTGCAATTCTACCTTGCTGTTAAAACATGGCTTTTTGATACGTCTGACTAGAAATAAATACGGGACGATGTTCCTGCCTTGCTAAACTGAGTCTGAAACATTGAAATGATCATTATACACACAATTATGCCAAACTACATATTTTAGGATGACAATTCGAATCTATCCTCTTTACCCTTGAACCAGAATATTGGCATTTGAATAATGGCACCTAAAATGCATTCATGCGAGTGAATGACTGAAGAAAGTTCTTTCGGGTGTGAGAGCTTAGAAGATAGATTCTTTGCAGTGAACAAGCAATTTTTAGAGTCTGCCGATTCGCGCAGAGACTATTGTTTAATAATAGACTTCCTTATTTGCAAGATAATTTTCCGTTGTCTATATAAGCATACGGATGCGCAATATTTTTGTGAAAGTAAGCACATTGATGCCTTAATTTGATGCCATGGAAACATCTGAACAATCATCTAGGTGATGTTATTTTACTACATCCTAAGCTTTTGTTCAGGTCAGAAAGACAATCGAACCCTATTTCACAATATAACTGACAAATAAACTGCTAAATCAACTAGCTAAATAAGCTACAGGGACAGTTTTGTATACTAATTCATCCATTGTGTCAAATTATTCAGTCATTGCTTGATGTTCTTTAAAAGTAAGTGTAAAATCCGACAATGTACAAAAGTCCAAAAAGGCCAGTAAGATCATTCGAGAAGCAAGGAAGTATAATTAACTAAATTCCAAATTACTCATGCATTAATTTTCCAATTATCACCTACCCCGCCTCGCACTCCCCAGTTTCTGCTCACTTTCACATCGAACAGAGTCCGTGGCCAATCGCCTCTTCCCACGCTGAGCCAGAAGTCGAAGAAATGTACAACGAATCATGGGTGCCTCTCCTTCTTACGCAGCCAAAAAGGAGATTATCTCAGATCTTAACACTTGGATTTAAAGATTACATTATCGATTGTGTTCCAACATCAGATTTTTCTTTCCTTTCTCTAGCAGATTCTGCATTCGCTGCTTTGGGCGCTTGCCGCTGCCGCAACTCTGGCTGCTTGCTCCAAGAAGAAGCCCAAAAAGGTGTCTGAAAATTATATTTAAAATATCTCATAAATAGTAAAAATTAGACAAAAGAGTACAGTTTAAAAGATAATAATACTTCTTAATAACAATATTTCTTTTTATTTATATTACATAACGAAAAACATTCTGTTTTCAGGCACAGCCGACCAACCTCGTTCTGCGAGGTTTTCTGTGACTTTTCATAAGTAGTTTTGCGCATTAATTGCGTCGTTCATAGTATTGAACTTTTTGGTTGAATTCATTGTTATTTCCCAATAATTTCAGATCGCAATGCTACTGTTGTGGACAGCGTTGCGGTGAGTGAAGACTTAGTTAATTGTATGCCAAATTAAGAAGAAGAAAAAAATACACACAACCGGTTGAACAATATTAATTATAGAGAAATGTTGCTGGATTATTATGCACTTTCTTTCTTTCAGAACAGCAACAAGCCGGGCGCAAAAGTGCGTTGAAAATTTCTTCGGCCATCGAAAATTAATTACAAATATAATATTCAATTATGCATTCATTAGCATAAATATTCAAAAGATCAATCCAAACTCAAATATTGATTTGATCCGAAACAGGCGAAGGCAGTGACAGAGCCCATGCCAGAGAAGCCGGCTACGGCAGGCGATGTTCGTGCATTCTTCACATTATTTCATCTCCATGTTGCACTAATTCAAAAGCCACACAGAAAAATTAGCTTTACAGTTGCCCAAGAAGTAAACGATGTTCGTGCATTCTTCACATTATTTCATCTCCATGTTGCACTAATTCAAAAGCCACACAGAAAAATTAGCTTTACAGTTGCCCAAGAAGTAAAAAAAAACATTACAACAATCTGTACATAAGTGCATACTGGCACAGACAAATTATTAGGAACTTGATCTGGAAAATAATTGGAAAATTTCTTCATAGATGCGTAAGACTGAGAAGACCGAGAAGACCGCAACGGATGAGGTAGGAAACCATCAATTTCTTAGCAAATATTCGTTTCAACATGATCGCTTTCAGAAGCTTCCTGACTCGAGCAACACCGATACAGGAGAGGACAACTACCAGGTTCACGAGATACGGAGATTGGAAATCAGCTTTATTTTAATCCCTCCACAAATATGATAAATGTTTTACAGAATCTGGCTGACGTTGGGGGCGGGCAGGGCTGAACACACCTAGGGAACACAGAGGACAGACTGGCCGTCCTTTTTCCAGTCTAGGCACCGCCTCTCTTTCCCCCGTGATAAACCCTTTAACGCGCTTGCGCTTTTCGCAATCCACATTTCCACAATCGACGGGGATACGTGAAGTGTGACGTCATAAAAACCATTCTTTTCGAAGCCAGTCTGCTGCATATGTACGTAGATCGTAACTAATCTTACATCACTCTCTGATTGATAAAGTAAGGTGGCGTGCTCTTCGAAATATCATTACATCCTTGGAACCGTTACATTTATCTAACCTTCTTTAGTAAACGTTGTTCTCTCGTTTTCTGGCTTACTACTTTAAACCTCTTGTAGACGCACGCTGTTTTTAGTGGTAACCATTGTTACAAGGAGTCCTATTGATTAGATTTTGTTGGTGGGGGTTTATTGCCGGTGAGTTCTTTGGTGAGGTCTCCCGTCAGTCAACGCGGTACTTGTTCTCCTTGACGTTTTCGTTGCGCTCGGTGCTGACCTAGAGATGACTATATGGGAATATTAAAAGAAAACAGGGTAATATATCCAATTTTTTTATATATATTAAAAATTATATTTAAATATGTAAATAAATAATTCCCTATCCCAACTCCGCCCATCGATGGGGTCAGCGAGAGGAACTTGGAGGGCGGACGGCCTTGGAATCAACTACCATTATTATTTTTAAACTTATAATTTAGGAGAGCTAATATTGCAATATAAATTGCTGTAGAAAATCTTGATGAGGCAGTAGGGCCTGCCGTTGCAAATGGTTGAAACGAGAGACGGCGCGGGAAGAAAGACGAGCTTTTGAATATAAACAAAACAAATAATGTAGAATGTTTAAATGCCAAGTTGAATATTACACCACAACAGATAAACAGGAACAAAAATCACCATAGCAGTGCACTTTTCATGCTTCATAATGGGGTCAATATCCTCTTAAATAAATAGTAGTGCAAATGAATCATCAATGAACTGTTTGTGTTGTCCGAAAAGTGTATGCTTCAAAATGATATAAAAGCGAAGATCGTAAGCTTTTATATCATTTTTCTTCTTCTTTCGGCGCCCCTCGGTCGTCTTCCACGCTCGCTCTCTTCACTATGGACCGATCGGCATACATGGCGGCTCCCGCGCCCTCTGGCGGCGGTGGCGGTGGCAACTACGGTGGGCAGGGTTACGGTGGCTACGTCTCGGAGGGCTACGCCAGCAGAACCGCCTACGGCAACCAGTCCTGTCAGTTTGCACAGCTTAAAATTCTGAAACGATTTAACCTGGGACTTTACATAAAGAATTAAGGGTCAAAAAACTTTTTATAAATTGACTTTTGCAGCTCCCGGCGTGACGAAGCCATGCACCGACTCTTCCTGCTACCTCGGCCCCAACTGAGGTCGCTTGCTCACTGCATTTCGTTTCTCTATTCAAAGGATAATTATTAGGGGTGTTAATCATCGCTGGATATTCAATTTTGGCCTTTTCAGTTGCGATGCCTACTTCTCTCTTCGCCCACTATGCAGACGCTCCCCCTCAATTCTCCATCTTGAGCATAAACGATGAAATTCTACATCGCACATGGCTTTTTGGTACCTCTGACTTGGAAGGAATAGTTCACGTTGTTCTTTCCTTGTTAAACAGAGTCTACAATATTGAAATGATCGCAACGCACTTATGATCAGAATGGTCCAAACTTTATTTGTAACATGTAAGATAAGATATTTGTTTTTCTTGGTCTCTGAATTATTGCTAAGAAAATGCATTCATTAGAATAAATGAGTGAAGAAAGTTCTTGTGTGTGTGAGAACTTTGGGGGAGAGATTAGAGAAAAAACGTATGAGGTAAGTCAAAGAGAGTGTGAGACAAAGGGAGGGAGATGTTTGAGAAATTGGTTTGAAGGTTTGAATCGTTATTCTATTGTTCCAACAAGCAACTTTCAGCGATTTTTAATTAGATGTGTCAGTTGATTCGAACAGAGACTGTCGTTAAATAATAGACTTCCTAGTTTAAATGCTGAATCTTCAATAGTGCATATCAGAATTTTTTGTGAAAGTATGCACATTGATGCCTGAATTTTGATATCTTCTATAAATCTGAAAATGAACAATCATCTTGGTGATGTTTTTAATACGTCCTTATTGCTAGCTGTTCTCACCGCCAGAAAGCCAATCGATATCCTCGTTTTACCTGATTTCCAAGGGTTATTTAACAAGCAGGTCTCGAAAAAATATAATGTATGGCTCAATCGAACGCCCTTGAAATTTTATGTATCGGAGTAAAACAAATTAGCTGCTGACACGGATACATGAAGTTTTATAGTTTCAAAATTTGATATTTATAGACCTACATATAAATCGGGCAAGATCTTGAAAATGTGTTCTTACTGCGCAGCGTATAACGCTGTTGTTACGGTCAGAAAACCAATAGATAACTTCGTTTTCCTGCTTTCCGATGGCCCTTTTCTTATTGTAAGAAGGGATATTTTCGAGGTCGATTCTATGATGACCTTGAAAATCGTTGCAGAACATACATGTCTGACAAATTACATAACTAAATAAACTACAAGGACACTTTTGTTTACAAATTCATTCATTTTGGCATATTATTTAGTTCTTGCCAAGTTGTTCTTTAAACGTTTGTGTAATGTAAGTCTTGTAAGGTCAGTAAGAACATTCGAGAAGCCAATAAGTATAATTAACTAACAGTCCAATTTACTCCTGCACTAAGTTTCCTATTCTCACGTTCTCCGCCTCGCTCTCCCAAGTTTCTGCTCATTTTCACATCGAACGGAGCCCCTGGCCAGTCGCTTCGTTCCGCGCGGAGCCAAAAGTCGAAGAAATGTACAACGAATCATGGGTGTCTCTCCTTCTTCCTCAGCATCTCAGATTTTAACACTTGGATTTATCGATGAAATTATGGATCATGTTCCACCATCAGATTTTCCTTTCTTTTTTCAAGGAGATTCTGCATTCGCTGCTTTGGGCGGTTGCCGCTGCCGCAACTCTGGCTGGTTGCTCGAAGAAGAAGGCCAAAAAGGTGTTTAAAAATTCCATTAAAAATATTGCTAATCTAAAAAATTACGGTTTGAAAGGTAATGATATTTTCCAATCACCATGCGAGTTTACGTTTAAAAACTATGTTACCTATAGAGAGAAGATCATGTTTTCAGCCACAGAAGACTAACCTCATTCTGCGAGGTAACTACGACTTTTCATACTTGGAGAAATTTTTGCCTATTTTTGTATGGTTCACAACATTGAAGTTCAATGTTACTTCCCAATAATTTCAGATCGCAATGGTACAATTGTGAACAGCGTTGCGGTCAGTGAGGACTTGGCTTATTGCATGCCAAATTAAGAAGAAAATAATACATACAACCGGTTGAATGATATGAATTATAGAGAAATGCTTCTGAATTATGATGCACTTTTTTTCTTTCAGAGCGACAAGCCGGCCGCAAAAGTGCGTTGAAAATTGCTTCTAGCAGTCGAATATTGATTAGTATTAAAAAAATGCATAGATTACTATAAATATTCAAAATATCTACCGAAGTTAAACTATTTATTTCCTTCGAATCAGCCTCTGCCTGCGGCTGCGGCAGCGCCCGTGGCAGAGAAGCCAGCAATGGCAGGCGATATTCGGGCATTTTTCTCGCTTGTTACATCAACATTTTGCATTAATTCACAATGCAGATTGAAAAGCGTAGCATTTTTGCTGTTGATGGTCTCCATACAAAAATCTATACATGCATATGCATTATATCTCGACCGAGTAAATTAATAAAAAATTTCTCTTCAGGCAGTGATGAGTGACAACAATACATTGAAGAATGAGGTTGGAATCCCCAGCAAATTATCGACAAATGAATATGCTGAATGTAACTAAATTATTTTTGTTAATTTCAAAACGATCACTTTCAGAAGCTTCCTGAGCCGACCAACACCGATTCTGCTGCAGAGGACAACTACCAGGTTCCTTTTCATTTTACGCGATACAGTGATTGGAAATCTATTTTTGTTCATCCTGATGCCAAGTAATAAAAATTCACACATTTGATGCTGATTAGGCAAGGAAATGAGCGCGAATTTGAATATGAATCTTAATCTCTTCATTACATTACGATCAAATTTTTACAGAATCTGGCGGACCTGGGAGGCGGACAAGGCTGAGTACACCCCGTTAGCACAAAGGGCGGACTGCCCGGGCCCCTCTCTCTTGCCCCGACGATAAACTTTTTAACGACGTTTCCGCTTCATACAATCCGTATTTTTTAAATAGTGTTGTGGGGGATAGGCGTTTCTTTTGTTAGTGTGGTGTGGAGGAATGCACATCACGTAAGAAGATTATTATATAGCTTCGCCAGCTACACAATGCTCTTGCTCTTTCGAAAGTACTCCATCCTGCCCTATATAAAACACCAACCAGGTCATTAATAAACTGTGTTCTACCCGTCTACCTCTTGTGGCTAGCAAGCAACATAGCTGTTAGTAAGGACTCGCTTGTGTCCGGTCAGTGAACTCGGTCAACTTGTTATTTGGACTAAATTTAGCCTCTACTTGTAAAAAAAAAATCACTGTACAAATATTTGCGATCTTCAATGTTGACGAGCGTCTGGAGGTGGTAAGCCTTCCATTGTGATAGTATCAAGCTGGAGACGGCGACGGAGGTACAACGGTTTTTTAACATAAATAAATAATATGAAAAAATATGTTCATATACCAAGTTGATTGTTTCAATGATAAACACATTAAAAAAAATTACGAGTGCATTGCACTTTTCGTTCTTCATTATAAGGTCAATGGCCTCTGAAATAAATGATTGTGCCAGTGACTTTTCAATGAACTGTTTGTGTTGTCCGAAAAGTGTACGCTTCAAAATGATATAAAAGCGAAGATCGTAAGCTGGCCACCATCATTCTTCTTCTTCTCTCGGCTTCCCTCGGTCGTCTTCCACGCTCGCTCTCTTCGCTATGGACCGATCGGCATACATGGCGGCTCCCGCGCCCTCTGGTGGCGGCGGCGGTGGCAACTACGGTGGCTAGGGTTACGGTGGCTACGTCTCGGAGGGCTACGCCTGGGATCAGCCCGCGGCCGGCAGCAGCCCCGCCTACGGCAACCAGTCCTGTCAGTTTGAATCATTTAATATTCTGGAGAGGTTTTAGTTAGCAAAAAAGAGATATATAAAGAATATGAGTTGTGGAAAAAACATTTAAGAATTCAACTTTTTCATCCATTCGTTTTTGCAGCTCCCGGCGTGACGAAGCCACGCACCGACCAGTCCTGCTACCTCGGCCCCAACTGACGAGGGAACGATCTAAGCGTAAGGTGGCGGATTTTGATCGCACCTGTCCAGATCGAATACTACGGTCGAAAAAATGATTCTGGCATTTTCAATTTTTCCTAAATAGCCTCTGGCGATTTTATATTGATTTTTAAAAATTTGCATAAATTGAATATGTCGGTTGCTGACCAATGTTTGCGATTGTCGGTATCTTGCTTGTGACTATAAAACGTGGAATGCATGGCGCAGAGGGTTGCGTGCTCGCTTTCAATTTTGAACGTCACAGGTTCGAACCCCATTCGGTTGAACTTTTTGCTGTGCTGCAGTTTGGAAATTAAAGTTTGGTGAAGTACATAAGAAAAAAATTATTCCGGTGAGAGGTGTCCACTTCACCCAGGTTTGAGATTCCACAATGACCTAAACAGTTCGGAAGCAGAAAGTAGTCTTCTTCCAGGTGGCAACCCTATGTATGCCTATCACGGTACTTTTGGAAATGAGGGCAGAATAAAAAAATAACCTTGATATTCGCGTTCCTCGCACCAAATAACCGCCGTGGTGATTTTGTGGAAAAAAGTTATACTGACATTTTGGAGCAGGAGTAACCTAATAGGTCATTATGGCTTCGCAAGAGTGGACGAAGGGAACACCTTCCAATACCCAATTCATCTTATAGACAAGTAGAATGAAATGTATACGAACATTCCTCTAAAAAATTCCACAACTGTAGGTGGTACAATTGTACTATTCCCACACCTGAAGTCGAAAACTTTTTTAACTAAAATTTTTCCCAAGGGGGTTTTCGGTACGGGGAATACGAATATCATATGTATTTGTTATCATGAGCTAATTTTTAGTTAGGCAAGGTTGGAGAAGTAAGATTCTCACTTTCCCATGGTGGTTGGCCAAGCCAAGCCATAGAAAGAAATGAAAATGATATTCGTTTTCCCCTCGTCGAAAACCACCCTGGAATGAATGTACCCGAAAAAAATTTTTTTTTTATGAAGTTCGACCTCTGGCGTGGAAGTGGAAGAATGAATGGTACCCGCAGCAAAACATTTCAACCGAATGATGTTCGAACCTGTGACATTCAAAATTGTGAGCGAGCACGTAACCCACTGCGCCTCGCAGGGCAATTCGGCTGCTAAAGCCAGACATTGACAGTGCTAAAGCCACTAAATTCCGCGATTTTATGCAAACTTGAAAAATCAATATAAAATCGCCGGAGGCCATTTAGGAAAAAGTGAAAATGGTTATCATCATTTCTCGACTTGGACTATCGATCTGGACAGGTGCGATCAAAATCCGCCACCTTACGCTTAGATGGTTCCCTTGTGAGGTCGCTTGCCAAGTGCATATTAGCCTTTCTCTTGAGTTATATTTGTAATTCAATGGGTAGTTTGGGTGCTAATTGTAAGCGTTATAAATGTATGTTCAATTTTTGTATTTTTTTTTCATTGCGATGCTTACGCTCTCTTTCTCTCCACCAACTCTACAGACACTCCGCCCATGAGCCCTTTCTCTCTTGAGCATAAAATGCAATTCTACATCGCTCTCAGAACTTGGTTTTTGTTCTTCTGAGTTGAAATAACCACATTACATTATACGCAGTCCTGTCTTGCAAAACGGAGAACAAATCTTGCAATGCTTCTTTATGCAGTTTTAAAGTCGATTCTTTCCTCTCTACCACAGTGTTGGAATATTTGCCTTTGAATGATGGCTAGCAAAGTGCATGAATTGGTGACAACAGAAATTGGCTCTTGGGGAGGGGACTGAGCTGCTCTTTTGAATTGAACACGATCATTACGCCGGTCTCTTTCTGCGGAGAGACTGCGACAGAATGCGAGGGTGACAGTGAAGGAGAACTAACCAACAACCTGCCGAGGTATCAGTCCATCAGAGATAGTAGTTGGGCGATTCGATCAGAGTTTCCTGCTGGACCTCCTTGTCTTGCAAATATGTGATTTTCTTCCATTGTTGGCTTAAGGATCCTCATTGCTTTATTGTGCATATATTCATGCAATTTGGTGTGATGGGAGACAGCTGAACAGGTTACATTCTTCGCGGTGGTCACATTCAGAAAGCGAATCGATACCCCTATTTTCACTGCTTTCCAAGGATCAGAAAATACATTTTCTTCGCATAATAGAAGATATCGTACAGAGCAAGATATCATGCCCTTAATTAGGCAAAACGTTTCTTTTTCATTGCTAGCTGGAAGTCGATGGTATAATGGTATTTAAAAATTATCTTCTCTTCTGAATTGACATATTACACCTATTGAATTAACAACAAGGGCACTCTTTTTGTACTATTTCCTTACAATTATTCTGTCCTTGTTGTTCTTACAACACTGACAATGAGTGCAAACTACTAATCCACGAAGGTCATTCGAGATGCAAAAAAAGTATAATTTATTAAAAGTGCAAATTACTCTTGCACTAATTTTCCAATTCTCGCACGTTCTCCACCTCAGTCTTCCGAGTTTCTGCTCACTTTCACATCAAACGGAGCCCCTGGACAGTCGCTTCTTCCCACGCGGAGCTAGAAGCCGAAGAAATGTGCAACGAATCATGGGTGCCTCTCCTTCTTCAAAAGGAGATTATCGAAGATCTCAAGCTCTTAAATTATCGATTATGTTCCACCATCAGATTATTCCTTTCTCTCCTCTATCAGATTCTGCATTCGCTGTTTTCTGCGGTTGCAGCTACCGCAACTCTGGCTGCCTGTTCTAACAAGAAGAAGAAGGCCAAAAAGGTGTCTAAAAATTGTCTTATAAAAGAATTCTCTGAAATAGTATTAATTTGGAACATTAAAGTTGGGAAGTAAATGATATTTCTTTATTATAACGCAAGTTTTCGTTCTGTTTACAGGCACAGCCGAACAACGTCTTTCTGCGAGGTAACTGTGACTTGGCAAACTTTGAGAACTTTCGTTCCATTCGTAGAATATCGTTGAACTTTCTCTCTTAAAGGAGCTTGAAAGTCGTTAACTCTTAGCACGAAATGCCGACTCATTCAAGTACCGTAGTCGTGAGCCGCGCGTTCTTGGCAATTTGCCAAGATCCTTGTTCGAAACTTTTTCTATTAAAACATGCGTTTGATTGGGCGATTTCAAATTGGCGGTTTGCGTCCGTTTGGTGAATCATGAATATGCCGGCATATATTTTACGGCCGAACGACGAAATTTCACGCTTTTCGGTCTTTTTTACGGCCGAATGACGAAATTTCACGCTTTTCGGTCATGATATGCTCGTCAATCCTATTTGGCCGTAATTTGGTCAGCGGACTAATGTTAAATCTAAAGTTCTGTATAAATTACTAATATTTCCCTCATGATCAGGCGACTCTTTTCAGATGCAAATTACTCCTCTAACTTTTAGTTTAGTAAATTTATTTTTTGCTGATGCTTTCGCAAGCTCAATCCGGACATATTCACAGAATCATCCTTATAGCAAAAAAATTGAGTTTTTGCCTCCTTTAAACTCAAGTTACATTGTCAATTATTTCAGATAGCAACGCCAATGTGGTGCGCAGCCCTGAGGTCTGTGATTACTTCTCTACTTGCACGCAAAATTAAAAGTAAAAAAGTACATACAACCGGTCGAATGCTACAAATTATAGAAATGCTTCTGGACTATGATGCACTTTCTTTCTTTCAGAACAGCAAGATGCCGGGTGCGTTGAAAACATCTTCGGATTGATCGTATTTGAAAAGCGCGTTGAAAACATCTTCGGATTGATCGTATTTGAAGATCGCAAATATATCTAGATAGATGCTTAATTTTAAATTTGGAAAAGTTATTTTAAATATCGAACGAGATTCAAATAATGATTTCCTCCGAATCAGCCTCCGATGGCGAATCAGGGCATGCCTACGCCTCCGACAACGCCGGCGGCAGAGAAGAAGGCACAGGCGGGCGATGTTCGTGCATTCTTCTGCTTGTTACATCTCCATTTGGCATTCATCCAATGCAAAATAAGGCTATAAAAACCAAGAATATCACAAGAAATCATTACAATTATATTTACCAGACAATTAATAAGTACTTTCTTTACAGGCACTGAGGAGTGAGAAGACCACGAAGCAGGAGGTTGGAACCGAGCAAATGATTTGCTTGTTTCCAATTTAACACACTTTTTTTAAAGTTTTAACACGATCACTTTCAGAAGCTTTCTGATCAGACCAACAACGATACTCCGGGGGAAGATAACTACCAGGTTTCTTCTTTTCGTTTCAGAGAGAGAAAAGGATACGGTTATGGGAAATCTTTTTGTGCCTACACTCAATCGAAAATAAAAAAATAAAAAAAGGAGATGATTATAAATTGAAAACTAAGTTTTCACCGTCCTCAAAAATAAGACCAATTTCATGCAGAATTTGGCCGACCTCGGGCAGGGGGCAGAACAGAGCTGAACACATCCCTTGCAATGAGCCCCCGCCTCATTTTCGTCCTGATGATAAATGTTTTATCTTAAATCATATATGACTTTATAGGAGCTGTTCATATACTGTTGCTGTATTTTTATTACTATTATCCGGCCGAACTATGGCTATAAAAAAGTACATATGAATGCATCCTGAAGACGTCATAACCCATTCCCAATGGGGACTCGGAAAGTCTAGTTTGCCTTTTTATGCTGCTAGCGAACTGCTAAAACTCTATGCAAGATCATGCGGGAATTCAAACGTTAGCTTTTCGTAAAAGATACAAATGTGCATGGTCAACTCCTTTAAAAGAAGTTTAACATATAAAAAACACGTTATGTGAAAATATGAATTCGGTTGCCCTTTTAGCACTTTCCCTTTCCCAGAGTACATCACGAAGTCCTCAAAGTAGCACATCTTCCATCCCAATGTAAACCTTTCTACCAGTGAATAAACAGTTTCGTTGTTCTGTTCGGTCATGCGTGTTCATCTTTAGTGTTCCTGCATCACATTTACTCATCTCAAGACCCTCGATCTCTGAGGCTGGTCGTCGATACCTCTAACCCCCTCCTTGCAGGTTCTGGCGGTGTCGGATTGAGGAGAGAGGATAAGGAAGAAGGATAAGGAAAGGAGAACGGCCAGTGAGAGTGCAGGGAGAGAGTTAGTCGAGAGAGAGATAAAAGGGTACTGTAGGATTCGTGAGAGATACAGCAATGACGTTGCTGGCGAGAACGTTTCGCCGTACGATATCTGGCACTTGTGTGAGCGGCCAGTTTGGTGAGAGCGAGAAAACCTTGTAATCGCAAAGATACTAAAGACTCACACGCTACTTCTGTGGACGCTGAATGCTTGGGGAATTTATCGAATAGTGGGAATCTTTCATTACAAAGGTTGTTCGTGATAAGGTTTTGGTGCTGGAGATTATTGGGTGGTATTGGTTTAATTTTGTTAGTGAGGTCTCGCTGATGTGTCCGGTCAGTCAACGCGGTCTATGCCTCATCCTTGTCCTCCTTTTCCTTGCGCTCGGTGCTCCTAAAGATAATGCGCTTCTGTCCTTCTATTAGGAATTGTTTAAAATTGATTTTATGTATGTTACTATAAATGAATAAATAAGTGATTAAATAAGTTCTGACCTCGCCATCTTCCGTCTTCTCCTTCTCCCAAAGCACAACTCCGTCCAGCGACGCGTCCAGCGGGACGAAGTTGCACGGCCCATGGCTCTGCAATCATTTATCATCGCTTTTTTATTCACGTATTATTTTTATTACTTGTAGACCAAAAACCTGCAATAAAATTCACTGACGAAAATGTTGATGAGCGTCTGAAGGCGGTAGAGCCTGCCGTTGTGGATGGCATCGAGGGAAATACGGTGAGGGAAGAACGACGGGTCTTAGAATGTAAATTTAAAGGAGGTATCTGGGGAATAATTAACCTACGCTTTTTTTGAGATGGATAGGTTCATCTTGGCGTAAAACATATATCCAGAAAGTTTGAGTGATTTTCTTACTAAACATTCAGAGCAATTGTAACGTGAAAACTGGCGGGTTGAGAATTAGTTACGGTAGGTCTGACCGCCCTCCTATTTCACATTTCACATGCTCTCTCGGCCGAGCGACAGGCAACTTTATTCAAAATGGTCCTCTAGCGCTACTGTATAAATTCACCGGATACTTCCTTTAAAAAAAAATTAGGAAAAAGAAGTTAGTTAAAATTCGAAGTGCTTACACTTTCGTTGTTTCCAAAAAGCTTATATTAGTTGATTAATTGTTTTTATATATAAATATATTTATTCTGATAATTAAATGCTTGTTTGCACTAACTACACTTGGAGGAAGTATCTACGGTATCTCCCACTTTCGGAGTCGGCTGCGTCGAGGGTGACATTGACAGACTGCGTGGTTGTGTTCGGGTCGTCCTCCTTGGAGGCTGGCAGAGGGTGCGGGCTGCTCTTGTCGGGCGGGCTGCCAACGCTCGTGTCGCTTAAAAATATTTAATACATATCAAATATATATATTGCACCAAAATGTTTTCCTATATAGTTGGGGATTAAATCACTGTTATCTAAATGGTCCATACAGTCTTTTTGGAGAAACTATCCAAAACTGCGAGGGAAAGGAGAAATCAAATATTTGCCCAATTTCACAAATGTTAGAACCATCCGCTGGGCGTAGCTGCCGTCTTGAATGGAGAGGAATGATCGCTGCCGACCTGAGCAGGCAAACTCTTCTGGCTCGCGGAACTCGCAGAGGGAATCCTGGCAAACTCATTAAATAAAAGTGGCGTAACTTTAATAATTTGTTATCAATTGATTTTTTCGTAAGTTGAAGAGAAAACCAACACGGTGATGCAATCGTGGGACTTCTCGCAAAAGCTCTTCTTGCTGACGCTGCGCGAAGAAGACTAAATAAATGAAAATACTGCGTTTAATTGTTATACCTATAAAATAATCATTTCATTTTTCATTCGTTGATATATTTATCAGACGAAAAATATATACCACATTTGACGAGTAAGGAAATCCAGGCGGCGAATGGACAAATGGAAGCGAAAGGATGTCGAAGAGCGAGTCATCCTCTGTTAAAAACTTTTTGTACATATACATAGATGTAATCACGACTCATGTTATTTTTACTATCTATATAATTTATTTATATTTATGATTTCCCTTTTACCCTCTTGAGTAAAGTAAAAGCAAACACTTACCCTGCCGTCCGATGACAGTGACTCCGGACGAAGCAGCGGATGCCGAGTGCGAAGTGCCGCTTACGCTGAATGCATTATCATGGCTAATTGCATAGTGTCGAAAGCCATAGCCCAGAAGATGCAAGTTCGATTCTTCTTCGAGTCACAAACCGAATAGCCGGTTCGTCTTCGACCGTGTCCTTTTTGTCCAGCGGCCGGAAGATGCTCTCATTTCTCTCGACTTCTGAGTGGACCGAACGCGCAGAGCGTGCGATCGAAGCAGGCTAGGTTCAACCTTTTTTCAAAGTTAGTTCTTTAATTTTGACCGTAATATAGAGAATAAACATAATAGCCTGAAAAGAGAGACCGGCGTTTCCAGCTTGTAGGAGCGATGCTCCGTGCTGTTCACACGCACAAGACCCGTCCAGATGGAGTCACTCGAACGGACAGTAGCCTGTAAGAGGAGAGTAGGCCCCTTCGATCCCTGGAATCTCAGTAAGCCACTTCCTTAAACCCTAAGGATCTAGGGCTTAAGTTGATTAGGGACACTAAGGCCAAGGCGTACGTATCGCACGACGTCGATGAGAGTGGAGTCGCGCGCGGCGACGCGCTCGTCGAAGCTGGTGAATCGATCTCGCTGCGTCATCTGCCGCTCAAGGACGAGCGGGAAGCTGCTGAAAGTCATCGATATTGATTATGAGGATTAAATAACAAATAATGCACATATTTTAATTAGACAAAATTCAAAGATTATTATTAATTAAAAATTCATTAATTAGAATCAAAAACCCTGAGTCGCCGGCCCTGAGCGCGCCCGCATCGAATGCGAGTTGCATCCGCTCGGAAGCGTTGAACTGACGGTCCGTCTTGCTCATGTGCACCTCGGTCAAGATGGAGACGCGCGAGGCGCGACGAGGCCTTCAAGCATTCGATCAGCAATTTTTTCACGCTTTTCAAGTTCATTTCGCATTTTCCAGCGCCAATGTCTAATGACTTTTTTAAAATTACTTATTTACATAAGCTATTTGGACATGCATATTTCGTCGAAACCTTCCATCCCTTTCAATGATGCTGATAGGGCAGGCGTACTGATAGGCGCGGTTCTCAATGTTCGTGAACGTGTTGCTCTTGGAGCCGCGCTCAAAAAGGAGGATCGAGCTCCATAATTTAAAATTTCCTGCCAAAACCGACATTGATTGAAGTGACTCGTCGCATGAGAAGAGCGCCGGTGCCGACAAAAGCAGTGTAGAGAGTGGAGGAAGAAGGCGCCCTCGCTTCAGTCATCGCGGACGACGCGTTGATGGCCCCGACAGTCTGGAATAATTAAAACTGAATTTTCAAAACTTTAAATTCCCGCCCAACCCGGAAATGCGTCGCACGCGGCGAGTCCGCGGAGAGAACGAAAGTCTCAGCGACGAAGAGAATCTCGCCAGTGACCGGGTTGAGCGACGTCTGCTGGCGCGTTTGCACCTACAGTATTCCTTCTTCTTTCATCAATTTCAAATCCCATGGAAATTGTCTGCCAATAGATTACTTTAATAATATCTGATCAATTATTGATCGATGAGTTAATCATGCCTATTTATTTATTTATTTATTTATTCATACATCGTTAAAAGATGTGACAACATATTTAAGTGAAAATGATACCGCGTTATGCTACCAGTGCAGACTAGTGAAAAAGAGGGGGGGGGGGGGTTTGGCTTGCAACCCCGAACCACCTGACATGTGACGGATAGAGAGCGGGGTGAGCAACTTCCCGAGGGGTGGGCCAAGCCCCAACAGCACGAGAGGCATGTGCTGGCGCCACACACCAAGAGGAACAGGGTGCAGCAGAGAGGTAGAGAGAGAGGAATGTAATTTACAAGTAATATAGCTTAGTTAAAGCAAATAAAACGCTCTGCACTGCTTTAAGAATAAGAAAAGTAGGGAAAAACATTAAAGATTGGCATAATCTATTCGAAGAATGTATAAAAGCGGTAAACTATGAATATGTCTCTTAAATACAGCAAGACTCTGAGATTGTACTGCAGAGGTCGGGAGAGACATGTATCGACTAGGCATTCGAATTGCAAAACTATTACGGCGTACAAGAAGCTTCCATCTGGGAATGTGAAAATTGTGCACAGATAAGCGGCCGTTGCAGGCCTTGAAAGTTAAAAACTTACTAACTTCAACATCAACAAGTTGGTTCAGAATCTTATAAAAGAATATCAGATCAATGCGTATACGTCTTAGCAAGAGTGATGTAAGAGAGAACAACTTAATGCGTGTATTATAGCAAGGCAGATCAGAGAAAGAGAGTGGTGAAGAAACGGCATTGCAACGAATATAGAGTAATCGAGTAAAAACACGCTGTACATTCTCTAGTTTATGAATCAATTTCTTCTTATATGGTGACCAGACAACAGATGAGAATTCCAGAATCGGAATAATATAAGCATTATAGCATCTAACATAAATAGACGGAGTTTTAGACTTGAGTGATCTAAATAGAGCATATACGAGACATAGTGCTCGTCGGCAAATAGATTCAATATGAGCAGAGAAAGAAAGGTCATGATCAATGAGAACGCCTAGATCACGGACAGGAAGACTGGCAATTGAAAAGGTTGAAGAAAGAGAAAGAGGGTAAGGGAGTTTTGGATTCGCTTTGCCTAGGTGTAAGACGCTACACTTTTTGTGAGCGATAGTTAACTGCATGTTTTGGCAGTAATCTGATAAGGCAAGAGAAGCTTGAGAAAGTTGATCGTGAGCTCGGTGAGGTGAGTTAGGATCGAAAGAGGTGTAGAGTTTTAGGTCATCTGCGAAAAGAGAGCATTTTACGAGGGATAGGGGCGACAAAAGTTGTGGTAGATCCGAAATGAAAAGTATAAAAAGAAGAGGGGACAGGACACAGCCTTGTGGCACACCACTGACAACCTCTTTTGGACCAGACAAAGAGTGATTTACGCGCACTTTGAAAGACCTATGCGACAAAAAGGACGAAAACCACCTTAACAGGTTTCCACCAATACCAAGGATCGAAAGTTTGTTAATCAGCTTAACGTGAGAGACAACATCAAACGCTTTAGCAAAGTCATAGTACAAAATGTCAGAGCACAATCGCTTATCCAATGCAGTTATCCAATCATTCGTCGATGCAAGCAGGTTAGTCTCGACAGAGCGACGGGAACAGAAACCATGCTGATGAGAAGGAATAAGTCGGTTAAGATTAGACCACCACAACAACTTAAAGCATCTTTCAAACACTTTAATTGGAGCAGGGGACAGAGAGATGGGACGAAAATGTTCGACTTGCGTTGGCATGCTTATTTTGTTAAGAGGAATAACAATTGATTGGTTCCAGAGAGATGGAACGTGCCCGAGAGACAGAGAGAGGTTAAAAATGTAGCTCAGAGGCTCAGCTAAGACTGTAACGCATTCGCGATAGACAATTTGAGGAATGTTTTCGGCAGTAAGAGAGACTGAACGCTTAAGTCGCTTAAGATGCTTCAACACAGTTTGCGGCATGATTATATTATCAGTGAGAGAATGTGATAGAGGAGGAGAATGAGAGAGATCTGGAAGAAAGCCGTCATCCTTTATAAAAGCCGAAGAAAAGTAGTCAGCTAGGGCATTAGCTTTAGCAAGGTCGCCAACATATTGAATACCAGAGGAGTCAGAAAGTGAGCCAATATTGGGAAGACTCTTCAGACGACAGCCGATATAAGAAAAGAGCCTAATCACATTCTGTTGGTTTGCATCTACAACATACCTGGATTAAAAAAAATAAATTATAGGTTTCGTATCATAATCATATGTATTCGCATAAACACCCTTTGGTTTTAGCTACCAATCAGTAATCGTAATCAATACGCTTCCCCTGACATTGAGCGGCTCGCGCAGTACGCATGGCTCCTTCACGAGAAGCTGCTCCGGATCGAAGCGAGCAGAGCGAGATCGCGAGCGAGAAGACGAACGAGAGGAACGACTCTAAAATCAAAGAAGACTCTTCTCTTTTAAAGCATTTTATTTAAATGCGTGCTAATCAGCAATTTTCTCAAAATAATTATCATTGTCAGATGTCAAAGAGAGAGAATCCGGCCATATTAAAACGCCTTCATTTTATACAGCATGAACTTGAATTGATCGTAGGCTACAAACATTGATGACCAATGTCGCTTACATTTGTGAGATGAAGTCAAAAGAAGTAAATCAGCAAAATATAATGTGATCTGATCCTAAAACGGACCTTTCCAGAAGCCCGTGTCGCTGCGGACTTTGCTGAGGACATCTGTTAGGGAATGACGTGGGGGTATAAGGAACGAGTAGGGGAATGGGATATATGTAGAAGTTTTAAGTATCGAGTACCCTCGAGCGAAGGGACAGCAACCCCTTGCCGCCCAAGAAAGAAGGCGAAATGAATCGAAAACTCGGCCGGAGCACTAATTCATTTTCTATTATTTATAGAAAAATTTGCATGCGTACTTTCAATCCATGTTGGAAAAAATATTCGTGATTGGCACATGCATTTATTGTCATACACAAATAGTCCAAAAAGCTTTTCTGGAGGTTATCTTCTAATTCTTTTGTAATGCACTAAAGTAGTCACGTATACTTTGTGCTTATATTATGGGGAGATTGATTACGATTCTAATGCAGAGATCCTGTCCACTTTTTTAAAAGATACTTTTAGAGCTAAAAATCAAAGCGGACTCTTTGTCATCGGGAACTCTTCACAAATGCGGCCTTGTAACTGTCATATCTTCTTTGGATAATGTATTGATAAGTTCAGAAAAAGTAAAAAGAGTAAAATTGACCTCTTCATTAATACTTTTAATTCTTCGTTAATGACATTCGATCCTTTTTCTTAAACGTTGTACCACTGCTATGCACATCATTTCTTCTGATTTATTTATTGGCTGTGAAATTTTTGAACAAAGAAGCCACTGATCTTAAGCACTTGTTTTAAACAGTGAAGATACACATATACATACCTATATGAACGTACATGCATAAATACATGCATACATACATTCGTTATTATGGTGTTTCTTTTCTCGCTCTATTACAGCGCCATCTCATCCTTCCACCAGTCAACCGCCTCCGTTCCTGCTAGTTCGGCAGCGAATACCTAAACAATTGGGATTTTTAATACAATAAATAAATATATTTATGTACATACATATTTCCATATAAATATCTAAATAAGCGACATAAGAAGTATACAAAGTGGCATAAACTGTTTACATTTACTTTGTCAATGCGATCGCTCATCTCTTTGGAGAGATGCTCACGCCACTTGCCGACTCGTCCGGACCGTATGAAGGTGCCTTCGTTTCGCCTGAGGTAACAAAGTTTCGCCTGAGGCAATAAGATTCGCCAGAGGCAACAACCCAGCTAGTTACTTTTACGAAGCAACCTTTTCCCACTACTATATGGTCATTCAGATAGTTAGAGAAGCTCCATCTGTGTGAACTTACTGTGACAATTATGTTAACTACTAATGATAACAACTTTATTTATTTATTTTTTGTTTTATAATTACGAAGTCTGTCTGACATGAATCCATTGGGAACCCAGCGATGCTGCTTCTTCTTCATTTCGGTCAGTGTCGAGGCGTGCACAATCTAGGGCGAGGCCATTTTATTAACTATGAAAATGATTTAATATGTAATAAGTTGTGCGCAGCCAACATGTGTATTTTTGCGTTTATTCACTTGATAGTTCAAAATTAAAATATGTAGCTCATGGCTGCTCCCTTGCTTTTCCCTCCTCGCTTCAACTTTTTCCTTCTTCTTATTCTTTTTTACTCCAGAACGAAGAAAAGACAAATCTCTATAACTACTGGGATGATGTTACTAGTAACTATTTTATATATTTCCATAGGTACATAAAAACTGGTGGACTGCAACCCGCGATGATTTCCAACGTCTCATCCCCATCTGAGCATTTAATGCCTGACATGATAAATTGATTGATTGATTGATTGATAGGTACATACATAAAATGAGGCTTAATTCAGAAGTTCCACACGTATCTTTCTGAGCGACGTGGCCTTCCGGTGTCCGTTCACTGCTTCGTCGACTCTCCGCACGTCCAGCATCTCCTCCGTTATCCCAAAGAGTACTCGGCTGCCGTCGATCGCGCACTTGCCAACATCTCCATTGCCACTTTTAGTACGCCGGACGAACTGCGGAGATGCAAGCTGTGAATAAGTTGAAATAGGAAATTATTTGCACGTATCTATGCTTGAACATATTTATGTACATCTTTCATATCTTTCATACGGATAACAAGTGCTATTTTGTCTGAAACATAGCAAAAACTCCAAAAATACATATTCCAAATCACTTTGCCGGATGAAAACGGCTCATGTTGTTTACTCTATTTATCTCGCCTGCTTAGCTAACTTATTTCTTGCCACATTTAAGAGATTATGGCAGCGATTGATTCATAGGCACAAAATATATCAAACGTATTTTTTGATTTATTTTCACAAACATAGTCTAGGGCAAAAATGGGGTCATCTGATGTGAACTTGGCAGAATTTTGGGCAGACAAAATTTTTATATTTTATGCATCCTAAACTGGATGATATTTTGCCTTACTTATTTATCTAGAAATGCAGACTTTGATAGAATAGTTGTCCGAAACTGTTTTTAATAAATTGCTCCATCTTCGGAATGTTCTGCAAAAAATATCCCCCTGTGTCCAAGTTGTGCAGTCCCCATCCCCCCCACCCCCGCATTCGAAGATTTCTTCTCCGTCTAAACGCCTCAAACTTGAATACAGACAGGTAAAGAGCATGTCATTATTAGAGAGTGCAAAAGAAATGATCATTTGGAACGGAAATGGTATGCACCGGCCTAGACATCTTCAACATCACTTTCTTTGCCGCCTAATCCATCATCTCTTTTTCATGGACCACCATACGCGCTCCACTTTTGTATAGGCCCGCCCACGAATTTCTGGGCCAGACCCTTCAAGCAGATTTCTCTCAAATCTCAATTATAAGCTTCAGAGCTGAAAGTACATACACATTTATCAGAGCTTTTGAACCAGCTTAACTCACTCTTTCGGCCAAGCCAAGAACGTATCTTGTTTGAAATGTGATCAGTACTCTACACTCTCTGCAGAAATGCCAAGGTCAACGCTCAGAAACCGCCGCGATGAAGATCCTGACAGTTCTTAGTACATACATACTAATAATTGCGAAAAGATTTCAAAATACACTGGTGTCATCAGTCATATGTACATACATATGCTTGTACTGCACATATTTATGTACATATAACTTTAATCTCTTTCATACTGATATCTAGCCCTTTTGACTGCAACAAAAACTCCTAAAAGATATATTCCAGATAACTGAAAATGAAGACGACTCAATTGTTTGCCCGAAATATCTCGCCTTCTTAATTATTTCCTTACCCCTTTTGTAAATTAGGACAATTTCATGAGCACAAAATGTCTCTTACATACATATATTTGATTTATTTTATCAATCATTGCAATATTGGCGTCACGAGCTTGGCCATCTGCTCACGATGATGATGTCATATGTTTTATTTTAGAATTTGGAGCAAATAAAATTTTCATACCAAAAAACTAAGCATCCTGAACACTGATGACATTTTGCCTTACCTATATGGAAATGCAAATTGTCCGAAACTATTAATAGAAAATTGCTGCATCTTCGGAATGTTCTGGAAAAACTATCCGCCTGTGTCCAAGTTGTGCAGTCTGTGGCTTTCCGGTTTTAGCTCTCACTCATTTAATGTTTGACTTCTCGTCTAGACTTATCAGAGAATAAGCTCATCTTTTTTCCCTTTCTCTCTCTCTCTCTCTTTCTCTCTCTCTCTCTCTCTCTCTTTCTCTCTCTCTCTCTCTCTTTCTCTCTGCAATGGAGGGGCAAGGTCATTGAAGGAACACAATGAACACAATGATCAAGCGACGTACATTAACACAGCGACTCTATTGGCTCTTTTTTTCAGATGATGGCAAACCTTCTTCTCAATGTGTTTTTTTTCTTCCAAAACTAGCTTTAATTGCTCGCTATTCAGATAGAGTAAATGTATTGTTCTCCTAAACGTTTCAGTTTGGAAATGCAATCAAATCTCTCTCTTTTTTATTTTTCCTTCTAATCAGACCACCATGATCCGTGCTCGAAAACAGAAAATACCTGTCAGTACGAGGGAGCAAGTTGTGCAGACAATTTTTTACATGTCGGCAAAGGTATCTTCAAGATTCTTCTCCTTCTTTCAACTGATCATCTTTTCTTTTACAAGGACCACCATGAGCAATCAGCAGTGATTGTGGCATTTTCTTGATACAGAGCTGCTGATTAAATGCGTGTGGTTTGAGAGTCACTAGAGTTTTGCACAAAAAAAGAACGCCGTTTTGAAGCGGATCATTCTTTCTGTGGCTATCAAACCTTCAAATAACAAATGAGAAAATATAATGTGTGCTTATGAAGTGTCGTTTGATACTTAGAAAGAGAAAGAGAGAGCGCGCCAGAAATAAAACGAACGAGAGAGAGAGAGAGAGTGAGAGAGAGAGAGAGCAGAAGAAAAATTCAAATCCAGTTGCCACATACATATGTACATGCATACATAGCTGTACTGTTATATGTATATGCATATCTCGTTGTGATATGACATGATTGTAGATCAATTTATGCGCAATACGTGTATTACAATGTATGTTTACGTATTCTATGACGTCATCAATGCCACGCCATCTCCTCTTGCCACCAGTTCGCGGCTTCAGTGTCGCCGAGCTCACGTTTGAAATGCTAAAAATATATTTAGTTACAATAGTATAGTAACTCACTTCCATGCTCGACTTATTTCTTGCTCTCGACATATTTCTTCATATTTGGAGCTGTCTTTAGGTGTTTTTTTTATTTAGGTGCGTCGAAATGGCCAAATAATTCTTTGATAGCCAAATTGTAATAGCCTCGCCTCGTCGATGAGATCGCTGAGTTCCTTTGAGAGATGCTCGCGCCATCCTCCGATGCCGCCACGGCGGATGAAGCCGTCCTTCTCGCGGCTGCAAAGGGTAAAGGCTCTATCTCTCATCATTGTTCTCATTATCAGCCCGAATATGTAGAAGGCAGGTAACGAGAAAATATGTTTGTTTAATTTTAAAAAATAGTAATTTTTTAAAGCTGACAGCAAGCTCTGAAAGACGAAGCGTTCTTGGTGCTTGCGCATTTCTGAGATGCTTGACGCGGCGACGATCTGAATATTGTTATATTAAATTTATCTCCAGATAAATAATAATGAAAATTGAGTTTAAAATGAGATTGATTAAAATCTGAACCTCTTTCACACGAGATTCTCGCTGCATGCTAATCGCAGCGTCTCCTCCGAGAAATTGCCCAACCATGCGAATGGCCTCCTCAGGCTCTTTCATCATGTCCTCGTACTGGAAATTGATCTTTTCTAGCCCCATTCTAGCCCCTTTCTCTGTCATATTACAATATGAAGTATGTATATGCATATCCAAAATTCAGGGTTAAGTTCTGCCCATTTTGCCTGTACTCGCCCTGACAGAATTGCAGCTGCAACGCGCGCACGCGACGCGTGCCCTAGTCGACCTTGCAGAGAGATCCGCTTGTCTAGAGAAGAGACAGCAGCATTGACCGCTTGCACTTTTGCCCGACAGGCCTCTGCGCCATGTATGCTTCGTCATCCATGTTGTCGCATTCGTTTTTTTTTTAGTTAGGATTCAGATTTACGAGTCAAGATTTACTATTTAATAGTTGAAAAGTGACACTTTGCTTGCAGCGCTTGAAATTTATTGTTCTGCGATATATCGTTAAAAACTGAGTGACTGTCAACATTTGTATTATCGCCGTACCGCTTGTTTTTTTCTGCTTATGTTTGTACTCGAAATGTTCCCTTCCTCTCGTTCCTGGATGCTCAATTTAATGTTGTCGTTAAGGCCCCTGGAAGTGCCGCGATGGACGAAGACGGCGAGCCAGAGCCGAAAGTTGCCAGACTGACGGGCACAAAGGCCGCCGGCGCCAAGCTAGCCGCCAGGTCCGCCGCCTCCGTGGAAGCGAAAGAGGAGAAAGCACCGCATGTTAGTTTAGGCTTTGTTTCGCCTTGATTAATTTAAAAAAAAAATATATATATATATATAATATATATTCCTCAATCTGAATGTCCACCACTCTGAAAAGCCTGTTAAAATAAGTTACATTGATGTTATTTGCTACGATTCTTTTTCGAGTTTGCTTCTCAAATGTGGCTGTCTGTTAACAAGCTTAATGTTTGGGGTGGTTTCGTAGTAAAACAGAGAGAGAGAGAGAGAGAGAGAGCGAGAGATAGCTAGAGAAAGAAATTGCAGAGACGGAAGAAGAAACGGTCGTTGCTGGAAGATGACGAGCCAGAGGAGGGAGTGGACGATGTTAAAGTTCTCGACGCTGAAGATGAAGGAGTGCTCCAGCCGAGCGAGGTGTCTTTTGATGGGCTATTTTATATATTGGCCTAACATTCAGTTTTAAATGGTGTTGCCTTAACCTGTCCGCGCAGACATCATATGAGAAGAATAAGCGGCGTAAAGTATTAAACTCTGAATATAAATATGGATCCCAAAATGCGTTACTTGTACAGATCGTCTCGACCGAATACTACGGCCCCGCACTGACGGGCGACGCTGCCAAGTATCGCCAGAAGCTCGAGCTCTTGCAGGAGATGTACAACAAGGAGATGTCGGTCGGTTCTTCTTTTTATAATATTTTCTTTAATTACTTTTTAAGTGCTATGTGTTCCTACGTTGTTATTTTTCTACTGTTTATGGCCTGTAACAACAACCCGTTGTTTTTTTTAAAACGATAGTTAATTATTATTTATCTTGAACAGTAATAATGGAATACGGTATTAGTGAATACAGTATACCTAAACCACTTTCAGCAAGGACTGCGTCTCCGTGACCGTCTCTATCGTATCGACAAGGAGCTGGCGTATACAAAGCGACTCAAGAAGTGCGCTTCTTTTTCTTCTTTCGTTATTGTTTCATTATTTTGCATTGGAAAGCAGCGTATACTTCAGTTCTTCATTTGATCACTGATTGTCATAATCAGTCATCCTAACCATTAGAAGGACTGATTGTGACTCACGATCAGGACCAGACAAAGAGAGATAGAGAGAGAGAGAGTGAGTGAATGAGTGTGAGAGAGAAAGAGCGAGAGAGAGAAAAGGCTTGAATCTCTCTCTCTCCCTCTCTCTCTTTCTTTCTCTCTCTCTTTCTCTCTCTCTCTTTCTTTCTCTCTCTCTCTCTCTCTGTCTCTGTCTCAGAGTGCTGATGCAACGGTTGATCTCGAAGAACGCGCGCTTCGATGACACGCCCCTCGAATATCCGCCGCCTGCGCCCGGCTGGACGCCCCTCCCCGAGCTTCCGCCTCGCCCGTCCACTCACTCGGCGTCCGCGCCCAAGCATGCCAAGGCTTCCATCTCGACTGCGGCAGCCTCCACAAAAGTATTTACATCGTTTTACATATTTATTTATTTTTAATAACGAGATCTTCTCATTCAACTACGCTACAGAATAAAAAAAAGGCGAAAGTTAATTTCTTTTCTAACTGGTCTCGAGAGATAAGCATTTTAACATAAATTCCTACAATGTCAAAGTTGTCTCTTTTGCTTCAGCATCCTCCAAAGATGACGTCGTCGAGCGGTGCGATGCCAGGCGGAAGCAAGGCGTCTGCAACTTTGGCAGCGTCCACTGCTTCAGCTTCTTCGGCAGCCGCCGCTGCGCCCCTCCCGCGGCTGCCGCCAAGGAAGAAGGCGCCACCGAAGAAGCCTGCGATGGCCGTGGCGCCAGTGCGCCAGCCACTTTCCAGCACGCCGTCAGCCTCTGCCCTGCCACGGTTCGCTACCATCAAAGAAGAACCAAGGACGACGGCCAAATTAGGTCTGAATATTTCCTACAGTATTTGCTTACCATTAGAAGTAGTATTCAAAACTGTGACAATGCATTTTTTATTTATATTATTTTTAGTTTTGTATTTAGTTTTCCTTGATTGATTTTAAAAGGTATTAATATAACTTTCTCCCGCCTTGCAGAGTGCATCTCTTCGCCGCGACCTGCGATGCCTGCTTCTGCTCCGTCCCCCCTGTCACCCCCTCTCGCTTGCTCTGTCTCTCTTGCTCCGCTCCTACCCGAACTGGCGGGAACTCCTTCTACATCAGCCACCTTCTCTACTCCCTCCTCATCGGCGTCTTCATCGACTTCAACCTCTTCTTCCTCTTCGGCTTCTTCCTCTGGCGGAGGAGCAGCCATCCCTCCCTTTGGCGTCATGGGCGGCCCGCCCCCTCCACGACCAGAGATGTTTCCGCTCCCGCAGCACATCGCCGCCGCGCTACCTCCACCTCCGCCGCCGCCGGCGCCCCCCGATCCGACCCCAGCGCCACCCTCCTTCGCCACATTTAGCCCGCCACCGCCCCAGAAGCCAGAGCCCAAAACGTCGCCGCCCCTTACGGCACTCACCGCACCGAGCACACCGAGCTCGACAGCAGCACTCGCCGCACCGAGCCCCTCACCATCTCGTCGCCCGTCCCGAGCGCGCAAGGTTCTGCAGGTTTCTTGTGTGGCGTGTGAGAGAACAGATAGAGAGGGGGAAGAGTGTTTTCTTTCATAATTTCTTCGAGCGCACCTGTTTTGTTAATGTAGAACTCAGCAGGGAGATGATATACATATGTATATATTTTTTTCTATTTTTGAGATGACTTATATGACAATTTCAAAGACAGGCCAGAAAGATGTTTTAAATTGAGTAAGGAAGAGCAAATATTTGAGCATAATTTAAATAGCCGAAACTCGTACATGAATTCGCGTTTTTTTTTGCCTGGCACATCGGGGAGAGAGCATGTGATTTAGAGAGACGCGGCACTAGGAAAGTGTAAATAGATTACGGTGTTGAGTGTCGTGCTGCTCTAATGAATGTTCATTCTCTGACAGCGGAAAGAGCCGACGCGTACGCCGGAGGAGCAGCTCGAGCTGGAGCGGCTGACGGCGGAGAAGATCGTTTCGATCATCGATTCGGTTCGCTCGGAGACGCGACAGAAGGAGGCGGCGAGTGCGGCGGCCAGGCAGATGGCGAGGCTGGCCGGACGTAGCGGCGGACTCTCTTCAACAGCCGCTGCCGCCAGTCTGGTCGCGTCCGCCAATGCGCATCTTAGGCAAGGATTGCCTTTTCTTCCTCTCTATTTTGTATAATAAAAAAGTAAATATATGAGTTTTATTTTTACAAAAAAAAAACACTCAATTATTTACTTATTTCTCTTATAAAAATACTCATTTATTTACTTATTTGTTTTACAAAATAATACTAATAATATAAAACATCCCATCTTGGATCCCTCAGCCATTCATTAATACGTTTATCCAACCGGATAACACCTTTAAAAAAACATAATCCTCATGCAAACTTGTTAGTTCATGAAAGAAAATAGAGAATTCTAGGCCTCCCCACTCGATCGGATCCTCCTCATCGAGCGGCGACTTTGCCGGACGCGAGCGTCTCCTGCCGGTGGCAGTCGTGCCGCGGCCGCGCTCCTCTACCGGGCCACCTCTGCGCGTGCCGCTAAGCTCCACCCACCCGTCCAGGTCGCCAAGCTCCGCCCACAACATGTCCAAGTCACCATCGATGTCGAGGTCACCTCCTTCGGCAAGCACGGACGAGCACATTCCGGCAACAACAAAGTTCTCGGGTGTAGTTGCTCCTGAGATTGTTCCGGATGCGGATGCTACAGTATCCGCAGCGGAGACAGAAGTTACCGTATCCGAGGCAACCACCTCAGCTTCCGTAACCGCTCCATCCTCAGTCGCGTCAGTAATCGCAGAACTACGAAGTGCCAAGGCATCAACGACTACGGATCCCATCGAGCATACTGTAGTACAATCTCCATAATTGTACTGTATTTTCTGTTTAAATTAATGAAATTTTGCAGAAGTAGTTCTTCTAAATCACGGTTATTTGAATGATTGATCACGTTTGTATTTTGTATATTTGCGCATTCGATAAACTGTTTCTAGGAAGAACCATTTGCATATTTTCAGCCAAAAAAGACGTGAACAGACTTTCGGCATTGGTTGCAATGTGTGAATTGGCGGTGAGTTATGCGAGTATTAGGTGAAATTCGTTAAGGGGTGCCTTATGGCGAATTCATCGATTCTAAGTAGATTGGAAATGAGGAGAGTGACAACAAACTAGCATCCGTGAATGGCAAGCAGTGCTAACAATGCACACACTAGAACTGCGCCCTTTCTCTCACAGTTATCGCTGATATTTTGCCGGCGAGAAGAAGGAAAGGAAGCACAGAGTCTTTCCCTTCCTTATCAGTTCGACAGAGCAATCCAGTGGGTAAAAGTCGGCTTTGCTCTCTCTCTCTCTCTCTCTCTCTCTCTCTCTCTCTCTCTCTATGTCGCTCTCGATTTCTCTCGGGAGATTACACGTATTCAGAAAGCACACTATGACTATCCAATATTTGTCTTGTATATTTTTGTTCCGCCGAAATTTTTTTCTAAAAAGGCTCTCATCTGTTTTGCCGTTTTTTTAAAATTATTACTTTAGAGCTAATTATATCTAAATCTCCTTATTAAACCGTCAATGTGTGTTGCCATTTCTCAGTCTTTACGCTGAGCTACACAGGAATTGCAAGGAAGAGGCGAGACGGCATCTATAGGACATTGATAGTAGAAGAAAGCGACAGGCCAAGATGTTGCTGTCATCCTTCTTTCTCTCTGCCTCTTCGCTGGCTCTCTTTGGCGGCGCGCACGCCGGCTATGTACGATTAATTATTACTTTTAGCTAATTAGGATTTTCAATTACTACATATAAGACGTGCACAATTTCGTACTGCTTATTTTTAATTGATACAACGGAGTTTTTGTTTCTGAAAAAAAAATGTTAAAAAAAATATATATCTTAAAGAATTGCTTTCCTTAGGCCGGCCACTGCCGCTCCGAGATGAAGGAGGGCCGCGAGCTGGTCGAGCGCGTCTTCCGCGAGATTGCCATCAATGCGCGCGCCGAACGCGCGGAGAATTTGGCGCGACTCAAGCGCAAGGCCATCAAAGCAAGCGAAAAGAGAAACGTTCGATAGTTAATTGAAATTGACATATAAATTTGAAGAATTTATGTTTATCTATGTATATTTATTTTAAAGCTTGAAATAGTCCTTTAAAAAGAGAATACTTTGCTTCTATCTTGGAAAAATTTACGATTATCTCATTTAGCAGGCTCCGAATGCAACGCCCAACCCAAAGATCTGCGACAACCAAACCGCCGTTGCCCACGCCTTGTGAGTCTCTATTTTAAATATTTTTCATTTAAAAAAATGCTCTGCTATGTGAGCTGAGGAAGTAAAACTTTTTTTCCGATTATGCAAGTGGCCTTTCAATCGTTATTCTCTGCAACAAAATGCACACGCTGCTTGCCCTTTCTTATCGCTCCCTTGTCATGCTTTTATTGTTCCTGCGCATTCCTTCTCTGCTGCTGTCTTCTCGCAGGGTACAAGTACTAAGTATTAAACTATCTGAACATTTACAAACAAACTTATATAGAAAGAGTAGCAACTCAATCTTTAATTCTATATACGTTTTAATATGAGGCAATTTGCATAAAAGAGATATTTATTTATTTATTTACATACATCGCGTAAGATGTGACAACGCTGGCGAGACCGGTGAAAATATATGCACATTAGAAATAAAATAAATTAAGGATGAGAGAGTGACGTAAAATGAGAGAGAGAGGAGAGACGTAAAATATTTGTGTGACTAGCCAGTTTCTAGTTAGCGATAGGGGTTGGGAAGGAAAAAGGGCATTAGCTAGTTAGCGACATAAATTTGCATGCTTTGAACGTGCTTTACTACAGGGTATTTTTTAGCAGGGCATATGTCTAATTCAAATTTATTTAGAAAATTCCTCTTTTTCATTATTATTTTTTTTAATAAGCAAATCTTCCTTGTAGTCGTGCGTATCGCAGCGCTCCCGAGGACGCGCTCTTCCCGAAGCTCTTCGACGTTCATGCCGCAATCGATCCGCTCACCAACTATGCGAACTTGCTTCACGTTCGTCATAGTAGTATTTATGCTGTTTTACATATGCGTTCATAAAATATTTGAGAAATAAAAATCAAAGGAGCACAAAAGTCTACCGTAATCTGTTTAAATTTTCCTGACCATTGTCCCTGTAAGGCTATCGCGGTTGTGTCAAGGAAAAAAGCGCGAATTCAAACTTGATTTTTTTTGCTCCTTTAATCGTTTCCTTCTCTTCTCCAGAGGCATCTCTCGAATGAGACAGCGTGCGATGATTCATTCGTCGATCTCCACGCTCTCAATGAAGCGCACATCTTTGGCGCTGTCACGATGCTGCTCACCAGGTTGGTATTCATTTTCTTTTCTCCGTTTATAAACTTCCAACTTTAAAAACAAAAAGTATTGTTTGAACTAAATCAAAATTAATTTTTAATGGAAAAAATAACTAATTTTTAAATTAAATTTTTACTGCCAACACACACATACATAGGATAAAAGGGGGTTCTAACAATAAATAACAAACTTAAAAATAATTGCTGTTGCCAAGGACGCCTGGCCCTTTGTGTTCGGTATGCCATCGGCTAACGGAAGAAGTCTTTGAGCGCCTCCTCACTCCTCTCCGATATATTGGCAAGGCATGTCTGGCTAGAGCATTTTTAATGCACTCATTTAGGTAAATTATGCTCAATTCTCGTTTTTAGAAGTGCAAGATTATGAAACAATTTTGTAAGACAAAGTATAGGGAAATTCACGCTAGAAGATAAATATCCATTGATTTTCATGGATAAATATCCATTGCTTTTATGGATAAATATCCATTGATTTTATGGATAAATATCTACTGATTAACCCTTGCTTGTTCAGTCTTCGCACGGCGGTGTCGCGCATCTTCTCCTGGCGCACATTCCTTCACCAAAGACGCTCTGCTCGGCACTCGCGCCCGGCTGCCACGCCGACTACGAGCAGAGAGGCAGAGGAACATTTTATTATACAACCTTTGAGCGATCTTCCTTTCCAATGTTAATACGCTCAATATTTCCGATTTACATCAATAACAAGGGTAGGGTATTCTTGATGCATTGTTTAAAAAAAGAAGAATAAGTAGTAGTATCTTAGCTGCGAACTTCACGCCAGCCGTCCGCTGCCTCGAGTGCTCGGCATGCATGGCTGGCCTCAGTGTCGTTCAGGTTCTCGAGTCGATCTCCCTGCCAAGCATATTTATTTATTTAATTATTCTTTTATTTAACTACATAAAATTGACTACACATTTGATTACACTTGAATATACTCATCGCCACGCCTGTTTGGCGAGAAAAGAAGTATCGTTGGTAATAGATAAGAAAAAATAGTGAGCAATATTTGAGCTAAATCGATCTTTACACTCTTTGTGGAAAGGCTGTAGGCCTTTCTTCGAAATTCAACTGCGTATAGGCTAATATTAGTTATTTTATTCTTGAAATGTTTCTGAAATATATTTTTTAGCACAAAATCCTGCTGAGCAAGCCGGTGGTGACGTGGCTGCACGAGCATCTCACCCGCGGCGCCTTCCCCATCATCTGTAGCGACATCTGCCACAAGGATGTCCAGGATTGGCCGCTCAACTTTGACTACCCAGCGGTCACTTTCGATAAATAACGCTATTTTATTCAGAGAAAACAAGTTTTAACACTTTAATTTTCAAGCGTTTTGCTGGAATAAATAAATACCGAGAAAGAGATAGAAATAACAATGTATTAATTTGAGTGCATGGCAGCCGCTGAATACCACTTCTGGAAGTTGATCGACGCGTCCAAGGAGCTGCTGAGACCGGAGCGGATGTGTCCCCTGGTCATTCGAGATTTTGGAGAAAGAAAAATCAATGAGTATTTGTTGATCATGTTTGCTAAAAGGGGCAAATCGATTTGTCACTGTAAAGAAATTGATGGATATTTCGAACAATTCTGTATTAGAAGAAAGGAAATAATGACTTCATTTATGTTTCCATTTAGGAGCTCGGCTGGTGCGAGCTGAACGAGCAGCCGAACGCGTTCCATTGCCTGCGCGAGTTGTGCGAAGAGGGTAAGAAGCTGTACTGCCTCTTTGAGTTATTAAAGTGAAAAATTAGAAGTATTGTTCATAACAATAATAAGAGATACACAAACTGTTAAAATAGTTTTACATATGGTACCCGAAATCACAGATAAACTTTGCAAACATATTTCACTAATGGCAACCCTTAATAAATAGCAAGACCAATCGCCGATTCGTAATCTACCCTCTCTCTATCTTCTCTCTGTCTCTCTTTCTCTGTCTCTCTTTCTCTGTCTCTCTTTCTCTATCTCTCTCTATCTCTATCTCTTTCTCTATTTGAAGTTCTCCGCGATCACCCGAGTTTCGTCGGGATTTGCGCGCTGATTCCAGACAGCGCGGAAGCAGCCGACAAGTTCACGAATGTCCACGGGGCCAAGGTTCCAGTCTCTTATTTATTTATTTATTTATCTTAAGGCATGGCGACATTGAGACGGTAACTAAAGAAAAAAAACTACTGGTAAATGTAATGAATTATGTAGAAGCGAAAAAAAATCGAGAAGTTGAGATAGATCTCTTTATGATCTTCCTCTATTATTACATTTATTGGCCGAAATAGTCGTTGCGTGGTGCTTGCTTTTCAAAATTGTTTTTTAAAAGATGCCTCACTGCTCAATCTCGATTTATTCTATTATTCTATTAGTCTATATCCGGCGCATGACCAGATTTTCTTTGTTGCAGATCTACAAAGAGAAGAAGCCGTACCACGAAAAGTTCGAAGAGAAGATTCGACGAAAGCGGGAGTTGTAGACTAGGCAAATTCTTCTTTTTGATTCCTTAACCAAATTGTTTAATGCTTGAAATTGTTTTTTATTAATATAAATATTTTATGTAGAAATGTTATTTTAATGGAGACTGCTCAAGACATTAAATTTTAAATATTCGACAGCAAAATACCTGGCTTAAAGCTAATGAAAGACTAATTGTATTCTTTTAAAAGAAGTGTACATAGTCTGCATGTTGTCTAAAAAGTATTCTCTCGGTGTTAATTTTGTATGGCATGAGAGGCATCAGATGCTCCGACGGGATCGTGTGTGTTTCATGTGTAACTAACAAAGCACTTAATTCAAATAACATCTAAGCACTTAATTTAAATAACATCGGTTTCTGATCGACGAGCGATTAAGATAGCTTCTCTGGAAGGATCAAGCAGCACTAGATTGGCGCCTGTCCCGGGGAAAGTGTTGGATATTGCTAACCAAACTTTTATGTGGGGGTACCCATGCGTGCTATGAAGAAAATTAGGGGATCAAATTCGTTATAAAGAATTTTTCTTTGACAATACAATCAATTTTCTTTTCATCAATGTATGTGTGTGTGTAATTGGGAACAACTTTTATGCATTTATTTTTCAAAAATTGGTTTTTTGTGCACTTTATCAATTTAACGGACCGAATGGGTGCAAGCGAATAGGTGAGAAGAGAGAGGAGAAAAAATGACACAAGACGCGTTTTTTATCATTTGTAAGACTAGCAAATCGTCGTGTGTCTTGCTTTAGTCTTCACGTTGATCGATATAAACATGAATACCGAAGAAACAACTTTGCTATTAGAATGCCTAGTCGCTTCATGAAGCTGTCTCGCATACTTACTCTCTGCCCGACGTTAACATATTCAAAAGACGTATTCAGACATTTATGTAAATACATACATATGTATATGATGTGGGGCCTCGTCCAGCCTTCGGGAAGCCGGTCACTCTCGGTCCCGCGTTTGGAGGAGCATAGGTTCAGCCATCGATATCACCTACCCCATATCCCACGATTTCACAGATTTCACCTGCGAGGTTTAATTTTAATTTTAATGTTAATGTTGTCACATCATTTAACTGATTTAGGAATAAATAAATAAATAAAAATGAGTCTTGGACTACATTTAGAATGAATAAAAATTGTATTTGATTTTATTTCAACGAGAAACCAGGCAGAAAAGTGCTGCCTTAGGACAATTGAACATTGTAGTGAAGCCCAAATTTCCTATGCCATTGCCATCTCTGAATACGTGTCTTTACGGGGGTGACAGGTTCGTGCTGCGAAAAGAGATCGCAATGAACGATTAATGAGTGGAACACCTCTGTTCTTTCGCTCTAAGGAATCTCTTTGGCCCATCGTTCCCCAGTTATTTCTTTTTCTCTCACCCTCTCACTCACGCGCTCTCTCTCTCTTTCTCTTTCCATCTTGTCCGAAACGTCAATGAGCAATAATCCAGCTTAATCTCATTAGAAAGTGTTCAACCTTTCGGACTACACCTTTCGCGGCAGCATTAGCGGATAAAAAGGGTGCAAAACTCCCAAGTGGAAGAAGTGATTTAGTGCCCGATACAGAATTTCAAATTTGAAACGTATGTGTATGTAACGTCTCTCAAGTTCTTTTATTGCCTCTCTCTCATCCCTGGGTATTCTTTTCACCCATTGGCACTCCTTACTTGTATCGACAGAGATCCTATGTCCAACCGAACATGATCAGACGGTAATATAAAAGAAGACGTGATTCTTTCCTTTAATAAGTCGTCGCAATTTTCTGAGATTGGAACAGCCGATGTTGCCTTCCATTTCGAAGTTCCGTGATATTTACCGACAGATTCTAATGTTACTACGTCAACAAGGAAGGTATACTTTTATTTCTATTAAAGAGAGACCATGAAACTTGAATTAATATTATCCACGCGAATATTAAATATTTAGACTCAATTCAGGTTCATACTAGAAACTTGGGATGTGATTCAAAAGAAGAAGAAAATAACGCCAGCCCGTCTCATTTTGCTCATCTTATTTGTCCTGGGTTGTTATTTTATTGCATCATCGCTCTCTCCGATCGATGGCTACGTGCCATCTTGTATGGAAAGGTTTAAGGTTCTCTTTTCAATTTTTATTTTTATCTTCTCAATAAAAAAAAAATTTAGTTTACCAAGGTGATTAATATAAGTAAGTTAAAAAAGGAATAACATAAATTGGAAATAGTCAGAAATGTAATTACATACATATGTATGTACTTAGTATGTTCATACCAGAAGCGATAGTCGCCGAACTTATTGTTAGAAGTGCATGGTAAAGGAAGAGATAGAAGTGCGCACAAGATGGTATAATGACGTGTGATGTGAATGTGGTTAGGGCATTATAGTAAAATCAGCAAATATTGTGTGAGAGAGAAGCCGTTACACGTCATTTCCAAGGCGTTTTGTGCCTTCCATGACAAGCATGCACACATACATACCTTATTCACATGCACGTGGAGACTCTTTTGGGATATATATATATATATATATATATATATATATATATAAATATATATATATATATATATGTTTATATTTTTTTATCTAATCAAAGCAATATCATAATTTTCACTTTTTTTCAATTATAGAACACAATGCCAGTGGTGCGCGAGGTGAGAACGCGAGAGGCACTTTTGTTCTCTATTTCTCAGCGCTCCGCCGTGTTGACTCCGTCCGCATGGAAGGCGTCAGCGCGAGGCGTGCGCCTTCTGTTCCGCAACGAGGAGATGGCATTCAAGTTCGACCGCCTGCCCACCGCCATCCAGCCCGGCTGCACGGCGCACGCAATAGTCGCCGTCATTTCGAACGCCAACCACTCTGATGTAGAAGGGATTTGCTTTTTTTTTTAGCCTTTTCCTATTAATTTGTCTTTTTGACCTGTTTATTTCGGAAGTAAGTCCATTTTCAGCAGCGCACTTTTATTCGCGCGACATGGGCTTCGCCGGCCGAGTCGGCTGCTATTCGGGTCCAGTTAAATTTCTTATCTCGTTGCAACAGTTGTATGAAAACGTCATGTACATATGCACTATAATCATATGTACATACTATATGTACATACATATGTTTATATGTGCATACATAGATATGTACATATGCTGATGCATATTAAATTCTTCATTTGAATTTTTATGGTATGTCTTGACAAAAGTCAGGATTTTTGTATTGTAGCACGGGCAAGCAAAGCTCTTCTTCGTGATCGGGAAGTCGAAGGAGCACAAGAGACGCTTAGAGAACGAAGCCGATGTTCACGGTGATCTCCTGCTCCTCGACGCGCCCGAGCTGTACGAGAATCTCATTCATAAGGTTAGAAGAAGAACACGTTTTCCCGTTTTTATATGTACATTTGTATGTAGCGAATGAAAGTATACAATTGCTCTTCATCTGACATATTCTATGTTTAACAAGTTGTTCTTAGTACAATCATTAATCTTGAATGCCACCACAGACGATTGCTCTAATGCATGTCGGAACGCATCTCTGCCAGGCAAAGATGATCGTCAAAGTTGATGATGTTCGTTTAATCATTAACGTATACATTTGTGAAAATCAATGCTTGTAAGTAGTTGGTTTTTATTTTTTGCTAATAATAATATGAAATATATTTTTTTTTCTAGAAAAGAATAAAATTGAATAATAAGGATACGTCCTTTCTTTTTTCTAGGACACATTGGTGCACGTTGATCGGTTGCTCCAAGCAGAGCAGACTTGGCTGGACTTGAGAGACGCCACAATCTACGGTCTCATTCGTGACCACAGTCCTGTCATACGAGAAGAGGGCAGCAAGTGGTGCGCTAGTCACTTACACTGGCTATAACAACCACAACACTTTTGCTCCAGTGAACAAGATAACAAATGTATATTGCTAATATAATATTGGACGCAGAACGTCTTGAAAAGGATACCCAGTCGTATTTGTATGAAATGAAGGTACGTCCCATACTCCGTGGTCGCCTCTCCAGTGTACCCTCCTTACCTCTCTGGCACTATCTATATCATGACATCCTCTGCTGCGCGGCGCATTCTCAGCAGCGGCACCGCGGATTTACCGATGCAACTGGTTTATATTTTTCCTATTTAAACTTTTTTGTATTTAGAATTCCTCGATGACTGGAAAGCATTTCTGGCCGTCTTAATTCCTGGAAATCCTTTCCAATGTAGTTCCGAACGGCAAAATGCACTCTCTGCCTTCTACTCTCTGGAATTGGATATTCACCGTGATTTATGCTATTGATAAATTCCATCCTTAATAGGTTAAAAGATATATGAACATATATACAGGTTAGAAGATATATGTACGTACATACTACATACCTTCTTCAGTGTAATGTTTTCTTTGCGATTTCAATGTATATACATACATATATTTTTTCCGTAATACTTTGCAGAGATTTATGAAGTAACACCTTGTATGATAATACAGTATGTATATGTACTAATTTATCGATACTTGCAGCCAGAGGATACTCTGATAACTGGCTTCGCTGTCCGCTCGTGCGATATTCAATTGCGCGAGCCCCCGCCGCTCTTCCACGAACACATCGAGATTAACCCCATCTCGGCCGCTATCTCTCATGCTGCCATCTCTTGCGGAGATGCCAAGGTTCCTTTTTTCAAGCTGAACTTTCATCTGCAACTTACAACTACTATAGTAGTTGGAAGTCAAATGTGAATACGTTTCAATATGGTATTGTTTATATTTTACCGCATAAGCAGATATGTACATACAAGAATATGTACATACCTAAATAATGTAGTTACTTTCTT
The DNA here is from genome assembly GCA_945643635.1 of Allodiplogaster sudhausi. Classification (NCBI taxonomy): domain Eukaryota; kingdom Metazoa; phylum Nematoda; class Chromadorea; order Rhabditida; family Diplogasteridae; genus Allodiplogaster; species Allodiplogaster sudhausi. Next base: position 4,592,938 of record CALZFC010000017.1, on the reverse strand, counting down.
CTTGAGACGCCACTGGATATTCTTCGGACGTGGTTGGCAATGAAAAGCGACACAACAACGGAGCGATTGCTGAGAATGCTAAAGAACATTGCTGACTTAATGAGCCCTTGAGCCAGACTGTTTGTACTAACAGTAAAACCGTGCCTAAGGCACCGAGAAATATTTTAATGTGCACTTTGTTATGGTCGACGTGGACCAGTAAACACAGCTCACCAAGTATACAGTACCGTCCAACATTGTTGGGTCCGCGATTAAAAGGATTAATATGATTAATAGGATTAATTAAATTAATTAAAATAATTCAAACTCAAATTGTGGAGCGGGGACGCATTCTCATGTGGTTTTCTTTATAGGGAAGGTGATTTTGCGATACGGATTAAGTATTCATCAAGTTAAATTGCGAAAATGTCATAAAATGACAGAAATCTATAAGGGTGGCTTTTCCCCGGTCTTTAGCACAATGCGCTGCCTGGCCATGCCAGCCGCATGCTCGAACAACTAGAATATTGTTATTTGTGATTATTCCGCTATAATTTTGCTTTTAATATGCTTGTGGGACGATTTCATAATTAATAATAGCTTTAAATTTACTTTTACACGACTTTTAAGGCATAAATTTTGAAAAATCATATTTTCATGCAAACCTGCTGCTAAACAGCGGGAGAAAGCCACCCTTTCAGATTTCTGTCATTTTATGACATTTTCGCAATTTAACTTGATGAATACTTAATCCATATCGCAACATCATCTTCCCTGTGAAGAAAACCACATGAGAATGCGTCCCCGCTCCACAATTTGAGTTTGAATTATTTAAATTAATTTAATTAATCCTATTAATCAGATTAATCCTATTAATTGCGGACCCAACAATGTTGGACGGTACTGTATGTTCATTCTGAATCTATTTTCTATATGCATTTTTCAGTTTCATTATTGATTTCGCTTTGCCTTCTTCGTCGAAGAATGAAGGATGCAGAACAAAATTTGGTATTGATATTGAATGGCTGAGAGGGGACGATAACGAACGAGTCAATGAATGTTGCTCCATACATATTCAGATAAACAGATAACTAATTTTTTAAGATTTCGATCAACAACTTCAATTACTCGATAGAAGTGAATAAATACGACATCATGTAGTTAAAAAAAATAGTTTTTGATTTTATTTCACAGAAAAAACAGGCAGAAAAGTGCTGCCTTAGGACAATTGAACATTGTAGTGAAGCCCAAATTTCATATGCAATAGGCCAATGAGATCTCTGAATGCGTGGCTTTACGAAAGGTGACAGGTTCGTGTTGCGAAAAGAGATCGCAGTGAAAGATTAATGAGTGGAACACCTCTGGTCTTTCGCTCTAAGGAATCTCTTTGGCGCATCGCTCCCCATTTATTTCATTGTCTCTCATCCTCTCACTCACGCTCTCTCTCTCTCTCTCTTTCTATCTTTACCGAAACGTTAAGAGAGCAAAAATCCAGCCTAATCTCATTAGAACGAGCTCAACCTTTCGGACTACACCTTTGGCGGCAGCATTAGAATAGAAAAAATGGTGCAAAACTCCCAAGTCGAAAATCGGTGAAAATCGGTGCTTTGGGGCCCTCTACAAAATTTCAAATTTGAAACGTATGTGTATGTAAGTTCTCAAGTTCTTTCATTGACTCGCTTTTCTCTAACGTCTGCATGTCTCATCCCTTGGTGAAAATGAGGCGCTAAGTGGGCAGCACGGGCAGACTATGCCTCTTCTTCCCACTAATTGGCACTCCTTAATTGGATTTTTGAAAGCAGAGGGTGCATCGACAGAGACGTTTTCCACCGTATTTAAAAAAATGCAAGTTTCAGCTGATTTTTTTTTCACTTCCAACCGATCTATTAGGCCAAACTTGATCATGTTGAATTTTTCTGAGATTGGAACAGCTGCCATGCGATTAATCTTACGTTGTGTCAATGACATGTCGTCGACATTCAGTCACGACCGTATTTGGTCATGACCAGTATTTTTGCAATATCTGGAGAGCTGGAGCATAGCCCCTTGCTAATCACAAATTGCAAATTCAAACTAAACTATCATGATTTAATGAATATCCGTCATTCCGTTGATAATGCAACATCATGCTTGTGGGTGAATGCGAGCAAAAGGTGGATGGGTATCATCCTGTGCAAAATGCTGTTAAAAATTACGGTATAAAGTGTACATTTGGTAACGCATTAAGTCGAAACGGTGAATTCGGTCACGACCCACGGTCATATCCATGAGCGTGTCGCTCTGCGTCTCTCACAACTATGTACTATCATATTTTGGTCATGACCATGGGTCGCTTCCGAGTGAACGTGACTACCAAATTATTGCTCTTCGGTCATGACCGTGTCAATGACACCTGTTGGTTCGGTCGCAATCCATGTATTAAGATAGGCTGTATTGTTTTCTGTCATTGACCGGTGTCAAAGACATGCAAATTGGTCGTGACTGTTTGTCGACGACATGTCATTGACACAATGTAAGATTAAGCGCGCGGCTGATGTTACCTCCCATTTCGAAGTTCCGTGATATTTACCGACAGATTCTACTTGTTACTACGTCAACAAGTAAGGTCTAGTTTCTCTTCCATTAAAGACTGGCAATGAAACAGGAATTAATGTTCTCCAAATAAAAATTTAGTAAAATTCATGGATTTGTCCATGGATTAGTAAAATATCATATGCTCCCCAAACAACTGGGACAGCATAATCCTTCTTTTCAATTATAAGACGAAGGCGGCGTAAAGTGACAGCGAACGCATTCATAATGGTCCTTTTGTAACGTTAGTTAGCTCTCCTTAATTTTAAGCGAGTGCATTTTGCCTCTTCATTGCAGGTCGACGAGGAACGTCTCACGCCCGAGTCGGAGCGTCAGCATCGATTCTACGGCGGAGAAATGGACGACTACGATGCTGTCGGAGAGCATCGACTCTATGTTAGAATGAGTGAAAGAATGGCTTGATGACACGCAGGGGAGGCCGGGGGCCGAAAATATCCGGCCCGGCCCCCGGGGGGGCCGGCCTCAAATCTTGAAATTTTCCTTTAAAAAAAATCTGCGTCGAAGGAAAAAATTCATAAATTGAGAAAATTCGTACATCTGTAACGCATACGAAATAAATCGGGCACTTTTCATCATAAATTGGCTCGTGCTGTTCAAGTGGGGTGAACTTCATTCAATTATCCACGGCCTCCGGCCCCCAGGGTCGTTCCCGGCCCCGGGGCCGGGGCCGGGGGCCTGGGCCCTGGGCCCGCGCCAGCCACCCCTGATGATACGAAAGGAAATCAAAGAATAAATTTAAACAATTCGCCTACAAATTGTCTTCAGCAATTTAATTTTTTTCGATTAAAGAACAAAATTGTGTGCCATGACTACTCGCAAGCTGTGCGAGGTGAGAAAGAGCGAGAAAGAAAATGGGGAGAGTCTTGATTCTTTCAGGATAAATTTCCATCCGAGCAGTTCGAATTGGCAGACGCCATTCGGCGTTACGTGCAATTCTTCGGCGATTATGAGCAGCACGAGTGGGAAGAGGAGGAAGGAAAAGAGAGAAAGGCAGACTTTGAGAGAGAAGAGAAAGCATGGAAAGGAAGAGACGCAGACGCCGTAGGCAACTTCCCTTTATCTTGCCCATTTCCCTGTTGTTCTTTTATTTTCGAAAAAAAACCTGTTTGAATAAATTTTGTTCCTTTTCGAGAGAATGCCTTTTTGGACAATGCATTCAGTCACGCTTGAATGGTGCAACGATCAATTTTACCAAATCAGTACATTTGTAATTTTGAGAGCAGCCAGTACACTTTCTCTCTCTCTCCCGCTCTCTCTCGCGCACTTATGGCTAGGTTATGCGCTTTTAACGAATAAAGCAAGGGATAATTCTTTAGCTGTATTTGGATATCATAGTTCTACGAAGTTTTTCAAGTTCAAAGGAATTCTTTTTTGGACATTTCCATCCCAATCAAGCATAGAAACAATGTGTGGTGCAAATGAAAAATAGCAAGGTCCAAGAGCCAAGGCTCAATTATCCCTAGGATGATAAGAAAATGGTTGGAATGCAAGCAAACAAGCTTTTGTGGCGACAAACTAGACTAACAACTAACTAGACTATGACACCTCAGTTGCTCTGTCTCTGTTTCTCTGTCTCCCTCAGTATCTTTCTATCTATCTATCTCTCTCTATCTCTCTTTCTTTCTATGCAGCGATGGAGCTAAGCGAACTCGCGCAGGCCCCTCAACGACACGCCTACTTCCCTTCCGAGGCCGAGACAAGAGCGAGCGCCTCTCGCAAACGGCGATGGAGGCAGGGCATCGCGAACACTGCTCGGCAGACGAGGTTCGGCGGCACTCGAGCCAATACACGGTCCGTGACCACGGTGTTAGCAGTGGAGCCGCAGGAGCTGCAAGCGAGGCTGGCCAGGGTGGCCCGATCGGATCGGATGACCGGCCTTGCATACCGTGACGCTGAGTGGCACCTATGAAGGGATCAATGTGCACTACGATCCGGCCACGCAGACGAATCGAATCGAATATATTAGGGTGCGTATTCACAATCGAATTGGAGTGGTCAAAGTAGTGTTGACGTGAATGAAAATCACGGTTAAACTACTAACAATAAGAATGTGTAGAATGTGTGAATTATGGTACAAAACCCGTCATTCGGACTTACCAATGGAGTGCCAGTGCATTATGCGTCCGGTCAGACGATGGAAGTGATCAGTACGCTCTTCTACCAGCAGTCTACGGGCCTCGACAGCGTCACTCCCAACTCGCACACTACATTCGCCGCGCCGCCCTGTGCAAGGAACGACGATGAACAATAAGCCAAATCGAAAACAAAACCATAGACACTAACATTCGGATTTAAACTCCCCAAACCAAAGATAGTGGATTCAATTTGCGAATCCACTATCGGTGGTTCTTCAACAGGTCGAAAGACTAGCTGGAGTTCTAATCGTTCAAATCTAATTCGGTCCTAGTATCATTATGCTCTGCTCAGTCAGATTCCAAAGATTCATGGTGAAATTTCTTGTTTGAAGTATTTTATAGTTCTCTCGGCAATTTGTTCACTAAATTTATGTCCTCGATGAAGGTAAAGAAATACGACATGTGTAGAGGGGAGCGAGGTCCAGAACACTTGCTGCGGGCAGGAGGGATCCCGAAGAGGCGAGAGGGACGTGCCGGAGTCGGAAGTGAATGATGTGTGAGAGGAGGACGAGAAGAGTCGTCATAATGGTGCGAGAACCAGGTAAAGAGGGCTTCGAGGTTGCTTCATGCTGGTGGTAAGAGGTTGGGGAGCGTGTTTGTCCTGCATTTGAATCCTGGGGAGGACGGCGGTCATGCTATCCTTTCTCTGAGCTTCCTCTGAGCTTCCTCTGAGCTTCCTCTAAGCTTCCTCTAAGCTTCCTCTGAGCATCCACTGATCTTCCTCTGATCTTCCTCTGAGCTTCCTCTAAGCTTCCTCTGAGCATCCACTGATCTTCCTCTGATCTTCCTCTGAGCTTCCTCTAAGCTTCCTCTGAGCATCCACTGATCTTCCTCTGATCTTCCTCTGAGCTTCCTCTAAGCTTCCTCTGAGCATCCACTGATCTTCCTCTGATCTACCTCTGAGCTTCCTCTAAGCTTCCTCTGAGCATCCACTGATCTTCCTCTGATCTTCCTCTGAGCTTCCTCTGAGCTTCCGCTGAGCTTGCTCTGAGCTTCCTAACCCCTTGAGAATGCGTCCTCAGATTAGATTAAATTGAATGTTTAATTTATTATAGAATATTAGTTAATGGATAAATTTTGGTGGCAGAAGTCACTACTTATTTGAAATTTGGCTCTCATGTGCAATGATTAGCGAATGACGCATAAATTCATGTCGTATGAGCATCTGATTTTTCCGACCCAAAATCTAGTACTATTTACTGATCATAGAAAATATCGACTGGCGTCGGCGAGCGCTTCCTCGGGACTTTACGCGGTATGCGAGTCCGTTCATTGTCTAGTCTTTCACATTAGATACATATACACGGCTAACGCTGAGTAACCACGGTTACTTTCGTGAGTTTGCGTGTGAATTTCCATATTAAATAATGCGAAATGTGGTGTAATATTGCAATCTTTCTACCCTCATAAGATGCTCGAACAGTCTCTCGGGATTCGTCACATGGTTTATTGTTTGCGTGATAATCGACTTTGAAGAACTGGCATAGGAAGTGAAGTAAAAAACTGATTCGAGACACTTGACCACATCCAGATGCAGCAGTCAAGCGGGTCCACAACACGTGTACTTTGCGTACTGCGGAACGTAGGCGCCCGCCATGTTGTTCATATGCCAGAGGCCATCTCCAGCTGGGTCGCACACGAGCTTAGAGACGTTTGTGTTCATCCACTTTGAAAAGCCGTCGTTAATGTGGAACACCTTTAATAGGAAGATAATTTCTAATAAAAAAATTCTACAAGTGAAAAACAGTGTTTTGCATACAAAATAGCCGTATTTACTGACACCAGGTCTGTAGTAATTGCAGAGCATATTTCCCGGGCTGGTCGATAATGCCCCCATGCAAACTTCTCTAAAAGTATTGCGAACTAAGGTTTCTCGCATTCCATTGTGAAATTTTAATATATGCATAGTATCCAACACACATATCATATATATATATATATATATATATATATATATATACATATATATATATATATATATATATATATATATATATATATAAACTTTAATATAGTAGTTCAAACGACGCTCACCCTGTCGGTGGGGTCATTTCGGCCGAGTCAATGACTACGCACATCTTTTCAGGTATTTCTGTAATATGATTTCCATGTACATATGTATGTATGGATAGCTACATCGCAATAAGAAAGAACGAACAAACATCAAGATTATATGTGTCTTGTTTTTTTGCTTTATTTGGTCAGGTTGAGCTAGAAACTTCGATCGCAAGTGTCCCGTACTCACAAAAATCTCTCTGCCCTGAGGAAATTAACAGTATTTTCTACTTTGAATATTTTTTTTTCCCGCCATTTTCAAAAAAAAATTTGCAGAACTACAATGTGGCCTACCCGGCCATCAGTCTCCACACTAGCACCATTTCTGTGGATTGCTTACACCGTACTTTTTAGTCATCAGGCAGCTATTCGTTGTAGGGGTTTCCCTAATGATCTCTTTTAAGGAATACAATATATATATATATATATATATATATATATATATATAATATAATATAATAAATTTTTTTTACTTTTAGAGTTACATTCGGCTATGATTATCCATCAATATTCTTCTAGAATGATTTACACTTGAGAATGCACACAATACACTTACTGAGATTCACTTCAGTGACTTGATGCGAGTAAGCATTGATGGCCGAAGAGGAGTGAAGGAGCCCGAGTGCAACAAGTAGCAGGGAACTGCACGAAAACACTGCAATGCAGACAATTCAAAGAAGTAGTTTCGTCGAACCAAATGTGCGGGATTTCAAATTGTCGCTCATTCGGTTCAGTGAATCGCGTGTGCTAATCCAAATCACTAAAGGGAGGGCGCGGGAATTTCCTTTTCGTTATTAGAGGAAAACAATACCGCAGATATGGTAGTGGGATTAAAAGAAACATGTATTTACCCGTCATCTTCAAACTCCATTCGCGGTAGCGTTTTTCAAACGATCTATGAAGACAGCCGGAGAGAAATAGAGATGTTGGGATTAACATCAGTCGATCTTAATTGGATAACAATTGATTCAAATGACCGCGAGTACTTTTTTCTACAGAACGTAAGACAAATAATAATGAAAATACCATATGAGAACACTGTCGTGTTTTGCACAAAATATGTGGAGAGAGGCCAGTGAAAGAGGTAGAGCGAATAAGCGACGTCTCCCAACCAAACTAGCACTCGTTGACTCAGAAGTTTCCGAGTTACGAGCATCTGAAACAGAAAAACTCGTTCTTTTGTTTTCTAAATATAAAATTGTGTGAAAGTAAATGTTTCCCAACCGATGGCTCCATTCCATAGGCAATGAGCACGGCAGAGGAGAGAGTGACACCGATTCGAGCGATGCGATGATCGAAAGCCACGAACGGAATGAAAGGAACGAGGACGGCCAGGACGGAGAGGAGGAGAGTTAGTTGTCTAACGGAACAACAATTCTTATGAACCTCTTCTGCTTCTGGGTCCTCCTCCACAGGTAAAATAACATGCTGAAATTTGATATTTTATTTAATCAGTTTAAACAAAATAAATTTCTGTTAAATTCGGGAATTTGGAGTGACTCTTCATCTACTAGCGGAATGATAGGAGTCTCAAAATTGCCTTCACATTTTTCTAAGGCACTAAAATATGAACTTCAGTTATGTTCACGAACCTCTGATTCGTTTTGCTCAATGCAGGCAACAAGAAAGAATTGCCAGAGACGAGAGAAAACGAAATGGAAGGAGACCAAGGTTGAAGACGAGACATAAAAGACAACAGAAATGGCAGACACTAAATCATAAAACATGTTCATATTTTGCGGCTACGCTTTTTATCCGAACCAGAGATGAAAAAGACTCGAGGGTTTATAAATCTGCCGAAGCTCTTCTTTAATCCGAAAAGAAGCGGAATGAGGAGATAAAACTGGATTTCGACTGAGAGCGACCAGACATGCGTGAAGAGGTCCTCCTTTTTAACATACTGGAAAGTAGAGAAACATCGTGTTTCTTGCCTCCAAGGTCATGGGAACATATTATAAGGAACTCCACCTCGAAATAGTCGTATTTGTGAACGAGGGCCAATATATTAGAGACGAAGGCGAGGGCTGCCAGAGCCGATTTCTAAACATCCATTTCTATAAAGATGAATTATGAGAAAGGAATCTCCCTAAATGAAGTTCCTACAATGAATAAAGGAAAGAACCCGACCTTGGCGCCCTCCAGAAGAACTGGATTTATTTGCCAACTGAAGATGGCGATTGCCACTGCGCAGTAAAGAAGATGAAGCGGAAGAATTCGTCGGAGGCGTCGGAAGTAGAAGTCGGCCACCACGGCCGCCGTCAGGAATCCACCGGCTTTTTCGAGGGAACGGCCAAAGATGCGGACGATTAGGAAGCCGGAGATCACGAAGAAACTGAATTTAGTCTTTCGCAGCGAAAGTTTAATTAAAGGGATGAATTCGACATAGTTTTTTTTGTTTTCTGGACTTAACAATCACAATTTTGTGTGTATTTAATAGTTTGTTGTTTTCGTGACGGCTTACCAGTCTTTCTTTTCGATCAGAAAATAGTTTTAAATTCACAAATTATAGTCTCTATGTAAACAATACATCGCACTTTTTCTGAAAAGGTCCGAAATGACTAACATATCCACTCCTAGGAAGCCATTCGGAAAGATCTCGGGATAGAAGTGGAACAGGAGGACGGCGGAAATTGCCACGCCTCTTAGACCCTGAACGAAAATATACTTCCTTCTAAAGAATATACAATTGATAAGATTAGATGAATTTAAGAAAGAATAATCAATCATACAAATAAATCAATAAGAAAAAAATATCAATAAGATCACTCTACATTGAACGAACTTGAATATCATTCCGCTGTGAAACAGTTTGGCACGCAAACTCGTTAGAAGTTTGCTGCGGAAGAAGAACTGTCTCTGCTTCTTCACAATGACTTTCATTCTCCTTCTCTGGGTCGAGTCCTAGTTTATGTTGTCTAAGTAAGTCGATCATCGCTGTCCGCGTTCCCTTCTCCTTTCGAATCCAGCTCATCTATCGGGAAGGGCTTGAAGGTGAAGGTGCTCACGACGATTATCGAAATGGGTCTGAATGAGTTCAGCTATTCATGTACATCATTGTGAACAATAAAACACATGTATGTGAGGTTGTTCGGCAGGAGACATGATCGAGAACTTGAAAAGGAATAAGTCGGAAAGCCGTAAGAATGGCCACTGTTGTTGCTTCTTTTGTTATATAGAGAGGAGGAATGGCGTGCCAAATGAGTTTTTTCGACAATTCGGTGTTGGCTTTGGTCTGGTCAAAGATGGGATATGAAGATTTCTCTCTTTCTCTCTCTCTCTCTCCCTCTCTCTCTCTCTCTCTTCCTCGATCAAAAAGAGAGCGCGGTGCACACCCTGAATTGAGCAAGTGCTGACAATATCCGGTTTGGGGATACTATGTATTCCAAGCGCCTTCAATTTGTACTAAGTGAAGATGTGTTCACTGTCTTTATTTATCTAACATGTTTCCAGTCTCCCTCTCTCTTCCTCTCTTTGTCCACATTCAATTCTCATTATTCTCTAGTCTTTGTTCACTTCAGCACTAACTCCTTTTTATATTCCAGTTCTGTTCGGCATGATTTATGTAAACCTATCCAAATAACTCATACCTTATTTGGATATCTGTTCCAGGCCGGGGATGGGGTTACAAAAGCAAAAAAAAAATTAGGTTAAAAAAAATTTACATTTATTGATAAGAAATATCTCTTCTCTGACCTAGCAGGTTCAATACGATTTGATTATTTTTTATTTGATTTTCTCAAATTGATTACATATGCCGACTGACGAAACTTTTCTGACACACAAAACCTGCCTGTTGTTACGATTCTGTTACGATTTTCTTACGATTCCCTTGGGCCCGGTACTCGCGCATCTCCTATCGTCCAGTTCGCTTATCTCTCAATACTATCTACTTTTCTCTCTCTCTCTCTTCTTTTCTTGTGTATACCACGTCCTGAGATTGCGAGAAGAGAGAAAGAGAGAAAGAAAGAAAGAAAGAGAGAAAGAGAGAAATGGAGGAATAGAGAAAGATAGAGAAATTTGAACGAATGTGCGTGCATATTAGAAGAAATTTTGCGCCCTTCTTTTTCTCTCTTCTACACGCACTATTTCCATGCTCGCTTAACATACATACTTTCTTAACACCTAGAGAAGGTCGAGAGATAATGGAAAGAAGAGAGCAAAAGGAGGGCGGAAAATTTCTTCTGATATGCACGCGTATTCATATCAGAGTGGGAAGTAATCTCATTAGAAGCTCATCAATTAAAAAAAAAACCATCAATTAGATCAATCTACATTGAACGAACTTGAATATCATTCCGCTGTGAAGCAGTTTGGCACGCAAACTCCTTGGAAGTTTGCTGCGGAAGAAGAGCTCTCTCTGCTTCTTCACAATGACTTCCCTTCTATTTCTTTGGGTCGAGTCTAACCATAAGTAAATCGATCATCGTTGTTCACGTTCCCTTCTCCTTTCGAATCCAACACATCTATCGGGAGGGCCTTGAAGTTGGTCAATACGTATAACGAAACATGTATGATATGCATTTACATCAGTTTGAAACAGGCAGAAAAGTGGTGCCTTACGACAATTAAAGATTGTAGTGAAGCCCGAACTTCATATGCCAAAGGCCAATGTCTTCCTGACGAAAGAGATCGCAGTGAACGATTAATGAGTGGCACACCTCTCTTCTTCCACTCTAAGGAATCTCTTCTTTGACACATCGTTCCCCATTTATTTCTTTTTCTCTCACCCTCTCACTCACGCGCTCTCTCTTTCCATCTTGCCCGCAACGTCAATGGGGCCAAAAATCCTGCTTAAAGGATCGCTAATTGTGAGGCGAATATGCGTGCAGATTAGAAGAAATTTTCCGCCCCCCTTTTCCTCTCCTCTACACGCACTATTTCCATGCGCTCTCGCATACTCGCTCAACGTTCTTTCTTAGCACATGGAGAAGGTGGAGAGTTATTGGAAAGAAGAGAGAAAAGGAGTTGCGGAAAATTTCTTATGTCATGCACGCGCATTCGCCGGAGTGGGCCTATAATCTCTAACGAGCAACCTATAGGACTCCATCAATTGCAACACTGGCATAAAGAAAATGGTGCAAAACTCCCAAGTGGAAGAACGGTGATTTGGTTGGAAGAACTGTGATCCCGCTACAAAATTTCAAATTTGAAATGTATGTGTATGTAACCTCTCTCAAGTACTTTCATTGTCTCGCTTTTCGCTATCGTCTGTATCTTTCATCCCTTCGTGAAAATGAGGCGCTAATGGAAAGTGGATTGATTATTTTTAGCATGGGGATAGTACACGTCGTCTCGTCGAATGCCGAGAAGACTTCTGCTCTCGCTACCCTTTTACTTTAATGTGAGAAATTCGTTATCTTTGCTCACATGGTGTTCGTCGTCATCTAATCGAGTAGAAATTTTCTTTGACAGGCATCATGGATGTTCATCGCTTCAAACGATGATCAACCATTATGAACCTGGTGGAAGTTTTCATTACCGTTATAACATATCGATTGGCAGGTCTGTTTTTTTACTATAAAAATATATATATCTTGAGCATAAAGAGTAATCAAACCCTTTTTCAAGGACAAAGATAGTCAGTCATCAAGGCTGTAAGTCAGCTTGGAGCACTCATACGTTCTTTCTGTGCGGATGGTCACTTTGTAAAGTTAGTCGTTAACTCTCCTCAAATGTAATTGCATGCATTTTGCCTCGAAGAGCAGAACACTCACATAATATAGTAAATGAATTGAATCTATAATAGGGTTGGTGGTCTGATCTCTTGGAAGGCCATTCATTATTCATTGCAGATCGATGAAGAAATTCTACCACCCGAGTCGGAGCGTCAGCATCGATGCTACGGCGGAGAAATGGACGACTACGATGCTGTCGGCGAGTATCGACTCTATGTTAGCATGGGGCAGAATATTGGTTGCTGATACAAAAGGAAATCAAAGAATAAATTTAAAAATTAGCCTACAAATTGTCTTCAGCCATTTTAATCGCTTTATACATTTGAATACATTTCTTTTTTGAAATTTATATATGTTTTTAGGTCAAAGTGTTAGCAGGACCCTTTTCTACGTTGTTCTTTTATTTTCGAAATATACCTGTTTGAATAAATTTTGTTCTTTTTCTCGTAATAAAGCTTTTTTCGACAATGCATTCAGACACGCTGGTGCAACGAGCAGTTTTACCAAAGCAGTACATTTGGCGTTTGAGAGCAGCCAATACATTTTCTCTCTCTCTGTCTCTCTCTCTCTCTCTCTCTCTCTCTCTCTTTCAGTTTTTCAAGTTCAAAGGATTCGTTTATGGACAATTCCCAATCAAAGCATAGAAACAATGTGTCGTGCAAAATGAAAAATGGCTAGGTCCAAGAGCCAAGGCGCAATTATCCCCCCCCCCTCCCCCAAATGATAAGAATTGAGTGGAATGCGAGCAAACATGCTTTTGTGGCGACAAAACAGACTAACACCTAACTAGACTATGACACCTTTCTCTCTCTCGCACTCTCTTTCACTTACTCTGTCTCTCCCTCTCACTTTCCCCTGTTTCTCTGTCTCCCTCAGTATCTTCCTATCTATCTCTCTCATCATCTCTCTCTCACTCTCTTTCTATATTTCTCACTCCTTCACACTTTCTGCTCCTTTTCTCTATCGATCACGGCTTCTTACCTTATCACCGCTTGTATCCTTCTCCCGTTCTCTATAGCTCGTTCTCACTCACTCACTCAATATCTCTCTCTCTCTCTCTCTGCCATTATCTCTCCTAGTTTGTCTCGCTGCTGCTGTTATCTCGATAATCGAAGACATTTAAACTGAAGCATGCACCAGACATGCAACATAGTTCGAACTACGTGCTGCTACTCTATTTTCTCTCACAATCCCACTATTTCAAGTTCCCTTTGTCGCTATCTCTCTCTCTCTCTCTCTCTCTCTCTCTCTCTCTCTGTCACTTACCCTCGCCCTCTTCCTCTCTTTCATTTGTTGCTTTCGCTATTGCTGCTTGCCAGCAATTCAAAAAATATCCTTCACTTCCTGCCGGAATGTAGTTTGTTGCTCAGCTGTTGTAATTGAAGGGGCTACATTATTGCACTCTGGGTACCCAACTAAAAAGTACCTCCTTCCCCTCCTCATTTACCTAACTTTCTCTTCCTATTTCTCGTGCTATCTCGCTCCATTTCTCTAATTTCTACTTCTCTCGCAAGGTGTAAGTGCTGTAACAAAGTGTATGAGGTTGCATGGATGAATCATAGAAAGAAAATGAGAGGTATGTACATATGAGGGAAATAGAAGCAAAATTCCCGTTCCCGTCATAATAAGAACAAGTATTCTCTATCTACCATATCTCTCGCTCTTCTCTCTCCCACTATCTCTGACTCTCTATCTCTCTCTTGCTCTCTCTCTCTATCGCACTTTCTTACTCTCTCTCTCTCTCTCTATCTCACTCTCTCTCTCTCTTTGTTGTTTCAATCACAATCATTTTCCGTCTATCACATCTCTCTCGTACTTCCTTTGTCTCTCTCTCTCTCTCTCTCTGACACACTTTGTCTCTCTCTCTCTGACACACTCTATCTCTCTCTCGCTCTCTGACACACACTCTCTCTCTCTTGCTCTCGATATATTTTCCGGAATGCGCGGAAAGGGCAGAGGTGTCAAGATCGCTCTCGCCGCCCTCGTCTTCCTCCTCCTGGCATTCTGGCTCGCCGAGCCTCGTGTGCCTCCCTTGCACATCGATGGAGCGGCGGAGCCAAAGTACCAACGAGTCCTTGACGCGTTCAAGTACGGCAGAGACATTCTTTATTTTATTTCACTTTTTTATTTGTATACATCTTCAATACATAATCTTCTAGTCTTGACTTTATTTTACATGTTTTGTGAATATCTTACTCTAATAGAGTTTCAATATGGACATAATTTTTCTTTCTCATTTGAATATGGATTTTGTTCGATTAGAAAATAAGCTTAAAAAGAAACGTGAAAATGTAATTGTACTTATTTTAATAAAAAATTAATAATAGCTAAGGTATTATTTAAAAAAAAAATAGGCAGAACTTCCTTGACGGCTGGGAGCATGGAGGCGCGTCCTTTGCTGTCTTCGTCGAGGGAAGAAAGGTCGTCGATGTCTGGGGTGGCTATGCCGATGCTGCCAAGGGAGAGCAGTGGACAGAGGTTGGGCGAGAGAGGGAGAGAGAGATAAAGAGTAACATAGAGAGAGAGAGAGAAGGTATAGCGAGAGGGTGTGAGCGAGATAAGAAGAAAGAAAGAGATAGTTAGATACATGCATAGAGAAGAAGATAATGAAAGTGAACGAGAGATTAGTGATAATAGATACACACAAGAAAAAATACCATTGGATTTCCGAATTTGCAATACACCTTGGGTGAATACCATTCAAAATAATAGATGTTGGCAGAAATTTAGTTAGGAAGCACTAGTATTTTGCAATGGTGAAAACCGCCATGGATAATACCATTAACTGAGCCCTACCTCAAGTGAGTCGGAAAGTACTCCTTGGCGCAGTTCCATCTTGCGCGTTTTTAGCCACAAGCGCCAAGTGAGCATATTTATTCCAGCAATCACTGGTACAAGTACCCGAGATCAAATCTGCTAGTGAATATTTCCTCAGTGCGATGGAACAGTAAGACAATTATCATAAATAAGATGAATTAATATGTCTACTCTTTTACACTGACATTTTCATGACAATCCTTTTGGAACAGCGAAGTGGGGGAAAAGAGTTGCCAAATACAGCAAGGCAATCGGACTGATTTATGTAAAAACAAAAAAGTACAATATCCCAAGCATACTGTAATCCTCTTTAATCAACAGCCGAGCCGGTCTGGCTGAGATGCTTGAGAATACAAACCCAGCCATGGCCAGGCGCGAACTCCGCACCCCCTCCGCCGACCAGTCGCAGTCACCATCGGCAGTCGCAGCAGACGCAGAGGCCAAGTCATTCGCCCACTCACTCGCTAACTCGCCCGCGTGCTCCTTGGCTTACTCGAAAAGAAGAAAGGAGACAGCCATGCCGAAGTAATGAAGGAAATGTCAACCATGGGCGCCGCCCATATCATCTGGATAATTTCGGCAGCACTCGAATCACTAGTGCAGGTCGAGGTTCTGGATCGCAGAGAGAGAGAAAGAGTGTGTATGTGAGAGAGAGAGAGAGAAACAAGCGAGGCAAATCGATTGACCAGTGAAACGACAGGGAAGGGAGGGGAGGGGGCTGAGAGCGCGAGCTGAGAAATACCATTCCGGCAGATGTAATTCACGCCGAGCCGAGTTTTTATGGTATTTGACCAGTGGATCTGATCCAATAGTTTGAAGTTGCTCAGTTTTAAAGTATTTACCCCCAAGTTTTGTGGCGATGGTATTTACCATCGACGAGACTGCTATTCGTAATGGTATTTTTTCTTGTGTGTAGAGGGCAAAAGAGAAAGTCTGACATTGAAGAAAGAAGGAGAATTATAAAAGTGAAATTAAACCATTACAAGTCCTAATTGATCTTCTCGCTCTATCTTTTCTCTATTTCTGTCTTTTTCACTCTGACTTAACTCAGAACACAATCTCGCTTGCATTCTCCGCGACGAAGGCGATCGCAGCTGTCGCGGTGGCGATTGTCGTTGACAGGGGATGGGCCAGCTATGACGACTTGGTGGTGAAGCACTGGCCAGAGTTTGGCCAGCACGGCAAGGACAATGTCACTGTCCAGGTAGGCAGCATCTGAAATCAGTAGAAGAGAGAGGGGAGGGGGAAGAGAGAGAGAGAGAGAGAGAACATGAAAGAGAGAGCAGAGAAGGATAAGTCAGATGTTGATGTCACACATGGCTGGCTTACCCTTTGTGGATGGAGTCATTACGGTCGATGAGGCCGAGGCGCCCGACAAGATTGGGAAGAGGCTGGCGGAGCAGAAGCCAGCATGGCCACCAGGTTAGGAGGAGAGGAGAGAGAGGAGAGAGAGAGAAAGGGAGAGGGAGAGAGGAGGAAGATAGTGTGCGTGATCAAGAGGTGTGCAGAAAGAGAGAGGGAGAGCGGAGAGAGGGAGAAAATGATGAGTACGATGGTGTAGAGAGAGATACTAAATTGCATGAACTGCAACTGGCTATCATATCTACACGTACGGCTGGTTGGCTGACCAGCTGATTCGCCGCGTGGACCCTAAGAGGAGAAGCATCGGCCAATTTGTCAGGTTGAAAAGCACCCCCTCGCCCCCGACTTGCGTCAACATTAGATAAAATCATCACATAATTCACTAATTTATTAAATCACAATCAAATAATTCACTAAATAATTGATTAATAATCGGTACTTCAAGGAGCATGAAACTAAAATCGAAATCTATGTATTTGAATTTTCTGGCAATTATAGTCGCTCTAAATCTCTCCCTGCCTCAAGAAAAAGGCGCGAATTCAAACGTGAGTTTATAAAAAGCTCGTTTAAAGAGACGAGATCGCCTGGCCTCTCTCTGCCGACTTCCACATTGGCCTGCCACCCGAGCACGCCGCTCGAGTGGCTCGTCTCATTCCGCTCACTCCACTTCGATGGCTCGCCGAAGTGGCCCACGACTATAGAATCGCCTGGAATCTCAGGAACTTTTATAAGATGCTAGGGGTCAGGCGCACGGCTTTTTTCTAGCCTTTTTATTTCGCATTTGTTTTTTGCGGCTCATATGACGTTATTGCCAAATCAACGATCGCCTCTTTATTTCGTAATTGAACAAAAAAAAAACATTCACATTGGTCTTGCGTCTGTGTATCTCCTTAAATTTCGCTCTCTCTTCTCTCTTCTCTCTCTCTCTCTCTCTCTTTCTCTCTCTCTCTCTCTCTTGAGAACCTCTTCGTTGTGCGTGCTCTCTGCAATGTGCCCTGGCTGGACACGGTGTTCTCCTTCACCTTCAACAACGCTGCCTTTCACTCGCTCGAGGTGGCCGCTGCTCTCGGGATCGGCAACGCGCGATCACTCGCCGCCATCTTCAGCGCAGTCTCGTTTTTTTTTAAATATATATTTTTTTATTTTATTTTGATTTATCTATTTATTTCGCTATTGTGATATTATGATAGTTATCATGCATATTAATAATATTGAACCTAATTTATTGATCGATTTATTAATTAAATTAATTTTCGAGTAATAATTACTCTTAATAGTTGAGTATTGTTTTCATTAATCTTTTATCGATTTCATCACGTTGAATAATGATTACTTGAAAAAGATGAGTATATACATATTTTTTAACTCATCAATTTTTAGATGGGTGAGCGAGAGCTTATTAGCGAGAAGACGCTCGCGCAGCTAAGCGTGCCAGTCGTGAACACGACGGATCAGTTGCTGTTCAATGTCGTTAGGTCGAGCCTTCTTTTCGTTGTATTTATTCTTTTGTTCCTTTCACAATCTTGCAACTCACTTTTGTTTGTTTCTTTATATATGTACATACGATGTGTTATGGTTTTATAGTGTTTTATAACTCCAGCAGATCAAAATAAGGTTGTTTTACTGAATTTTTACTTATAATTGTGCTTTAATTAACATTATTTTTAGTATATGTACATACATACATACATATAATTACCAAATAGCCGAGCAACTTCAGCGACGTCTCGCTCGCGCGGAGTGGCGGACTCGTCTTCCTGCCTCTTGGCCGCGCGGGCGCCGACTTTAGCATCGGCCACCCCGGATATGGCTGCCAACAAGTTTGCTTGTTTTTTTTCTTAATATTTATATTATTTTGTTTTTTAAACAACCCTTTTCCGCTGTTAGCGAATCACATTTTTAAATGGGCGTATTTAATTACCTACCTTTTGTTTTATATTGGCGTATGTAGATGCCTTAAGAACTTAAGGCAACTTTTTAAAATAGCAGTTCACAGAATAATTAGGGCTTGAGTTTAAAACGGTCCAAATGTATTGCTGTAGAATCATGCGATGCATGGTTCCTTTAAGGTCGAGTTAGATGTGAGAAACAGAATCGCCATCGCATACACGACGAGCTCGATGAAAGCCGGCATGCTGATGGACATGTGCAGGACGTACGATCGAATTCGCCGGACACTCTACGACGTAGTCGAGGAGGGAGTCACTTAGCACCTTAAAGAGGCTGTCCAAGGACCTTAAAAACTGGCGTAATCCTCAAGAAACAAGAAGACGAGAGACGCAGACAGTAAAATACGGTAGATTTTAAGCTCCATTGACAGCCTCTTTACCTATAACATGGCCTTACAATTAAAGAAGCACCGAACCCAATCGTAATCAATTTGCAATTTCGTTGACCATTAAAGGAGTGCCCTCTATTTCACTATCTCTTCTTTGTGTCAGGCAAAAAGGTGTAGTATGTATGTATATTCAAGATTCAGTTTTTGGCTCATCAAAATTATTTTAGTAAATCCAATGAAAATTGAAAATGATATTTGCGAGTAATATTGAATATGTTCGATAAATATGTATGCTTATAAATAACTTAGCCATGCTGTTGATTGAAAGATGTTTAGTGCCAATAAAGCGCGATGCACATCTCGCTGTGCATCTGGGAGAAGAAAGAATCCTCCTTGCAGGGTGGCAGAATAACGAGAGAGTGCTGGCATTAAAGAGTGCCGTTGCTCTGTAGGCGCGCTGAACAAAATAATCTACTTCTTTTTCGGACGCAACGAGTGCATTGAGTATTCAAAAAGAAATGCAAATATCTGGCAAAATACTGATTTTCATAAGGAGGTTGATGGTTTTGATTGATGTTGATGTTTACCTCCAGTTGATGTTTTAGGCCAAACATGATCATGTAGGAAGATAAAAGAAGAAGATATTGTTTTCGTCGGAAACTCCCTTTAACGTACATTGAGATCGACCACACTTCGCTCTTCTCATCTCGCATTGAATCACTGCCTTCTCTCTGCTTCTCTCTCTCTTCCTCTACCACTCTTTAGCTATCGCGCCACGTTCATAACTAAAACGTCCTTCTTCGTGCTATCCACTTGCCAGTTTATTGCGCGCTGCATCATTTCTCCCTCTTTTCGCTTTCTTCAGTTTCATCGTTTCATATGTGGGTTTTGTTTTTTTCTTTATTGGACCGAAGACAGACCTCGTTTAATGGCGTGAGGTGTAACGGTATGTACATACATATGTATGTATGTAAGTATTTGTAACTTGTAGCATGATCTTACTCTCAGTATGTATGTTTGTCCCTATCTGTCTAGTATCGATGCCTCCTCCGAATCAACTCCCTGAATCGTAAACTCTGTTTGGGGAAACTTAATAGAACTGTATTATTAAAAAACATCGAAAACAGGAGCGCCACTGTTTTCGATGTTTTTCAAGCTCTCAGAGCACATTTTTTCCTGTTCGCCTTAATGATTAATTAATATTTGAACATTGGGAACGCTGGAATACAAAAAAAAGCGAGGTTGCGAAAAAACAAAACCATTCTTCTTGACCATAACTAACTTTTTCAAAGTTCTGTCCGATAAGTGATAGCAGAAAGAGTAGTAGTAGGATTAGAAATGCCTGAGATCACAATGAACAATAAACGGAATAGAAAGGTTGCCGCCTCCGTTCTGGCTGATTTTCCAACACTCATTGAGTATTGAGTATTGAGTTTTGCATCCAAGTAACAAATCGCATTCTTCTGACATTCGTTTGTATTAGTTATCCAGAAAACTCGACTAATGCCTATTGCGTGTACCTAGATTTATTTGCAGCATTGAATGCTTCTTCTGTTTCTACTAGCTGTACTTCATTGCTCATATGGGTCACAGGTTAAACTTAATCACATTTTACATTTATCTAAATAAAATTTTATTAATAAGTTTCACCGTTATTCCGTTAAGGTGACGGTGCAAACGTCGCTGGGCGCCGTGCACGGCTTCCATGTTGGCTATGGCGATGACGTCACGCAACTCTACTCGGGGGCCGCCGATGTCTTCCTGGGAATACCGTATGCCATTCCGCCTGTCGGCGAGCTGCGATTTAGGGTTCGCGCCTAATTAGTTTTTTCTAACTCGAAAACAGTTTTCTCTAATTAGTTATTTAATGAATTTATATTTAAGCTTCCTCGTCGAATTTGTACTTACGGCGCAGCTGGCATTAACGCGACAGCCTATGGGTAATACTCTTTTCTCCTAGTGCATTTTCCAACTCAACAATGTCTGTTGTATGTATAGTTTTGTTTGCATTCTACTTTCTCGCAGACCGTCCTGCCCGCAAGATTTCGGAGGTGAACCAGCGTACGCACATGAAAGTCCGCGAGATGAGGACTGTCTTCAGCTGAATGTCATGTCGCCCTCGGTTGGTCTCAAAAAAATCAATACAATTTAAATAGAAGTCTAGTGAACAATTCCAAACCTCCACTAGTAGGTGACGGGCGATAAGAAATATCCAGTGATGGTTTGGATTCACGGAGGCGGCTACACCGCAGGAAGCGCTTACACTTACGATTATAAGGTTAGTGCGGTGAAATTGAAGGCTAATAAATATAAGGAAATATAGACTGTAAAATTCAATGCTTGCTTTTTCATCCTTCTGCCAGGGAGGAATCCGGAATTTTGTCTCTAAAGGAGTTGTTCTTGTCACCATCCAATATCGCCTTGATGTGCTTGGTTAGATTTGCCTGCTTGTTTTTTTTTGTCCTTTTTGATGTGCGCTCCATTACATGAAGTAGATCAAGAGAGACTTTACTCTTTTCTAGCATTTTCTTACCCTCTAGGATTCTTCACGACTCTCTCTGAGGAATTTCAAGCGAATCGTGGTATTTTCGATAAGGTTTTCCTGCATTCCATCAATATCTCTTTGACTCTCAATTTTACCTTATTTTGAGCAGATTTGTCCACTATTCCCGGAATATACATCATTCCAGATCTTGGCCCTCCGTTGGGTTCAAGAGGAGATTGGCTCCTTTGGCGGAGACCCCTCTCAAGTGACAATCTTCGGAGAGAGCGCCGGCGGCTGCGCAGTCTCCGCCCTTTCGCTGTCGCCATGGGCAAATGGTTAGGAAGACATCAAGTAGAGCAAGGACACTTGAGTATTAGGGAGACACTTTTCTTTATAGCGGTTATGCGAAGGATATTGCGTCATTTACTCTTTAGCATTTAATTGGGATCGAAATATTAATATCGTTAGCGCAATTCGATTGAGAACGATCTACTGGTCTTTGATTTTTTTTGTGACACCATTTGTCGCAGATAGCATAAATTATGTAGCCTGAAACAAGGAAAAAGAAGAGGAGTTGTCGTTTCATTTTTCAGAAAGTTTAACAACGCCAAATGAATCAAAACATCATTGATAAGGAGAAAAGAAAGACAGCTCAATATAGCATGCAACTAGCTTGCTGCATTGCACATTTTGCACCATGAAAGAATCTCAAAGTATTTGAGACTCAATCGATGAAATGGAGAAGTGATTTAAGTATCAATGATAACCTATATAAACATATGTATTTACGAAAATTACATATATATTGGATGGCTCTCTTCCAGTCCACTTTTCTCTTCTACCTACAGACATACCTTCTTCTTCTCCTTTCAAGGTCTTTTCCACCGCGTCATCCAGCAATCAGGCGGGGAAATGCTGCTTCATCTCACGATGGACAGCCACTTCGCCACGCGGGACAAGCACACCGCGAGCGAGGCATGATTTTTCTCTCCATAAAATCAATATTCTTGAGCGTCTGTAAAAGCAACGACTTTTTGTTATCTCTCTCTCTCAGTTGTGCCATTTCACGGAAGATGCGTGGGCGAAGCGTGACTTTTCTTCTCTTGCCGAATGCATGCAAGATATCGACTGGCGTCATTTCGTTAACGTTACACAGGTGATTCGAGATGAAGCTTGGCGCATGACAGATTAAATGCTGTAATATGAATATCATTATAATGTTAAAGGAGAATGATGCCCGAAAATAACAGGGTCAACGAAGCAATTCGACCATGCATCTATTTCCGTCCTTCTTTAAAAAATACATACATTTTCATGAAAGAAATAAAAGATTCATCTTTTCTAACAATTTTTTTAACTGAATATGTATATAAATATATGCTATGAATCTCTCAGCCAAAATCAGTGCACGTCTTCTCGGTCTACTCGGATGGTTTCCTCTTCCCGGATACCTTGCAACAACTAGCAAAGCAACGTCCGAACTATCCGACGCTGCTCGGGAATGTACAAAATGAGATGACGTATTCTCGTATGTTATTTGCAACTTTTTAAAAGGATCTAATAGGGTAAAGTAATTACAGTTATCCGAATTGATCCACTTGAAAAATTAGAATTTTTTAAGAGTTTTTTTAAGCGAGAGGACTTTGTTCTGTATAATAACAACTTTTTCTTTGTCAAGCTTACTGCGTTTTTAGTTTTCTAGATACATATGAATGTTAGAAAAAATTACCCTATTTGATACAGCCAAACTCTTCTAATGCAAGTATAAATGAGAGGGGTGAGGCCAGCAGCAAATGTAGATTCAATATTTTAGTGCTCACAGTTCCTTTACTTTCAGTATTCGATAACGTCTCCCCTGATTCGTTGGACAAACCGTCCGATTTGTCTGCATTCAACTCCTCTATCTTCGCTGCATACATCGTAGAAAACTTTCCTTATCTAACAGGTAAATACTAACTTCCCTTTTTTAATCAATTAAATTGAATACATTGATGAGCGATAGAACTCAGTTCACAAAATTATGTGGCTTTTTGTTCATAGAGAAAGCAGATCAGCTCGCCGATATCATCAGTCGCGTTTACCAGCGCGAGCGTAAGATTGCGGACAGCGACCATCTCGAGTGGTTCAAGCTCGCCGTCGAGGTTTATTCTTAATAATCTCTGTTTATAAATATTTTTTTTTGTTTATTCATACATCACTAAGATGTGATTTTGAGTGGAAAATTGTTTTAAATAAAAATTTAAGGCCCTTGGCGACATTAAATTCACAAATGCTCTTCGCTTCGACGCGACACATTATGCAGCTAATGGAAATCCGGAGCTGTTCATTTACATTTATGACTACATGAGCGTGCTTGGAGGAAATATCACATACGAAGGATGGCGAGGTAGATACGATTGAATACGGCAGACGTGTAGAAGCACAATGCTTCTTGTTCTATCGTTCGGAATGCAGGAGATGAGGGGAGCGATAGGGTTATGAAGTTTTCATAAATTCGGAAACGACGGCAAGACTTACGACGAAACACACTCAACTGCTGGCATGGCAGGAGGAAATAGGAGCTCAATCGCTCGCTAGGCGGGAGACTACTCTCACTGACCAGGGAAAGCCCTGAATAATCAACGATGAAAAATGCTACGTGGCACTGTGAAACATATAAAGACACTAGGCATAATAGAAGAGTAACCGCTAAACAATACGGGACACTACACAATGAATGAATAGGCGCAGGGTGCTCTAACCATCCCCTCCTAACAAAGCGGACGCTGACAAAACATCAAACAATTTTCATTGTGAGACAAACCTCTAACCATAAGTGCTGAAATAAACAAAATCAGTTTCGCCAATTATTGTTTTATACCACCACTTAGCTGTTCCGCATGCAAGCGAGCTTCGATTTTTGTGGAAGTACAAATTTGACTGGGAGCAGGCCGCGGCGGCGGGAACAATCACGGAAGATGACAAAGCAATCGCTGACTTTCTCTCCGATGCCTGGACGTCTTTTGCGCTTGGAAGGTGTGCAGTTATTTAGTTTTTTTTAAACGAGTTTGGGAATAAAAAAATTATTTTATTCATTAAGAATAAAATTTGTAGGAAGCCGGCTCCAGATTTTCCGGCCGTTTCCAGCCCCGAACAAATGGAGTTTTATCGTATCATGGTTCCTCAAGGACGAGTGGAAACAAAGTACGCGGAGAACGCGCATGTCGTCTACAATTCGGTTAGAAATATAAATGAAAAAGAGAATCACTATTATTGTTTGATTTCTCAGGTCTTCGAGGCGTTGTTGGGCGAATTTCCTCCAAAAAACAATGGACCGGCTGCTCAGAAGTGGCTGGAGGAGCATTACGTGCCAAGGATTCGTGCTGAATACGAGAGAAATCTGAAGTGTGATGTCGGAGACGGAGAGTTCACTCCAGAAACTACCGTAGCAACCTCTGAATCACCGCCCGCTAAGGTGGCATCCTATGATCAATTTGCAATCTGAATTCGTGCAATAGGTTGCAATTTCTTGCCTTCAGATTAACATAAACACAATCAAAAGATGATTGCAATTTTCCAATTTTCAGAAAACGTTACAAAGCGAATCAACAGCAAGCACAACTGCGCCAATAAAAGTATGTAAAAGTCTGTTTAGATACTTTTCTACTCTAACTAAATTTGGTACAGTCTTTCATTTATTTGACCGAAAGACTGCCCAATTTCAAATGGCATTCATCTCCACGTTTTGCGCGAAATAATAACGGTACGCAAAAAAAATGACGAGAGGCCAGTGTCTTTGGCGAGGCAGTGGGCACTGTCATAAGAAAGTCACATTTCAACTCTTTCGATGTGGCCATGGAAGAATGCGAAAGAGTTCGACTGGGTATCTCGAGATGCCGGCTTCGTGAGAGTTGCAGAGTTTTGGCACATTCGCATTCGCAGTTTCGCGCATGATAAAGCAATGTTTGTCAAGGTTTTGTCATATGTAAATAGACAAGATGTTGCTTAAAAAGACGATAAATTATAATTTGAAAATATTCACTTTTAGAGTCTCAGCAGCTAATAGAAGCGTCGTTGGCTTAAATTGCATTTTATCACCGGATTTCTTTCTTTAGTTGTAGAGCTGAAAATGCTGTTTGGAATAGGCTATTGTTCGGCAGATATCGACAAAATCTAAGCTGTTTCCCCAATCATTAATAAATAATCAACTAGATACTGATCAATTTGGCAAGAAAAAAATTGAAATTTTCAGAGCGTGCTACTACATCCTAAGAAAGCACTGAAGAAAAGGAAGGAAGAGGTGTAGAAGAAGAATCCGCTTAGAGAGATTCTTGTTCTCCTATCAAATCTAGATTTATTTTTAATGTTTAAAATTATAATGTCTGTATGCAATGTCTAATTGTAAGATATGAAAAAAGTAGATTAAATTTTAGAAAATAAATAAATAAATATGATCACATAGGAAGTTATTTTGTTATAATTATGGTCAGGGACCATTAACTTACAGTGCTCTTTCATAATGTAGGACTTTTATAATGGACTCCAAATGGAGGAAAAGTGCAAAGTACAGAATAAAAAAATGAACTTTGCTTCCTAAATGTAAAAGTTCACGAAATAAATGCGGTATTTGAGCACAGAAAAGTCGCAATCTGCAAAGTCGGGCAAAACAAAAATGATGAAAATTCAAAAATACTTTAAGTTCTGAAATTTTTACATAAATTTAATTTTTTACCAGTAAAAATGAGGGAAACATAGCTAATTAGCAACTTGCGAACATATTACTTGCACATTTTCATGACTTTTCAAACTCTAATTCAACTAATTTCAACATCTTACCATCATAATGCAGCTTGATATTTTTTTATTAATCGAGTTTTATTGCGAACGCTGCACATAAATGGGAGGTTTTATCTTCCGTAGTTGAAAGAGAGAGGGCGAAGAGGGTGTGCGAAAATAGAGAGTGAAGAGACACATGAGGAACCCTTCAAGGGTTGTACTCGATGGGGTGGTTCTTGCGGCGGACCATGCCGTCGCCCTGGAACCACTCGCGGCGGAACTGCTTGGCGGTGCCGTCCGCGGTGTTGGTCCACTCGATGGTGATGCGGTCGTTGTTCGTGTCCTCCTGCAAATTATGAAATTGTAGATATTCCAATAACATATTTTAAGTAACTAATAAATTGAGTTTGTTTTATTTGCTTAAAAATAATCAGCAGCACCTGCCCATAGGCGAAGGCGTCGCAGGAGACAGCAACGAGGACGGGCTCCTTGGGGTCGAGGACTCCGCTGGCCGGGTCGACACCGAGACGCTTCATGTTCGTGGTCTTGAAGGCCCAGCCGATGCGACGGGCAGAGCTGTTGATCACCTGTAATTGAACGATTAAGTTAGTTCAATATTGCTAATTTTTATTAATTCTTAGTTTATATGCCTAGGAATAATCTTTCGAAACAAGTTTATATTAAGAGAGCGTCTCTGTATGCCACCAGTAGGGCTTGCCCCAGATCCAGATGTTGGAGTTCGAATATGAAAACATAGTCAGGCATAGCACAGGGCCCCAGTAGCAAGATTAAATGGTTAATATTTTTTTCAAAAATTTTTTTTGTGTGAACAGTTGAAAGTATGAATATTTTATGAATAGGCGTATCTCGTTTCAAACTCAATATTTTTCAATTTTCTTTTTTTATTAGCATCGCCGCTCGATTCTAAACAAAACTGCCCAGATGTGTTTCAGTCAACTATTTCTTTTCACATCGAAAAATTGTTTGAAATATTTTATTTTGACGGTTAAATACCTTATACTCATTTGTATTTGGGTTTTATATCTCAAAATGTAGAGCATTAAAAACTGTATAACATATATTCTTTTCGTTTCATGTGTCCTTCCCTAGGTGGGTTAAAAATAGGCGCAAATAGGAGCACCTCGGACACGTCGGATTCAAGGAATGCGCGAAAAAGAAGTTAAATTCTTGTTGTAACATAAAATGATTCATTTCATTCGATTCAGCTTGTTCCTTTTCATAAAATCTCCCTACAAAAATTTCATAAAAATATCAATTTCCATGAAAATAACGCATTTTTCGATTTTTCTGCAATTGTCAGAAAATGACCTAAAACTATTCAAAGCGCTGTATTTTCAACGTTTTCTGCGAGAACATTTTGCGCTATTTTTGCGCTCTATCGAAATAAATATATCCGGCAAAAAGATTAAATTGGCAGCAAGGCCAAATAAGTGGCCAAAATATTCGAACCCAAAAAAGTAGATCAAACAATGTATACATCATAAAGTGATGTATGATATAGTTGCTCGTCTTCTCGAAATCTATCGAATGGCATATAATATGTGATGATAAGTTCAATCCGCGAGCAATAACAGCCGCGGTAATGTATCACCAACAAATTGAATTTTCAACGGACTCCAGGGCTCTTTTTCGGTACACTTACTAATAGAGAGGACATTATTTATCAGTCACTATTTGCTATTCGGCTGGAGTACCAAAAAAGTGCCCTGGAGTCCGTTGAAAAGTCAATATTTGAGGAGGGGGGGCATTCTCGCGGCTGTTATTGCTCGCGGATTGAGCATATCGCCACATGTTATATGCCATTCGATAGCTTTCGCGAAGACGAACTACTATCCCATACATCACGTTATGATGCATAGATTGTTTGACCTACTTTTTTGGGTTCGAATATTTTGGCCACTTATTTGGCCTTGCTGCTAATTTACACTTTTTGGCGGATATAATTATTTCGATAGAGCGCAAAAATAGCTATCGGATGATAGGTCAACCATTAAGATTGGTTTTGGCATTTTCCAGAAATGAATTTTTTAATTTCATTTTGGCCCATTGGTTGTGCATGTCGAACGTCATGGGTCGCAGGAAATCCGCGCGCGTGCAAGTCATTTCTATCAGCCGTTGACTGTGCTTCTCTGCTCGTCTCTCCACTTCTCTTCTCCTCCTCCAAGGCATGGCCCAGTCCCTTGCTCCCGGCGACATCGCCACTCAGCCCAACGCCAAGGTCGTCTTCAACGCGCCCTACGACGACAAGCACACTTACCACATCAAGGTTTGCCTTCATTCATGAGGCTTTGTTTCGAAAAATGTTCAAAAAAAAAAATTATTTATATATATATATATGTATATTTTTTTAATAACAACGTTATGCTAACTTAATCGTTCAATTACAGGTGATCAACAGCTCTGCCCGTCGCATCGGCTGGGCCTTCAAGACCACGAACATGAAGCGTCTCGGTGTCGACCCGGCCAGCGGAGTCCTCGACCCCAAGGAGCCCGTCCTCGTTGCTGTGTCCTGCGACGCCTTCGCCTATGGGCAGGTGCTGCAGATCTTTTGTAATTGAGTTGTACGAATCCAATTTATAACTGTAAATTATCTTTTTTGAATATCTACAATTTCATAATTTGCAGGAGGACACGAACAATGACCGCATCACCATCGAGTGGACCAACACCCCGGACGTCGCCGCCAAGCAGTTCCGCCTTGAGTGGTTCCAGGGCGACGGCATGGTCCGCCGCAAGAACCTCCCCATTGAGTACAACCCTTGAAAATTGCCCAACCGAGAATAAAGAGTCGAATACTTGATCCCTACGTTCTAAAGTAGAAATAAAACAAAAAAGGCAAATTACCTATTCAATCTAAAAGAGTGAAGTTAAATAACGAATCCGCCTAACACTCCTTTATAAAGTTCAGAATATATGTAAATATGAATGAAGTAATATCGCTGAAATCGGCCCCTTCCTGAATCTTTTGGAATTTTCTTTTGTCTGGGTGTCCGGAAAGTTCTGGGAATTCAATGCCTCAGGTTGAACATTGCCTCTTTCCGAATCCGAAAGTTCTAGGAGCCGCGAACAGAATACGGCTCCTTCTGGGATGTTCCCAAGCCCAAGTTTAGAAGTCGGCACTTTCTATCCTGTTATGGGAAATTCCAGTGACCGTTGAAGAAGGCAGCTCGTTTCGGAATTTCCTGCAATGTTTTAGGACCGTTCCGTAATCATCTGAAAAATTCCCTGAACCGGCGCAGAAGTCGGCCCCAAGCCCGAACAAAATTGCTGTTGAGCAGAATACATATTACTAAGAGGAGAGAGAGAGAGAGAGAGAGAGAGAGA
Source organism: Allodiplogaster sudhausi (assembly GCA_945643635.1). Lineage (NCBI taxonomy): Eukaryota > Metazoa > Nematoda > Chromadorea > Rhabditida > Diplogasteridae > Allodiplogaster > Allodiplogaster sudhausi. The sequence continues at coordinate 4,563,460 of CALZFC010000017.1, read as the reverse complement.
GACAGAACAGAAATGGAAAGGGAGAGGTGAAAAAAAAGCAAACGTCGAATGGGATGAAAAATCAGCCCTTTTTCGTCCGCAATGCACTTCTCCAATTCAATCGAATTATACCGCGATTAGTATGCATTTAAATTGAGTACATTAGAACGGCCGAGTACCCGGTCATCCAAAGTAGGAAAGACATTTGACGTGTTCGAGAGTCTCTTCTTCACTTTAGCGTCGGTTTCTCTCGTCTGAACATAAACACTCATCACTTATTATTCTAAACGATCAGGTTTAAGGTATCTTCCACTTTTGCAATTGTCAGTCTGCTGCATATCAAATGAAGTGCATCCGAACGGAATAGATACAAAAGTACGCCACGCCATCGAATTGTGTTCCATCAATTGCGGAGCATTTGCATTACTGCCAAACAGCTTGGTTCGTCTGATATTTTTTTTCAGAACCATTTATTCGGATAGATCAAATGACAATAATTAGTCAATTGTACAATATCTTAATTAAATTAACTGTTCAACAATTCAGATAGCCTCGTAAATGACGATGATTTGGAGTTTGTCGTCCACTGCCTTAGCTGTCCTATGTTTCCCGGTTGGTCTGGTCCCTTCTTTATATTGAGCAATGCTCGCCGCGAACGTTGCCAAAATAAAACTTGCTGGGGTGGCAGACAAGCGAAAATAAAAATGAACGTTTCTGTGTGTTTTGTGCAAATATACAAACATATTTATATATGTAGATATGTATGTACATGTCATGTTTAGAGAATGGCCGGCATTTTTCTTGTAAGAGCTATCGCAGTCAGAGGGAATTCGACTGTAAGAAGCAGTCGGGCGGCCACTAAACACAAATATTCTTGATCACTCGCGTTCACTAAATGAATTAACGTGAAAGCCCACTCCTTTTTCGATATTTTCCTTTTTTATGCAGCATATTTTTTGATGAATTGTTTGTAATTAAAACGCAAAATGAATAAAAACTTTTTATTCATTTGGATTTTTAAAGTTTTTTTTGTCGTTGGAGAACACATTAAATTAAAATTACGTTATATTCTAACGATAAATGTAGATCTTCATTGGTTATAGGCAACGTTCCTACTTCTCTCGCTGCTAATCGTTCCTCCCGCTGCCAACGTAAAAGTCGCCGATTACAGTTAGAGTTTTTTTTTAGAATACTTGTTATCTTAAAAAAAAAATCTTTTTCTAAAAAATTACACGAATCGTAAAAGAAAGTAACTATGTACATACATATGTACATGTCTAAGACATCTTTAATCATATCTTTATGAAAAATTTTTTTCACCATCTCCCTCTCTCTTTCTCTTTCTCTTTTCTCGCTTTCTTTTATCTGTCTATATCTCTACCACTCTCTCCTGGTTCTCCTTATTCTCTCTTCCTCTCTTTCTCTCTCTCTCCTTCTTTATCTCACTTTCTCTTTCCCTCTTTCAGACTACACACCACGCGGCAACAACCCTCGTCTATACGACGTGGGAGACGGGCTGATTCAGCTGGATGAGACGACCTTCGCCGGCACGGTGGTATGCGAGAAGCAACAGCATATGGGAGCGCCATGCACGGCGATGATGGTCGGGGTGAGCGAGATAGAGGTAAATAGAGAGAGAGAAAGAGGAAGAGAATGGCGAAAAGGGAGAGAGTCAGAGAAAAAGAGTACGAAGAGGGAAGAGATCGAAGAATATGTAGTAGCATTAAATCTGAGGGAGAAGGCAATCCACCGGTGCTCCGTTCATTTCAGGTGAATCTAAAAAAACGTTGTTTTGAAAAATTCTTTAATGTAGCATGGCTCTGCTATTTTTGTGAACAATGGCGTAGATTTCATAAACGGCCTAACTGGGAGATGGAGGCGCGAGAGAAAGAGATAGTAAGTGAGGTGGATGAAAATAAGCTCGGACGGAATGGATAGAGATGAAGAGAGAGAAAGAGGAGGAGAACCGAGAGAAAGTGAGAAAGAGAGATAGAGCAGATTAAAATCGAAACAGGTGTGTGTGTGTCAAACGACTTCGCGGCTTATGAGTTTAAAATCAGCTGAAATTTGCACTGTTGTGAGTTTGCACTACGATGAAAAAACACCGATAATAGTGATTAGGCGTTCATAAGATGTATGTATGTATGTACCCAAGCCTCAATAATAGCTTCTATAAGCCTAGATAATAATGAAATTTATGGTGAATGAAAATGAAACATAAATTGTCCTCGGTAGACAATTGCATACGCCGCCAATATTCTGCTAGCATATCGAATGTACCACTGGAATGGACGAAATTGTATTATAAAACAAGAACACAGGCTAAACTGTGCAGCAAACATACATATGTATATGTACATACCACTACATAGAATCCTATAACCACTATAACATACTAAATGTTACAGATTATTATGCGTCTTTGAAGAAACAAAGCCGCCAATTCGACATTAAAATAATAATTCTGAAAATTGTGTTAATTAAACAATATTACGAATTTATGGTTGGAAGTATTAGGAAAAAGGAAGGTATTTATAGATTGTTAAGAGTAAAACATTATATAAAAATCAGGAAAATAATTCCAGTTCTACGCCGACTGGTGCGGCTACTGCCGACGCATCGCTGGCGTGTTCAAGAAGCTCGCTGCAGACACTCACAGCTGGAGGGATGTGGTATGGGAAGAGAGGGAGAGTGATGGAGAGAGAGATTGCGAGTGATAAAGAGAGTCATTGTTAGAGAAAGAGATTGAGAGAAAGCGGTAGAGAAAGAGAGAAAGAAAGTGGTAGAGAGATAGAGAAAGAGAGAGATAGAGAGAAAGAAATCAAGTGAGTCCGGCGTAGGTTCGCCTTGGTGTCATAAATTGCGCCGACGCTTTCAATCAGAAAACGTGCTCGGCCGAGAACATCAAGATCTTCCCGACAGGTAAGGTTAAGATCACTTAAGGCGAAAACTGACGTCAGAGAACAAACAAAGCAAGGGCCTTCAGGCTACATAAGTGACTGATTTGGCAAGAAAACCATTTGTTTTTGCAAGTTTCAAATTAAACTGGAAAAAATGCATAATGTTACTGGATATATGATAGCTAATTCTGTAGTTGCATTGGTGAAGGAGAAATTAATAAAAAGATATAGATATATATATTTTAAAAAAAATTATTTAAAAAATAAAATGCAAAGTTCTTCCCGCGCAACTCGAGCGCGCCTTCGGATGGCTGGCGCGTACCGCATGCTTACAACACGCATGACATGCGGGCTATTCTAACCGAGGTTGTTTATTCTCATTCTTTGTTTACTTATTTATCTACATACTTTTTGTTAACTTATTTAGTCATCTGTTTTGTTATAGGAATCTTGTTGCCGCCTTATTGAATAAAGTGATATTTTATTCTCATTTTAGGCTGTTCTCAACGACTACTCTGCGAATAGGTTTCCTGACTGGCCAATGTTTGAGAAACTCTCAGTTTTTATTGATTTGCCGTATTGATAAAAAAATAAATGTTCATGTAAAGTTATTTTACAAAGAAGTAAGTCATGTACGTATATTGCTCAGCTGTTAAAAAAAGAAGTATTATTATACATATGTATATTACCAGAACTGAGTCTCGCGACGTGCTTCAGTGTTGGGCGGAGAATGTCGGGAACGTCGCAGTCATCTTTGAAGATAACACGACTTCACCCATCGGTGCACAGGTGCCTGAAACTCTTCTTCATAGATTTGGGCGGCAATTCAAAAAAGCAACCAGATCACGATTACTGTATCCCCATTCTTACATTGTGTACAGCTTCTGCTCGATCTTCGCCATCGAATGATCGCACGTCGAGCCGCAGCGAATCATCCACTTGCTGGTACCTTAAAAAAACATTTCCCGCCATTCATAAATGGCGGGAAAGTTTTTTTGTCATTAGTTTTAAGTCAGCAAATCTCTCAGCTCAACTCAACTTTACCGACTTCCCTGCGCTCGCGATTCTGACTCGCGGATCGCAGAAGCCGGCTCTGGCTATGGAGTAATGTTATATTTTTTTTTTGTGATAACGTTCTGTCAGGTTCACTACATACAGCGCAAAAAGTTCGCGCTTTGCCCGCACTTGCAAACGGACTTGTAGTGAAGAACTAGACACGGAAACTATGCCAACTTCTTTTCCTGCTACTTCGCCGAGTTCACTTTGAATATGCTGACTAGTGCGGCTAGCGAGTGTCAAGAAGCCGAACTTTTGCCGCGCGTCGTAAATATTCTGTTCGCCTGTTCTCTCTCTCTCTCCTAGCTCTTCTCTCTTTCCGTCTCTTTATCTCTCTGCGATCTCAGATCTCAAACACGACACACAGACTGGACAGTTAATCGACCTTTGCAGCCGTGTTTTCGACCGTTTTTGGTCTACATATATTAGTTTAAACTATGAGTAAAATGAGAACAGAAACTGCAAAAGTTGAAAAAAAGGAAAATTCGGTTTGTGGGTCGTGTTGGAGCCGTTGACGCCGTATCTGGAACCTGATTTTTGCTCCCTTTTCCTAGAACGTCAATCCGAACTTGTCCCCGAACCAGGCAAAGTATTAATTTACACCGCTGTGTGTAGGCTCTTTCTCTCTCTTCATCTCCTTTTATCGATTAAATTTCTTAATTTCTATACATTTCGTCTCTCTGTCTCTCTTGCACATTATCTCTCTTTATCTCAAACTCCAGGAGAATTTGAGGTATTCGAAGGCTAAATATTCTTTATCACTCGATCTTTCTCTAGCTATTTCTCTAATTCACTCAGGTCAGAGTCACCTTAATTAAACATTTCCATTTTCTTCCATAACCGTTCAATTTGTCTGTGCCCTCTTCTCCTCTCATTCTCTGTGCACAGCTCCTCGGAAGGCGGCCTCCTCCGTTACGGCTTCACTGGTGTGATCGATGAGTTCTTGTCCACGCTCGATGAAAAGGAACGCGCTGCCGAGAGACGCAATCAATCAGCGCAGACGTGCATGACCCAGCCAAATGAGTTCGGCTCGACTTTTAGTGTTACCCCTTGTAAGGGCTTTCGTTCAGTTTTGATGCTAAATTAGGGTGATCTTCCCAATCTCTGCTTCGCTCCTCATTATCTTCCCTTATAATTAGCACTCGAATTTTACTTCTGTCAATTTTAAACGAGTTATTTTTAAGATGCAAGCAGCGTTACTTTGTCGCCGAGGTCGACATGCTGAAAGCGCTGAGGTAAGCAACAGTTTTTTTTTCAAATTAAAAATCGAATTTTAAAAAGCCCGCGAACATTAAACTATTATATATGTACATACATACATATGTATGTATGTAAGAACACATATTCAAATATGTAGGTACGTATAGCATATGACTAAACATGATCAATGACAAGGTCTGCCGTCCTCTACGACCCGGCGATGCATGGCGTGACGCTGAACGCGACCGCAACGCGTGCACTGTGCGACTTTGTCACTCTGCTGCGCGACTTCATGCACGCTGAACGCGACCGCAACGCGTGCACTGTGCGACTTTGTCACTCTGCTGCGCGACTTTATGCACGCTGAACGCGACCGCAACGCGTGCACTGTGCGACTTTGTCACTCTGCTGCGCGACTTCATGTACGCTGAACGCGACCGCAACGCGTGCACTGTGCGACTTTGTCACTCTGCTGCGCGACTTCATGCACGCTGAACGCGACCGCAACGCGTGCACTGTGCGACTTTGTCACTCTGCTGCGCGACTTCATGCACGCTGAACGCGACCGCAGCGCGTGCACTGTGCGACTTTGTCACTCTGCTGCGCGACTTCCTCCCGACAAAATCGGCGGCGGACGGCGGCGAGATGGTAAATACGGACTACTGTCAATTATTTTCTTTTCTTCTTCATACTTTTCAGACCCTTCAATTCGTTCCTCAAAAAACTAGAAAGAAAACATATGTATTTTAAAGTGAAACCTGCCGGTTATCGTTGCACTGCATTTTATATGTATAATGAATGAAGAACCGCCTATGTATGTACATATACATTGTTCGGGCTCTGGCCCGAGTACCTCGCCAAGGTCGGCGACGGCCCCCTCGACATTGACGACTGGCAGAGCGCGTTCGTCGACGCCGAGGTGGCGAAACCTTTCAAGAGACATAAATGCCGTATTTTCTCTATTAGTGCCCATCCCTCTATTAGAACCCCCCTCTAATAGTACCCCCCCCCCCTTTTGAAATATCCATTCAAAAATAGTGCCAACCCTAATAGTCTAATACCTCGGCTCCTGGAGGCATGCCATGCTCTTCCCAATGAACTTGTTGCAGAACTTATTCATTCAAAGTCTTCTGTAAAACGGATTTTCCAGTGATGATTCCATTGAGATTAAGCTATAAATCCCTTTTTTTTAAGAATAAAATGTTGTTGGGAAACGTTTAGTCAATCACATTGAAAAATAGTACCCCACCCTCTAATAGTGCCCACTAATAGGGAAAATACGGTATATACCTGTTCCGCTAAATGTTTTTGTGTAAATACCCTAATTTTTCACATTTTTGTTCAGTTTCGCGCTCTCTCTCTCCGCTCTGCCTCTCTGTCTCTCCTCTCTCCTGTCTGTCTCATCTCTCTCTATCCTTTCTCTCTCTCTTTCTCTCCACCCCTCTCTGTTTCTCTCTCTCTCTCTCCAGCGTCAAGAAGGCAGTCCGTTCCCGATCGGAGCAGCACGCCCCAGCTGCGCGTCTACACGTGCGGCCTGTGGACGGCATTCCACGCGATCACACTCGCCGCCGGCAAGCAGCAGAACAAAGGTCGGTGTGGAGGAGCATGGATGGTAGAGTGCTGGACAACGGTACAGCTGGTCACAGTTCGAGTTACGCCGTCAGCAACCGCGATTACAAACGGACACGAAACACTGAAGAAAAATAAGTAAATATTGTTAGCTCCAAGTCGGAACAAATACACATGTGGTTTTCCCATCCCATGGTCGAATATCACTTCCGTCAACTAGGAATTACTATGTGGACTCGTCTTCTTCCCTTCCTTCCCAACATTAAATAGCTCTGTCTCCATGTCTTTCTTTTCTCTCTCGATCCGTCTCTCTCTCACGCTCTTTCCCTCTCTACTCTCTCTCCATTATCTCCCTCTCTCCACTTTCTGTTTCCCTCTCTCTCCCTCTCTCTCGCTCTCTCTCTCGCTCTCTCTCTCTCTCTCTCTCTCTTTCTCTCGGCGCGATCCGTGGCTGCGTCGCCAACTTCCTCTACTGTCGCCCTTGTCGCAATCACTTTGTCAGCATGACGACGCAAGCCTTCCCGATGGAGCAGAATGTACGCGCATATAATCATTATTGATTTTTGCATCATTATATTTATATAATTGCATCTGGCTTCGAAGCTTCACATACTATGTGCACAAATAAAAATGTTGTATATACATACATACATACATATGTAAGTCGAGGGATAAGTTGTTTATTGTCGACAATTGACCCATTTGGTCGCCTCCGCTGTAACCGATATTTCATTGGCCCCTAGCAGATGAGCGCACAAATTCTTTGATATGCCAAACAATGTTTTTTGAAGAAATTCATCAGACATTCTGGCATCAATCAATGTTGTTTCAAACTATTTTTTGTGGGTTTACCTGAATCTTGTGTTTTGCAAAGAACACAAGTAACCACTTTGGTGCAAACAATAAAAAAAAACCCGACATGTCCTCTTATGGTTAGGTGCGCAACGCCGATGATGTCAACAAGTATCTGTGGAAGGCGCACAACATTGTTAACGCGCGCCTCCAGGGCGACGCCTTCACGGAGCACACTCAGTTCTTGAAGTATCAGGTTCGTTCCAGGTGGACTGGCTATGACTGGCGAAAGGAATATAGAGAGAAAGAGAGAGGAACATAGAGAGAGAGAGAGGAAAACATAGATAGTGAGTGAAAGAGAGAGACCAGAAGCACACATGTGTATATGTATGCATACACATGGATAAGTATAGAGATATTTCCTACGCTCATTCTTAGTTCCCGGCTCCCTTTCTCTGCCCGAACTGCTACCGCAACGGCAATCTCAGCGATTCAGACACCGCGCCGTTTTTGCTCAAGTTGGCTTTTCTAATCTGGAAAGGTTGAGCAGCAACCTTTGTGGTGCATTTAGTGGTCATATAATTGTTTATGATATTTTTTTCGTTCGTTAGCGTTTTTCATAAATAAGACAATACGCGTTATTTGTGCTATTATTTAATATGTAATTTAGGAAACTTATAGTTATAGATATGCATACATATACAGATACTACTCGGGCATCCAGCCTTTCAAAGGACCTATTGAGAACGCGATTCTGCGACGAAAGAGATGGATTCGCCTCTTTTAATTGCAATAGTTCTCATTTATGGTGTGAAAACAGTCATTACGTATGAATATTGCAATTAGTAATTGTATGATTGAACGATCCTAGTAATTATAGGTAGAAAACTTGCTTTGGGGGTTCAGCGTCATTATTTAACCTAATAGTAGCAATGAATATTTTGATCAGCATGTATGTACGACATACACAATGATAACCGCCTATTCAAACTGTCGATATTGATTTCTACAAACATGAGAGCTTTACTGCATTCTAACAACGATGCTGTTGTTTCTGTAAATATTTTTCTAGAAAATCTTTTTCATGTTTGTATTAATCTAATTGTTATGCTACGGATTTGATTGCGATAATGTTGAACTTGTTAATAATTTCTCGCGCTAAAATCAATACAAATTATATCTGTTCTTTATTCTATTTACAACTTGTGTTTATTTTTTAGTACTATTTATAGCGAGTGTCAATTTGACACATATCAATAAATATTCGACACACATGCACAATGTACGAACAAGGAGAAATATGGCGTACTATCGCACTAAGTTGGCATTAACTTAAGAATGTGAAGAGCTTGCTTTACTCTTACACTTACGTTAGTAAACACTGAAGACTACTTTTTTCACTCACTAGCTGCATAGACTATCTCTGAAGTTATGTTTGGCACCTTTAACAAAAAAAAATAAGAAACAGTTGTCAGCAAGCATGTTCACAGAATATTTAACGTTAGCCCCTTAACCATCTACAGTACCGTGCAAAAAGATACGAACACCATGATATTTTGCTATATTTTCCTTCAACGTTGACGAAACTACATCAAATTTTCAGCGTTGTTTCTGTATGGTGTCAGAATTATAGTAGCAGATTATTGCTTTCATTGATATAATACAGGGCTAGAAAAAAAATCAATAATTCGAATTACCCAGTTTTGCACATTTAGGCATGCAAGACAAAATGATTTATTTCTTGGATATTCTGGTAGTTTATATTGGATAGATAGTAGATCTGAATTCTAGAACATTACTCTAACTTTTTGATCTAATTGTGATCTAATCCTATGCCATTACATGTTGTCTACTTTCAGTTCGAGATTCATTCACTCGGCCTCAGATGAAGAAGGTTCAGTGTGATAAATTCAATTATTTGTCTGCTATTCCTAGAGAATTAATTATGTCCAAATATTCGTAGATAATTGCTAAACTAATTCAAATGGTTAAAATAACTGTTAAAATTAGGTACAAACTATTAATGAACAATTTTAACACCGCGGTAAACTTTGGTTCGCACCGCAGAAGTGCTAAAAGTGGTGTTGTGCAGGGGTCTATGTTTGGAAAACGGGTTTGCCTATCTATAATGCTAGTAAATAGGCTTTTATCTCTTCAGCAGCCTTACTTCATCCCTGGCTTCATGATTCCACAAAGGGAGGGGCAGATCGTTTGAATGTACCCTGGAATAGAGTAGTACCGTGCCCAATAAGGCAGGAAACTAAACCCGAAATTTTTTAGATCGAGTCATAAATCACCTTAATTGATACAATAGAGTATTATGCAATAGTCTAAAACACAATTAGTTGATTTAAAGTTGTGATTGATCTAGAACAGATAGCAGTCAATACAGCGTACTACTCTATGCTGGGGAACATTCAAACGATCTGCCCTCCCTTTGTGGCCTCATGATGCCAGGGATGAAATATGACTTCCGAATGTGGAAACGCCTATTTGCTATCATTATAAATAGGCAACCCCGTTTTCCAAACGCGGACCGCTGCACAACACCACTTTTGGCACTTCTGCGGTGCGGGCCAAAGTTGACCGCGGTGTTAAAATTGTTCATAAATAGTTTGTACCTAATTTCCACAGTTCTCTTAACCATTTGAATTAGTTTAGTAATTATCTACGAATATTTGGACATCATTAATTCTCTAGGAATAGCAGTAAATAATTGAATTTATCACACTGAACCTTCTTGATCTGAGGCCTAGTGAATGAATCTCGAACTGAAAGTAGGCAACATGTAATGGCACAGGATTAAATCACAATTAGATCAAAAAGTTATCGCAGGGATGTTCTAGAATTTATATCTACTATCTATCCAATATAAACTACCAGAATATCCAAGAAATAAATCATTTTGTCTTGCATGCCTGAATGTGCAAAAGTGGGTAATTCGAATTATTGATTTTTTCTAGCCCTGTATTGTATCAATGAAACCAATAATCTGCTACTATAATTCTGACACCATACAGAAACAACCCTGAAAATTTCATGAAGTTTCGTCTACGTTGAAGGAAAATATAGCAAAATATCATGTTGTTCGTATCTTTTTGCACGGTACTGTAGTTCTCGAGCGCAATTCAAAATTGGCCACAATTTACTGCAGACTAAATAGTATGAGAGATTGCGAGTGCCCGGAAAGACGCGGCAATTCGATGCTGCATTCTTTTTTCTCTCGGTGATGCTTCTACTTTAGCTAATAGCTGCAGTGTCTGCAGCAATTGTCGTGAAGGAAGGATCCGTCGGCCTAATAGTTGGCTTCTCTCTATGATGGTGAGATGCTTAAAGGCAGTGATGACCTGCAGAAAGGAATGACGTTAGTCATCACAGCTAGAATTTAAAAAAAAAGATTACGAATAAAGATTATGCTAATTGCTCGGATACACCAAGCCGATGGTAATGTTCAACTTTTACTATTTTGCGGTACTTCCATATATCCTTTAGTTTGGTGGTGGATGCTTTGCTTATGTTAGGAAGGTGGACGATGCGAACCTGTTCTCGGAGGCATCTCACACAGCAGATGACAAGCATCGGATCAGTAATCGGAAAGATAATCGAGATCCGGACGAGGAGTTGGCCACAGCTGAGGTCGACTCCTATTTATTGATTTATTTATCATGTATAGAGGAAGGCGCGATAGCCTTATATATATATATATATATATATATATATATATACATAATTACCTTTAAAAGTACTACATTGAGTCAGTGTTGACGTGATATTGAGAAGAAATAAGGAATGGGGACATGAATCGACTAACAAAACATTTATTTAAATAAAACTGTATTTGAACAAGTATTTGCAGGTCTTCTCGCAATTAACCTGTGATCGGAGAGAAGAAAACCATGAACACCGGCAAATAGGAAAAGATTGTAGGAATGAGCGTCTAAAAAATAGATGAGCGAAATTTGTCGTCACAAACACGCATGAAGTAATTGTGGGTAGACATAATAGTGACAATGATAACTACTCGATAATCTTTATTTCATTCATCCCTAAATCCCAATCCATACCCTTAATTCCAAACTTTGTTTTTTTTTGTATTGCCCATTTTATGATAACTGTCATATTTAAATAATATATTGAATTCAATATTGCAAACTTTGTCCGCTGCAATTGAAAGTCTTTTTCGTTTGGAAAAAAACCTGAATAACAAGTGCCATGAAGAGCTGGCGATGCAATTCACGCGTTCGTTGTGACATTGAAATCCTCCTAAAGGCGCGGTTGTTGCAGACGATGCAGAAGATTATCACGGCGCCAGTGCCTAGAGAAGAGATTTGGTGAAAATGAGAGAGAGAAAGAGATAGAAGGTGAGAGGGTGAAACGGGAAGGAAGAGAGCGAGAGAACAAGAGAGGGCCAGAGAGGAAGAACGGAGAGAGCGAGAGAACAAGAGAGGGCCAGAGAGGTAGAACGGAGAGAGCGAGGAAGAGAGATCGAACCGAGAATGAGAGATGTCAACCCAATGGTTGCGAGCAAATGCGAAATGTTGAAGTGAAAGCCGCCGCCTTTTTCGTCCGGCATCTTATAAATCCAAGTAGGTATGTATTTAGAGTTTTTAAAAGTTATTTTGCAAGCGCCACTTTAAAATAGCTCTAACTAGCACGAAGACCGCGAAGTAGGAGTGCTGCGCCGGGTCGAGTTCATAGAGGTCGTTCAATGGAAGTTGCGTGATCAACTGCAGGGATGAATGTACATACATACATTCATACATACATAAATACGTGAAGATGAAACGTAAAGTCTCTTCTTTGATCCGGACGCAAGAGTTCTCTCTGACCTTATCCGAGTACGCGGTCGGGTGGAAGCACGCGAGAAAGATCGCGGCAAAGAGTAGATCATAGAACAGAGCGAGTATGAAGAGCAGCAATGCTGCCTTCCACAGCCGCCAGCGGGTGAACCAAAGAAGACACGAGGGCCTATTTTTTCTATATTTAAATATCCCGCCAACTTTTCCCCATTCAATTTAAATTTTCCACAGTCATTTCATGTGTCACTGACTGGCAGATGGCATTCCAGCGATAGAGAAAGTGGAGCATGAGCACAGTGTATGTCTGATTGAAGCTGATAACGAAGAGGCTGCAAAGAACGATTCCACCATAGTAGTACGGCAGACGGGGTGTGAGCTCCGCGAAGTAGATCCAGCCTGTACCGCTAAAGTAGACCACCTGGAATGGGATCTATGCTTTTGACAAGAAACAAAGTCATTAGATACCGGCCGCATTATCAAGTGCTCGAGAGAGAACGCGATGTTCGAGATGGAAAAGGCAAAGAGCAGAAAGCGGTAGTTGCCGAGGCATTCCTGCCAAAGTTATATACATACTTTACCGAAGAAAACGAAAACACCCAATCAAGTTATTTATTGATGGAAAATAAGCGAATCGATAATGTGATTAACGTTATTTGTTTAGGAAGATGTTCCAACAGACTAACACGAGAGGGCTGTCGAAGAGTCAGAGAAGCGAGAGCTATATTGGTGAAGCACGCAAGGACCGCTGCGCACAAATGAAGATAATCAATTGGCGTGTGAGAGCTCATGTCTTGGCCTGAAAAGGAGAGGAAACACTGGAAATGTAGAGCTGCAGCTCATGTTTTGATCTTGATATGAACTAGTACATACTGCAGTTTGATAAGTTCTTGCGTACATTCTGTACAAATACAGAAATATAGCCCAATCTCTAATAGTTGTGTTTCGAAAACAACAATTGAGAGAATTCGACGCACATTCCAATAGATCAAATTAGATAAGAAATATTAACAACGAAAAGAATATGTATTTAAAGATGTTGGCTGTTATTTACGTCTTAAAGAAACCCTGATAAATAGGCGATTGCATCAAGAGATTGATAATTTGCAGATAGGATCACGATCTTTATGATGCAATCAGCTTGTTGACGAAAAGAGGCAAGAGTCAATGAGTAACAGATATCGTCTAGGCTGCTTTTGAGTAGGAAAAGTTTTCTTCCGTGTTGTGCTTAATAACAAAAAGAGTAAACCATGCTTCTCACATTCTTGACTCCATGACGCGAAAATATTGATAGTGATCACTTGAAGTAAGATATAAACAATGTACATAACTCTAATAATTAAAATGATGCTGGTTTTTCACTCAGAAACAAGATCATTAAATCGCATTCCAACAAGGAAGAGGGGAAGCATAATAGTTCTACGTAGGCGTGTGTAAATCTCATGAGCAATGGAATTGAATTTTATAAGGAATATTTTGATCGCGAAAACAAGTGCACCTAGTGTGCTTGATGTCTGGTTGGTGCTTTTGTATGGCATGAGAACCTCCGACAAGCTCGTGAGCGATACATGTCTTCCAAGCACTTAAATCAAATAACAACCTTTATGGTATTCGCGACGACGACAAATCTAGCAACACCCTCTGATTCTTTGCCCAGCGACATAGTATATTCAACCATTAGTTTTTCGCTTCCTTTGTACTCTTTTATCCTTATTTGCCCCATTACTTATCATTGAAAGGACATTTCTATATTACGTCTATTCGAACTTCTCTTATATATTTTTCATATCAAAATATTCATTACACACCCGAGATCAATTATGGAATAAAAAGGATGCACTGTATCGAAACAAGTTTGAACTATTTATAAAAAGTAAGAAAAATATCGGAAAAATTATTGCGGATCTCTTATTAATGGTCACAATTCTATAATTTTCAGCAGTGTTTCGCGTATTAATTATAAGGTTAGCATAATCTGATAAATGGATGGTTTTGTCACATATGTATTTAGCACGCAGACAAAATAGAAAAAAAATTTGTAAGCGTGCACTGCTAACAACAAGTTATTTCTAAGAAATTGAGGTAGCAAGCGAAATAACAATAGCAACGCTAAAAATCGAAGAAAATCCGAATCGCCCAACTGATGGTGTTGTGTTTGTTGTTGTCTCGCTTTGCACCGTTGTCTGAAAGAAATAGCCGGGAAATGAACAAACATGATGATTGTATCATAAGGCTTCTAATTGATGGAGCACAAGTACATGTTATAGTGTTGAAAGGGTTTGCACATAGCCATACTATTGACCATTCAACGTTTAAGAAAGTGTGACTATGCTGGATAGCCTTACTGTTGATGTCAATGTCTATCACACTTAAGTGATCTCTCGTATTCGATTCGAATCTTCGGCAAGTAATTCACATCGAGCCACTTCTGAGCTGCTGGTCCATTATTCTGGGAAGGAAATTCTCCAAGCAGTGATTTAAAGGCCTGAAAATACGAAAGCATCTGCAACTGTTCACTTCGAAATAGCATCGGTAATGGTCAGACAACTCGAAGTTGTAAATTGTAGACCTTGGCTGCTTTCTCTCTGATAATCTTTGTCAACACTAACCGAATTGTATACAACATGCGCGTTCTCCATGTACACCGTTTCCACTCGTCCCCGAGGAGCCATGATACGGTAGAACTCCATTTGCTCGGGGCTGGACACGGCCGGCCATTCAGCTGACGGCTTTCTAATTGGAAAAGGTTCTGGACGTAGTCACTTGAATGAATGAATTTTACATTAAATTCACACCCTTTAATAGCGAAATTAGTCCAGGTGTCCGACAGAAAGTCCGAGATGGCTTTGTCAGCTTCCGTGATTGTTCCTGCCGCCGCGGCAGGCTCCCAGTCATATTTGAACTTCCACAGGAAACGGAGCTCACTTGCATGTGGCACAGCTAAAATCTATGAAGATAGTAGTAAGAATGGCAAATATTTGAAGCTTTTATTATTATTTTATTTCTCGACGTGCCTCGCCATCCCTCAAATGAGACATTCCCTCCAAAGACGCTCATGTAGTCGAAAGTGTAGAGGAAGAGATTTCCATTTCCATTTGCCGCGTAATGCGTCGCGTCGAAACGAAGAGCAGCCGTGATGAGCATGTCTCCGATGGCCTTAATTTTACAAGTCGTATCTCAAATAGTTGGCCTCATTCGGATTGCATTGTGATTTAAAAAAAAGAGAAAGAAACCTCGACAGCGAGTTTGAACCATTCTAAATGATCGTTTTCAGGGATGTCGCGACCACGTTTATACACACAATTGATGATATCAGCGAGCTGGCTAGTCTTATCTTAATTATATATGTGTAATGCTTTAATAGTGAAATGAAATGAAAGAAAAAAATAGCCTTTAAGGTACGGATAGTTGTCAGGAATGTACGTGGCAAAGATAGATGAGTCGAAAGCAGACAGATTAGTTGGCGCGTCAATAGGGCCTCCAACCAGTTCCTGGTATACTAAAATTAACATTCATCAGAGTGTTATTTTCTCTCCATCTCTCTTTTCGTGTTCAGCATTAAAAATACATATTTCATGGAAAATGAACTAAGCTATTTTCAAATGAGTTCGAAATTTTGTGGATCAGGTATACTTTCTGCCTTAAATTCTTGGAAATTAACTGGATTTTCATGACGAGAAACATATGGATGATCTTCTTAATTCTTCGCATCAAATTCAATTATTCAATCTAAAATGTTGTTGGAAAAAAAACTCACAGAAGCCCGCCATCTCGTCGCGTACATTTCCGAGGATTGTGGGATAGTTGGGCCGTTGTTGAGCGAGCTGACTCAGTGTGTCCGGGAACAGGAACCCGTCCGCGTATACGGCAAAGCCGTGCAGTTTTTTCCGCTTAACGATTTAAACTTATTCCTAGCAGTATTTCATTAATGCCCAATCAATTAATCAAGCTCCGAATTACCGGCGTAATGGTGACGAATTTTTGCCATTCGATGTCTTGCATGCACTTGGCCAGCGATGCAAAGTCACGCTTCTCCCAAGCATCCTCGGTGAAGTTGCACAACTGAGATGCCATTTCATGGAGGGTCATTAGTTGTACACAAACAGCACCTCTCTGGCGACGCGCTTGTCATGAGTTGGCATTGGGCTGTCCATCGTGAGGTGCAGAAAGAGTTCTGCGCCAGACTGTTGGATGGTGCGGTGGAAAAGACCTTAAAGGAGCCCATCGCTGAATAATTTACGTGTGGCTTTATATTTAAATACGTTAATCAATTTGCAGTTGCCTAAAACTTATTTCCAGAATGTTTGAACCAATTAAATAATGCTGCTTGCAGATAAAATTTTAAAATGTCAACTGATCGCACGCATTCTCTTTTATTTATCGGTATTTTGCACGTGAAGTTACGGAAACAAGCAATGTACTTTATAAAACAGGACAGTCATCATCTGACGCCATGCTATCTCTCTTGTTTAAATATAAATTTATATACAATCAAATTCCGACGTAATTACCAACCTCTTGCCAATGGCGACAACGAAAGGGCGGAGACGGCGCAGCCGCCGGCGCTCTCTCCGAAGATTGTCACTTGAGAGGGGTCTCCGCCAAAGGAGCGGATCTCCTTTTGAACCCAACGGAGGGCCAAGAGCTGAAATATAGATGCTAGAGAGCAGGGGTGGCCGGGGGCCGAAAATATCCAGCCCCGGCCCCCAGGGTAGGCCCCGGCCCCCGGGGTCCGCACCGAAGGTGGCACCGGACCCAAATCTTAAAATTTTTCTAAACAATTTCAGCGTCGGAGGAAAAATTCATTCAAAATTGAGAAAATTCATTCATCTGAAACATATACGAAATAAATCGGGGCACTTTTCATCATAGGTTGGCTCATGTTGTTCAACTAGGGGTGAACTTCATTCAATTATCCACGGTTAGGGCCGGGGCCGGCCCCTGAGGCCGGCCCCGGCCCCGGCCCCCAGGCGGGGTGCCGGGGCCGGCCACCCCTGCTAGAGAGGCATGATCGTCCTATTGGGCATAATCTGAGAGACTCGACTATGCCCCCATTGTAAGAGGACGGGGAACAAAAGTTCCCTTTGATCCTAATTTCCTTAATACAGCGTGTGCAGGACCTAAATGGCTTCCCAAAACCGTTTTCAGAAAAAAAATTTTTTCTCAAGTATGTCTACAGTATACCCTGATTTACCAAAAATATTCAAATGAGCGTAACTCCGTTCAATGACGACCAATCTCAATTTTGAAACATTTGTTCGATTCCTTGTCTGATGGGGCATAAAAAAGTTCATTAACTTTTTTCTAAAATCTTCATTATAGGGGTCATTTTGGCGAAAATGTGTTTTGAGGGGTCCATTTCGGGCATCGCAAACCCCCCCCCCCCCACCCATATTAAAGAAAAAACGGAGTACACCACGTGAAAGAGCGCGCTTTCTTACCTCTGAAACAATTATTGCTAAAGTGGAAGTCCGACCACTTTTTACGGTAGCACGCGATAAATGCGGGCGAGTCGGTCAAAATGGCGCATTTTCGGCCTCTGATGCACCGTGCAAGCGCATTCATCGATCCATAACTACGCTCAATTTTAATATTACAAAATCGTTAGTATATCATTTAAGAGCTCTCACGGAGATCTTCAAATGTTACATACAGTCCCGCGCAGGTTCTTGGTACCAAGGACGCTTCGGACGATTCGGACGCTTCCAAATGCATGGGGTGTCTCGATGCCCGAAATGGACCCCTCAAAACACATTTTCGCCAAAATGACCCATATTAAAGAAAAAACGGAGTACATCACGTGAAAGAGCGCGCTTTCTTACCTCTAAAACAATTATTGCTAAAGTGGAAGTCCGACCACTTTTTACGGTAGCACGCGATAAATGCGGGCGAGTCGGTCAAAATGGCGCATTTTCGGCCTCTGAGGCACCGTGCAAGCGCATTCATCGATCCATAACTACGCTCAATTTTAATATTACAAAATCGTTAGTATATCATTTAAGAGCTCTCACGGAGATCTTCAAATGTTACATACAGTCCCGCCCAGGTTCTTGGTACCAAGGACGCTTCGGACGATTCGGACGCTTCCAAATGCATGGGGTGTCTCGATGCCCGAAATGGACCCCTCAAAACACATTTTCGCCAAAATGACCCATATTAAAGAAAAAACGGAGTACACCACGTGAAAGAGCGCGCTTTCTTACCTCTAAAACAATTATTGCTAAAGTGGAAGTCCGACCACTTTTTACGGTAGCACGCGATAAATGCGGGCGAGTCGGTCAAAATGGCGCATTTTCGGCCTCTGAGGCACCGTGCAAGCGCATTCATCGATCCATAACTACGCTCAATTTTAATATTACAAAATCGTTAGTATATCATTTAAGAGCTCTCACGGAGATCTTCAAATGTTACATACAGTCCCGCCCAGGTTCTTGGTACCAAGGACGCTTCGGACGATTCGGACGCTTCCAAATGCATGGGGTGTCTCGATGCCCGAAATGGACCCCTCAAAACACATTTTCGCCAAAATGACCCCTACAATGAAGATTTTAGAAAAAAAAGTTACTGAAGACTTATTTGCCCCATCAGACAAGGAATCGAACAACTGTTTCAAAATTGAGATTGAAAAGGCAATTGAACGGAGTTACGCTCATTTGAATATTTTTGGTATATCAGGGAATACTGTAGACATACTTGAGAAAAAATTTCTGAAAACGGTTTTGGGAAGCCATTTAGGTCATACACACGCTGTATTATGGAAATTAGGATCAAAGGGTACTTTTGTTCCCTGTCCCGTGATGGTCGAGTCTCTCAGACAGGCCCTCTTAAAATAAAACTAAATTTTGAACGATAAATTGAGTCCACGTTTAGTTCTAAGCACCTAATTTGAAAAAATATTCCTGTCACATTATGCCATTGCATCTTTAAGCGAGCCGTGATGAAAATGAAACGAGAATAAAATTCTGCAGACCTGGTCAAATATCCCGCGATTCGCCGGGAACTCTTCCGAAACAGTCGAAAAGAAACCTAAGAAGGCAATAAAAATATTAGTTAAAAAAGATTTAGTATGCTTATGTTAATCAGAATGCTCCTACCAAGCACATCAAGGCGATATTGGATGGTGACAAGGACGACTCCTTTGGAGACAAAGTTACGCACTCCTCCCTGAAATGAATCAAATTCTTGTTATAAAAGAAAATCCGCACTCGTTTTTCCTCAGAAAACCTTATAGTCGAATGGATATGCGCTGCCAATTCTGTATGCGCCTCCATGGAACCAAACCATAACCGGGTACTTCTTGCGGCTCGTCGCCTTCAAGTTGGACATCGAACTTATACCGTGAAATCCATTATTGGACTGCACCAACCGTTGGCGACATGACATTGAGTTGGAGACAGTCCTCGTCTGCATGATACGATTGGTCATTGGGAATTTGCGGGCAGGCAGGCCTGCGAGAGAGAGAGCATATCGATCATAGAGAAAATCGCCGTTAATAAAATATAAACATTTCCACAAATAGTAGTAGCACTGACCCGTAGGCTGTCGCATTTATTCCGGCAGCGCCATAAGTACAAATTCGACGAGGGAGCTTAAATATAAAATTATACAATTAAGAATTTGACTAGTAAAAAAATTGCGCAAACCCTAAATCGAAGATTTCCTAGTGGAGGAATGGCATACGGTATTCCCAGGAAAACATCGGCCGCCCCCGAATAGAGTTGCGTGACGTCATCGCCATAGTCAACATGGAAGCCGTGCACGGCGCCCAGCGACGTTTGCACCGTCACCTTAACGGAATAACGGTGAAGCTTATTTGAAGATTCTGGTTTCGATCAATTTAAAATGTGATTAAGTTTAACCTGAGACCCATATGAGCAATGAAGTACAGCTAGTAGAAACTGAAGAAGCATTTAATGCTGAAAATAAATCTAGGTACACGCAATAGACATTAGTTGAGTTATGTGGATAGAAGAATGCGATTTGTAACCTGGCTGCAAAATTCAGTAATATAATGAGTGATGGAAAATCAGCAAGAACGGAGGTGGCCACCTTTCTGCTCCGTTTATTGTTCATTGTGATCTCAGGCATTTCAACTACTACTACTATTCTGTCTGCTATCACTTATCAGACAGAGGACTTTGAAAACAAAAACATCGAAAACAGTGGCGCACCTCTTGTCAATGGTAAATAATGCAGTGCCAGCACATACAGGGAGACACCGAGGAAAAGGATCCTCAAGCGACGGGGAAGGGCATGGGCCCGAGTCGTGGTGGTCGCTGACGAAGATGGAAGCGGATCGGAAGAGAGTTAAGATAGCGAGACAGCTTAAAGGAGACCATAAGGGAAAAACTCATATCATGAAGTCCCTGCCAGATTTTTAAAAATTTCTCCATTTATTTGTCTAGTAAAAGCAGGGAAACTCTTGTTTTCTCAAGAAAGCGGGGGAAACAAGGGCTTCCCTGCTTTTAGTATGCAAATTTGTACTTTTCAAATGTATGAAAATTGTCCTTTTGGTGGACGAAAGGAGGATATTTGAGGGGTCTATCTGGCGCCCCAGAGGTTGTAGAGACCGTAAGGGTCATAAAAGTTCCATTGAGGGTCCGAACATTGGGACCCTGGCTAGGATTCTGGAATGGCCATGGTGTAATAAGCAACTTTTATATAGGGTCTCTAGGCCCCACGAACTCTTGGAAGGCTCTGATCTCTTGTTAGTCAGAAACTTGTGAAATTTTGACCTAAATAACAATAAGTGACCCAGGCGGTGGACGAAAGAAGGATATTTGAGGGGCCTTTATCTCGGGTAACAGGAGTTGCAGAGAACCAATCTATAGCGCGTTCGTCTCATAGCCAAAGAAGAGGGTTCTACTAAACCTTTCTACTTGTAAGTAAAGTATACTGCCCAGACCGAAACCGAAATTGTATCAATTGTTTGCTACATTCGCATTGACCCCAAACGAAACGTATTTCTGAATTAAGTGAAATGTAGTTGTGTAAGATATTAGGAATGAGAATGTGCATTAGAGTATCGAAAATATTTATGAACGAAGAAACCGAAGAAAGTGAAAAGATTGAGAAATGATGCAGAGCTCAATAAACTAGCAAGTGGAGAGCAAAGGACGTTTTAGGTACAAATGTGGCGCGGTAGGCCAAAGAGTGGTAGAGAGAGAGAGAAGCAGAGAGAAGGATGTGATTGAATGCGAGACGAGAATAGCGATGTGTCGACAAATCTTGTAAGAATAGTCTTTGCCTGTGACCGATGGGAGCCATGTGAAGATAGAAGCCAGAAAAGTAAAAGGATGAAATACTCGGCATCCATTAAGAGGCGCCTAATCTTGAGGAAATTGGTTCATTCCGTAACTGCAGAATCTGGATAAAATTCTAAAACGCAATTTCAACACTTTACAATGTTATAGGATTACGCTGAAAGTGAATGCCAAAGAATTTTGGGTGGTCACTGCATATCTACCATTTATTAGAACCAAAGAGGTTGCCCTTTCCCCCTTTTCACTTTTATCAGCAAGTAACGCGACTAACAATAAGCTGCAATCCTTTAAGCCGATCAAAGTTGTCATATGACTCTTTCTTATCTCCTCCATCTCTAATCGTTTTGGATTGCCTAATCCTGAAATTGTGCACAAAACATTCAATGGCAAGCAAGCCGTGTTCTAATGGATTGACACTGGCTAATCATCACTTCCTTTTTGTTATATGAGCCATTGCGAGAGAGACTATTTCTGATGAAGACTCTTTTTTCCGTGAGCGTTTCTTTATGTACCAAGCAGGTGTTCTTGTTGTGTTCTTGCAATGGAGAGAGTGGGGGCACAATGGCTAGCATTTGATCAAAAACGAAGTAACGACCCCGTGCCAATGGCGATAGCGAACGGGCGAAGACTGCGCAGCCGCCTCTCCAAATATTGCTGAAAATGACATTATTCTACTGAAAATGAGTAAAACTTTTAATCTGAGACTTCACTACTTCTGGTTCGTATTTAATTCTGCTGAAGATGACTAATAAATTTAATTTCATGGAACTATTTTTCGAGTTGAACTCAACTCTCAATGCAGTAATGCCCTGTTTTGTCTAAAGATAAGAGAGGATTCTGTTGTTTTTCTATTTACATATTTTTGAAAACGTAGTTATTGATCCATCATAATGCAGTTTGACTGTGAACGATGCATATGTTCATGTTATACGTTTTATCTGCCGGTGGGAAAGGGAAAGAGATGGTGAAGAGGGTGGGCGAGAGTAGGGAGTAAAGAGGCGCATGAGCGACCCTTCAAGGGTTGTACTCGATGGGGAGATTCTTGCGGCGGACCATGCCGTCGCCCTGGAACCACTCGCGACGGAACTGCTTGGCAGCGCCGTCCGGGGTGTTGGTCCACTCGATGGTGTTGCGGTCGTTGTTCGTGTTATCGTGCAAATTATGTATCTAAGGTGAATAATTTAAACAAGTTTATAAAGATGGTCTGAATAGCATTAAAAATTTATTCTGGTAATTAAAGAATATCTACAGAACCTGCCCATAGGCAAGAAACAGCAACGAGGACGGGCTCCTTGGGGTCGAGGACTCCGCTGGCCGGGTCGACACCGAGACGCTTCATGTTCGTGGTCTTGAAGGCCCAGCCGATGCGACGGGCAGAGCTGTTGATCACCTTAATAGAATAAAATTATGTTCATTTATTTGTTAATAAATAACCAAATGAGGCTATATGAAGAATAACTAACTTGATGTGCTTGTCATCGTTGAATACGACCTTGGCGTTGGGCTGAGTGGCGATGTCGCCGGGAGCAAGGGACTGGGCCATGGAGGAGGAGAAGAGAAGTGGAGAGGAGAGCAGAGAAGCACAGTCAACGACTGATTGCAGTGCCTTTGCCAAGCCACTTTTATATGATTTTTTCAACTTATGAAATTTTAACTTTGCACAGAAGTGCAACGAAATGCTTATGAAAATTCTCTTCATCTTCCAAAATATCACAAACCCGAAATCAGAGTACAAAATTTGGTTAAATTCGAAGTTTTCTATGAGAAGTTTAGCACTTTGAATACTTCACAATACCATTCCGTGATATTGTGAAGTATCCACGTATTTTGCCTATCTTGCCTAAAATTTCCTTGAACTCTAGCCAAAATTTTCATGAGTTTTCATACAAAATTGTTATAATTCGAACACTGCATTGCAATATTCAGGAAGATGCACGAATTTTCATAGGTATTTGATTGTACGTTTGTAAAATTTAAATTACACAGCTGAAATATCATATAAAAGGGGCTTGCCAAAGGCACTGCCATCAGTCGTTGACTGTGTTTCTCTGCTGGTCTCTCCACTTCTCCTCTCCTCCAAGCCATGGCCCAGTCCCTTGCTCCCGGCGACATCGCCACTCAGCCCAACGCCAAGGTCGTCTTCAACGCGCCCTACGACGACAAGCACACCTACCACATCAAGGTTTGACTTTAATAATGTGGCCTTGTTTAGCAGATTATCTAAAAGTATATTTATTTATAATTATTTAAAATAACAACGTTGTGTTAACTTAATTATTCATTTACAGGTGATCAACAGCTCTGCCCGTCGCATAGGCTGGGCCTTCAAGACCACGAACATGAAGCGTCTCGGTGTCGACCCGGCCAGCGGAGTCCTCGACCCCAAGGAGCCCGTCCTCGTTGCTGTGTCCTGCGACGCTTTCGCCTATGGGCAGGTGCTGCAGATCATTTAATTGTATTATACAAATCCAATTTATTACCTACATACTTCAAAATTTTCTCAATTTAAATTCATTTAAAGGAGGACACGAACAACGACCGCATCACCATCGAGTGGACCAACACCCCGGACGGCGCTGCCAAGCAGTTCCGTCGCGAGTGGTTCCAGGGCGACGGCATGGTCCGCCGCAAGAACCTCCCCATCGAGTACAACCCTTGAAGGGTTTCTACTCTTCCCGTCTAACTCTGCTTCTCTGCTCGCAACGCGTTCTATGATAAAGCGTGCTCAATATACGTTTCCTTCTTGCCTAGTTCTTATTGCGCCCTCAGGCGACAGTACAAAGCCTATGAGGAGGCAATAATGATCAAAGATCTGGTTGGGAAAGGAATAGGCATCAGAAAATGATATCGAACATGGAAAGAGCATGGGAGGAAAGTGCAAACGAGGTAGATTGTCTGATGAAAGGCTTTGAAGGCAAGATAAATCACACCACTCTCGGGATGACGAGCAGAAGAGACATTCGGGAAAAAGCGCAAGGCCCGAGGAGAATACTCGTTAGTCCGAAGAGAAGTTGGCAGAAAACTAATCAGGGCGCTCCAAAAACCATTTACCTTATTAGGTATAAGTTAATGAATTAATAATAGCTAGAAGGAAGCATCGGACGATGAAATGAGGACAAGTGGGAAGTCTGCAATGTCCAATAGAATTTTGAGACAACTTACAAACGGAGTACGCTGTAGCTGAGTGGGGAAGCGAGTTCCCTGTAGAGAGCTGGCATTGTCTTACTCGAGTGAATAGAGTTCCTGGTAGAGAGCGGGGAGGCCTTCGTTAGCACGAGGGATTTTGTCTCTGAGATGAGTGAGCAACTCGTTGTGCAAGGCAGCAACGCCATCTTGTGCCACTTCGAAGAGAGTGGTGTGAGTGGAAGGAGAAGAGGCAGAGGGTGGCAGTTGACGAGGAATGTGCAGGAGAGTGTGGAAGTACGAGGCAAACGGACCGCGGTACGCGTGTAGCTGCAAGAAATGTCAATTTCCAAGAATATCTTGACTGTGATTACTGAACAAGGACACACAATCATAATTATGAAATAGAAAAAAGAGAGAGATATGTATGTATGTAAACCTTCTCGATCAGGAAGGAGCAGGCGAGCATGGCCGTCTCTCTGACAGTCAGGCGAAGCCGGTGCACTTCTTGGATTGACAGCAAAGCCTGAACAATTGATATTACCTGGTACATATGTACATATATGTAATGTGTAGAGGAGTAATTTAACTAGAGGTTCATAAGAAATATCAAAACTACTTAAAAGCCAAGAATAGTGAGAAAGATACCCGCTCAAGGAGACTCCTCTCAAGCACAGTGTCATGAGTGAGCTGACTCATGTTGAGGACGAGCCGACCGAGCTGGACAGTCGTGGACTCGTCGGAGGTGTTGGCACAGCTGAGCATCGCCAGCTGGAAGGCCAACGCCTTGAGCATCGCGAGCTGCTCTCGAAGAGACGCGTCCCGGAATGGCCGAATCTGCACACAACATTAGACGTCTTCAGTTGGGGCAGTTCCCAGATTCACTGAACTCATCATGCCTGCAATGCTACTGGAGAGTAAACGATTGATAAGAGAAGACCGAACCATCTTCGCGAATTCAGTGGTAGTCTGGACGAGTGAAGTGAACTCGACTGCCAGTGTCGCCCATACTTGAAGGCGATCCTAAATGCAATGCTTTTATTACTCCTCAACAAATTCCATCATCATTGTCAAAATTTCTTTCTCATTAGTAGATGCCTTCAACCTTATGCTTTGCCAAATCTGTTTTAACAGAGCCGTTGGCGCTGCCTGCTTGATGTAGACAGGCTTTCTTCGTTGACTTTCTTACCTTTCTCTTACTCTAAGCGTTAATCTCTCGCGTGTTCACTTCAAGTCTCATATTACTCTTACTTCTCAGTTTCTCTCAGTCTCCCCTCCCTCTTTCCTCTTTCCCCACCCAATCACACTTTGTTCCCGCGAGCCATTGCGCAACAAACGAGTGCGCGTCAGGCAGGAGCTAAGCAACTTGCGGCGGATACAGAGTGGGAACAGAACACATAACGAGAGAGAGAGAGAGAGAGAGAGAGAGAGAAAGAGAGAGATAGAGAGAGAAAGAAGCTAGGGAACCACTGAAACAAAAAGAGAATGTGTTATCTATGGAAAACAGTGAGTGTTACGTTATTCATTCTTTCTTCAAGAGATGCTGACCATGCCCTTGAATAGGTCGATGTCGTATGAGAGGGTAGAATCCCTCTTTCTAAGTGGATTGAAGGTGATCGAGTAGCAGTGCTCGATCTCGGCCGCGAAATGAGCGTCGTCTGACAAGGGCATCTGAAGGGGACACATTCATCTACATCAACTCATCCCTTCTCTCTCTCTCTCCTCTCTCTCTCTCTGTCTGTCTCTCTCTCCTCTCTCATCTCTCCCTCTCTCTGTCTCTCGCTCCTCTCTCTCTCCTCTCTCTGTCTCTGTTTCTCTCTCTGTAATAATAGCTCGACGTTGCTATTGTAGTAAACTCCTCTGCGATTCGATGTAGAAGACGAGGGTGGAAGGGGTTATAGCAGGTTTATCAGCAACAAAACGGCTGCCTAAGCAGCAACAACACAGACGAAACACTCGACCGCACCTCAGCGGGACACAACCAACAACTAACTCGCTATTCGAGAACAATTAAAAGACGCGTATTCTATAAACACACTATGGGCCACTACAGTAATATCATAAGACACTAAGCAACACACTATAATAGACAGAGCATCAAGTCACCAAAATGATAAAGAAATGAAAATAGAAGAAATAAATAAAAGGGGACTGACCGGGCTGGGAGGGTATCTCCCTTACATCTCCCTCCTTCCGAAGCGGTCGTCCTCGACCGATCTCTCGTCGTCGTCGTCGTTGTGGGCGCGCTTCTCAAACAACTCCTCGATTCCGCTGTTATCGGTCCAACTGAACACGCAATTCATTCTTCTCTGAGTTCTACCCTTCTTCAACTCCTCCACTCTGCACTCTTCTTTCACTTTTCTCATCGTCAGCTGATCGAATGGAATGATCAATTCGTCTTTTCCGTTCTCTCTCTTCACCCTGGCAGAATTGTCACTCACATCAATGATTCTGTACGGTCCACTCCATTCAGGGGCCAACTTTGGTACCGTAACTCGTCTCCCAACTGGCACTCTCACAAGAACTTTATCACCTTTCGCCGGATACTCTTTGCCATCCACTCGATTTCTGCGATCATAATTTGCCTTCATTTTATCGATTTCTCTGCGCGTGTTCTCCTTCGCTTCTTCTCTCGCCATGCGCATTCCTTCCAGCAAATCTAGCGCATAGTCTTCTGCATCTACTGGTTTCTCTCCTATCTCTATCAGTCTCTCTCCCAGTGGTCTCGGTTCTCTACCGTATACCAAAAAGTAGGGACTGAAGCCAGTAGTGGTATGCGGCATCGTGTTATATGCATGTACACAAAATGGCAGCATTTCGTCCCACTTCTCCTTCTCTTTCACCTTCTTCTGGAGCATTCTGATAAGAGTTCCATTCAGTCTCTCACACATACCATTCTCGCGTGGAACATATCCTTTCGTCAAAATGTGTTTTATTTCAAGAATCTCGAGAATATGGCTAAGAACGCGGTTCACGAATCCCTCTATCAGACACCAGATTCCTCGGGAGACGGCCTTCTGCAATCCATCCCCAGCAGAATTTCTCTGCTACCTCCTTTGCTCCCTTCGTCTGCATTAGAAATGCGGCTCCAAGCTTAGAGAAACAATCGATAACTGTCAGCACGTATCGATTACCCGAGAGAGAAGTGCCCACTTCCATCACATCAATTGCCACTGTCTCGAATGGCTCTCCCACTACCATCGGCTTCAAAGGTGGCACCATCTCCTCTCTCACATTGAAAAGTGTATATTCTGGGCAATTCTCGATGTACTCTTTAATGTCCTGATTCATGCTCGGCCAATAGTACTCTTTGAGCTTCTTCTTCGTCTTGCTCACTCCCCAGTGTCCACCAAGCTTTCCATCGTGGAACTGCTTCAACACTTCAGTACGCAGCTCTTCTTGTACGTAAAATTTACGCCCTCCTCGCGCTCCTTCTGCCATCAGCAAACCGTTCTCTTCTGACCAGCGGAATCCCTTCTCGCGCACCATTTTCTCTACTACTCCTTCCAACTTTCTCTTCATCTCGCTGGCGAATGCGTCGCCTTTCAACTTCTCTCGCCATCTCTCTCGCGTTCCTCCCAGGGACACCGAGTTTACTACGCGCTCGATCTCGGCTTTCTCCTCCTGAGCCGATTCACTCGTTTCTGCACCCGGCACTAACTCTCCTCTACTCAGCGCATCTGCAACCTTATTTGCCTTTCCCTTCACATACTCAATCGTGACATCGCAAGACTGCAATTCTAGTGCCCATCTCATGATTCGCGCAGATGTGGTTTTCTCACTGAAAAGCGCTTTCAAAGGCATGTGGTCTGTTCTCACCACTACTCGCGTACCAAAATAAATTGGTTTGAACTTGCGCAGCGCGTACATGACTGCCAAGGCTTCACTGTCAGTCACGTGGTACCTTCTCTCCGCGGGCATGCACCTCTTCGACGCGAAATACAAAGGATGGAAACAACCATCTTCCCCTTCCTGAGTCAGGACTGCCCCTACTGCTATTTGACTCGCATCGCAGTAGATCACAAATGGTCTCTCTCCCTTCAAAGCCGCGTTCACATCCGGTTGCGCCAGGATTGGAGCAGAAATGAACATCTCTTTCAACTCCACGAATGCTCTCTGCTCCTGCTCTCCCCACTTCCACTCAACCTTCTCACTCGTCAGTCTGGTCAAAACGCTCGCCTTCTCGGAGAACTTGAATACAAATTTCCGATAAAAAGATGCCATTCCCAGGAATCTTTTCAACTCCTTCACTTCTCGCGGCGCTTGTAATTCGATAATTTTCTGCACTTTCGCTGCGTCCATTTTCACTCCTTCACGTGTCACCATGTGCCCCAAATACTCTACTTCCGCTTGTGCAACCCGGCACTTCTGAGCCTTCAGCTTCAAACCATGCTTTTTGAAGGCCTCCAAAACCTTCTCAAGCATTCGCGCGTGCTCTTCTTGCGTCTCTGTGGCAATCAGAATGTCGTCAATGTATACGGCCACCTGATCTCCAAGCAAATCAGTCAGAATTCGCTCTATCAACCGCTGAAATGTGGCTGGAGATGTGCTCAAGCCAAAAGGCAGCACATTGAACTCGTACAGTCCACCCATCGTGCTAAAGGCAGTCTTCTCCTTAGACCCCTCCTCCATTTCTACTTGCCAATACCCTGCCATCAAATCCAGAGTGGTGAACCACTTCTTCCCGCTCAGCTTCTGAACGGTCAAGTCGATTCGCGGCAGAGGGTATGCGTCCTCTCTCACCACCGAATTCAACTTCCTATAGTCCACGCACAATCTCAATGTCCCGTCCTTCTTCTGTGCGATCACTAAAGGAGAGGCCCAAGGGGAGTTGCTATCTCTGATGATCCCTCTTCTCTTCATATCAGAAAGCATCCCCCGCACTTTCGTCTGTACTCCCAATGGCACTGGCCTTCCTTTCTGCTTAATGGGGCGAGCTTCTCCCGTGTCAATCACGTGCTTGACCAAGCTCGACCTCCCCATTTCTTCTTCTGTCACTGCAAATACCTCCGCGCTCTGCTTAACTACTCGTCTACACTCTTCGCTCTCGATCGCGCCCTGCTTCTCAACAAGCTGCAAGACTACATCTGCTCTCTCGTTCGACACTTTCTCTCGCTGCTGTCTCTTCTCAGTTTCTCCTTCGCTCTCAATTAGGACAAAATCGGCCTTTCTCCACTCGCCGACCTTCTCGCCCTTGTTCAGTACCAGCGGAATCTGCTGCAAGTTCATCACCTGCACCCTCCTTCTACCCGCTGTTCTCTGTACCACTCCTCCACTCAGTCCATGCAACTCGCTAGAAAGAAAACTGCGCGTTCCATCTGCTGGTGCCTCCAGCATGACATCCTTCTGAGCCAGTGGTCCGATGTACACTCGCTCGACCACCACTGCTGGCTCCCCCTTCTCTTCTCTCTCAGTCCAGCACCCGTCCCACAACTCAATCGTGTTCTGCCCCAAAAGAACTTGCCACCCGTTCTCGACAACATACACGCCAACTTTCTTCTCATTTCCGTTCATTTTCAACTGGACTAGTGCTTTCCCCACTACGCGCAATTTACTCGCCGCCGCGTCCAAAAGCTCCTCCTTTGTCTCTCGCCACTCTATCTCAGTGCTTGCTTCTTCTACTCGCTTCATGACCCCCTGCGGAATCGTGGTGATCTCCGCACCAGTATCGAGAACAGCATCCGGAATGACAACACCATTAATCGTCACTTCCGTCTTCTTGAGTCACCTCCAGAAGACTCCTTTTTTCTTGTCCACTTCTCTCAACTGCTCGTTCTCTCTCGTACTCTCACTCCTAGGCACTTCTTCTACTTCGCGCATGACATTACTAGTCGTTCTTGCCGGATTCGATGTGCACTGCCAGGCCATGTGGCCACGCCCTCCGCAGTTATAACACTTCACAGGAGGCTTGTTGCTTCCCTGTGCGATCCCGTTCTCTCTCGGAATAGTCGTGCTATTCCTCACATCTTGTGTCTGCTGTGGCCTACTCTCACTCGCACTTGGCACAAAAGGACGCGCTCCAGGGTTGAACTCTCCTCCGGTCCTCTGTCCACTCTGCCCCTGATGGCTTGTCTGCTGCTTGTGGCCAAAGCGTGGCCCAAACAGTTTCGGTCCCCTACTCTTCTCTGGCTCTCTGTACCCCTCTTTCACACTCGCAGGATACTGATTTCTACTGCTCGCCCCTGCCATCAGCCTCGCGCCTCTTTGCTCTACTATCTCTATTCTGCTCGCGTGCTCTTTCACCTTCTCGTACTTCTCTCGCTTCTCTGCTCTCTCCATGACTTCAATCAATTCTCGGTAATGGGTCCACTCTCCCAGCTGCTTGAGCAGCTTCTTAGCCATGATCGGTGCGAGATGCTTCTCAGGCATCTCTGGGAATGCCCTATCCGCCATCTCTTCCACTCGCATGCAGAATGAACTAACACTCTCACCGCCTCTCTTCGACATCTCCTCCCAATCCCGCATCGCTTCGTACTCCTGCATGGTCTTCTTTCAACCTCTCTCTCATTTTCGCCTTCATCTCTTCATAGGTTGCTACCCGTTTCCGCGCAAAAGAATTGAAAATCATTTCTGCCTCTTTCTCCAAATGAGTCTTCAACAATTGAATCATTTGCGCTTCCGATGTAATTGGCCTATACTTCATCTCCAGCCTGCTCAAAAATGCGTCGAACTTCTTCAAGCCCCCCTTCCCATCAAACATTCCTACCGGCGGCATTGCCATTGACAACATAGCACTCGCTTGCTTCTCAATTAGTAGTCCCGCGGCAGAGTCCAGCACGCTCTCACTTTGGCTACTTCCCGTTCTTTCCAGTCCATGCGGCACTCTTTCTCTCAGTCCACCCCCTACTCCCTTGCTCTTTCTCACCCCACCTGGAATGAACAAGGATTCTGACTGACTTTCAGAAGAGTTCGACTCGTTTCTTCTTCTCGCCTTCTTCGCTGCTGTTCTCGCTCTGCTCTTCTCACTGCCACTGCTAGAGACGTTCTCGCCCGTCCGCTCCTGCAATGAAAATTGATTGCTCTCTTGCAACTCCAATTTCTTCATCATTTCATTCATTCTTGCCTTCATCTCGGTCATTTCACTCATTATCGCATACTTACTAGCAGAACTACCTTGCAAAGAGACAATTTCATCATCGTTCTCACCATCCGGCGGATCCTTGATGTTGCCGCCGACTCTTCTGTCCTCCTCCAGCCACGCCTGCTTCACCTGCAACGAATCATTTAGCACCTTCTCGACTTTCTGACAAATGCTAATAATGGCATGGAAATACTTCTTGCTATCTTCGGTGGCCTGGCTCATCATCAAAATAGCGGTATCACAAATTTGAGCCTTGGTCGGCTTGGATCCTTGTATCTTTGCATGCTCGAAATAATCTTTCATCGTATGGCTCACCTGCACGTTCTGGAGGAGCAACTCGAGCTCCCTCCTCTTCTCTTCCACTGTCCTTCTGCTCTTCTCCTCCTGTTGGAGCAAGCCGCGCAGCTCCTTCCTCCTCTTCTCGCTCGCTCGCTGCCATTCCTCGGCCATCGCTTCTTCCGTCTGCGCGTCCGCCTTGTGCTTCTCTTCGTCTTCTCGCCGCCTCCTCTCCATTTCTTCATCTTCTTGATCCAATTCGTTCGTCATCTCTCCTGAACGAATCACACGTCAGATATAAGGCGCAACGAAATCGAAACACGCTCCGTACACGATACACGCTTCTCAACAACAATAACGCGTCAATTCAATCACAATTAATACGCGCAACACTTCAATTCGCTGTGATTCACGCAACACACGCGGCTTAAATTCACTCGGTGTCTCTCAATTCACACCTCCTCACACAGCCATTAACACATCGCGAATTACACCACACTCGCCTTCCTCACACCACGTGCTCGTCTTCAGTCCGGTGGCTTCTATTTCGCTCTTCTTCATCAAGTCACCAAAATGATAAAGAAATGAAAATAGAAGAAATAAATAAAAGGGGACTGACCGGGCTGGGAGGGTATCTCCCTTACATCTCACCTCTCTCCTCTTTCGCTCTATCCTCTCTCTCTCCTCTCTCCCCTCTCGCTCTCTCTCCTCTCTCTCTCCTCTCTCCTCTCTCTCCCTCTCTCTCTCTCTCCTTCTCTCTCCTCTCTCTCTCTCAAACCTGAGCTGATGTGAAAGCGCCATTTCCTGGGACGGCACCGGCCACAGGCGCGACCACTCCGCCCATCTCGTATCCTCCGCCATGACGTTGGTGTGTCGGATGGTGCGCCGAGTGAGGGCCGGCGGCTACATACTGGACGGCCCCCGAGGCATGGGCCGGCTGGGAGTACGGAGGGGGTGGGCAGCCGGCCACGCCTCCTCCACCACCTCCGCTACTGAACATGGAAAGTGTCACCGTGGACTCTTCGAAGGCGCCCGCTGCAAATTATGCATTCAAATCTTCCATTTGTCTTTGCACACCAATAAATTATGATGGTGTTAATGAGATCGAGCTGATTGTGAGTTGGCTTTTTGAAAGTTTAACTAAATTAAAGAGAAGAAATTCGTGTGAAGATTGAAGGCAGAAAGAGTGGAAGTGAGAGAGAGAAAGAGAGAGAAAAAGAGAGAAAGAGAGTATACTCACGATCAACAAAGGGAGAAGAATGAGGGACGTCGACTGGAGTGAGATAGGCGATTGGCGAGTGGTCTCCATAGCCGTTGGGCAGGCCTCCCTGCTCAGCCAGCTGCTTGTGCAGCCGCACCTGAAGACACCCACAGTCACGATACAGACTATACCACGAAATTCTCCATTAAAATATAGAATTATGTATAAATAATAACACAGTTTCAGTTGCTCTTCTACTTGTACTCTCTTCAACTTCCACGTCGTTGTTCTCAAAGAGGAAAGAGAAAAGAGTAAAAAAAGGTGTAAAACCCTTCACATCAATAACAAAATGCCCAAGCTGGTCGATACGTAAATATGACACTGGAGACTGTAAAGGAAAGGCGCAGAGAAATCGCGGATTTAGAAGATCACTTGAAAGAAGAGAGAAAGGCGCAGGGAATACAGCTGGGCACTGACCATGAGCAAAGGAAAGATGCCAAACGACAATTATGAGAATTTGAATGGGAAAGAAAAGAAAATATCGAATATATGTATGTATGCATGCAACAACAGAAAGGGAGAGCAAGTGCTTCAAAAGCAAATGACGAAGGTAGATGAAGCTCATCTATCCGACAAGAAGAGAACAATAGACCTAACGCATGACAACAGTAGACTTCATTCCAGAGATGAGAATTTTGAAAGACAGAAAAATTGATCTAGCAGACATACATATGTAGCTGCATAGTAATACAGATAAAATATATACATATGTACATCATACACATACATACATTCTTGGCAGCAGTTTTACACATATTTCTCTCTCTTTTTCCTCTTTCACTCTCTCCCTCACTCACTCACTGATCAAAGAGACAAACAAGCACAAAGGGTAGCAAACTTGCCTTGAGTCATGGACCTCATTTTCAACCTTTTCTCGTTCCTTCTTGCTCATCTTTCCAAATTTGACAGCGTCCCTGGACATGCCTAGATCGCGGCATTTCTTGAGACGGCAGAACTGGCAGCGGTTCCGGTTGGCGCGGTCGACGATGCAATTCTTCTGCCGCGGGCATTGATACTGCACGTTCGATGCGTGGCTTCGACGGAAGAAACCCTGAAACGATTATGTATATTCATTTGCCAGGTCAGTTACATAAAATGGTCAAATCTCTTCAGATAACATTTGATTCTCCAGAAAATAGAGAAATCCACCATTACTTGTCTCATAATTCAACATCATTTCGCCAGTTACATACCTCTACGATTTCACTAAATGAACAGAGCGCGGTCTACGAAATGTCTTGAAGAGTAGAGAGAAGGCGTGCGGGTCAGTGCCTACTCTCTCCATTTCTTCTACCTAATAGGAGTTCCCGAACCTCTCTCTCTCTCTCCCTCTCTCCATCTCACTCTCCTCACTTCCCATTCCTTTACAGCATGCCTTGGGGCGTACATACATAGTTGTCTTCCATTCTCTTGATTATTCTCCGCCCTGTCATCATTCATTCGTTCTTTCTGCTCATGTCAGCTGCTTCCTTACTTTTCCTCTGTCTCCCTCACTCCGCAAGGATTACGCAATACGATAGGAAAGAAGAGAGAGAGAGAGAGAGAGAGAGAGAGAGAGAGAGAGAAGAGTGAGAGACGACAACGACAAAGGTACGAAGAGTTGAAAGATAGAGGGAGAATGGATGATAAAAATGTGCTACCGCAAAGAGTATGTAGAGGGAACATGAGAATATGGGAGATATTGAGAACAAGAGAGAGAGAGAGAGAGAGAGAGAGAGAGAGTCCGGCCTTCTTGTGTCTCGTTGTTCACACAAGAAAAAATACCATTACGAATAGTAGTCTCGTCGATGGTAAATACCATCGCCACAAAACTTGGGGGTAATTACTTTAAAATTGAGCAACTTCAAACTATTGTTTCAGATCCACTGGTCAAATACCATAAAAACTCGGCTCGGCGTGAATTACACCTGCCGGAATGGTATTTTCGAGCTAGCGCTGGCAGCCCCCCCCCTCCTCCCTTCCTTCCTTGTCGCTTCACTGGCCAATCGATTAGCCTCGCCCCTTTCATTCCACTTTGAATTGCATAACGAAAGCAACAACTTTTTATTTCAATCATCATCTAAGTACTTTTACCTGCAAAGTAACAGAATCCTGAGTCATCGAAAATTGACCAGTTAAAGATTGAAAGTCAACAATGAAAGTGGTTTAAGGAAACCAATTAGGCAAAAAAAACAACAACAACAACAAAGCAACAAAACAACTGTAAGTGGTTTAAAGAAACCAAAGTAATTAATAATTGCTAGCGAAACTAATTAGTTCAAAATATAATAGATTCTGATAAATGCAAATAGACATTTGTACTCTTTAAATAAGATATGGAATCTAATCAGACGACAAATGCCTTTTGATGCTGTCGGCGAGGTTGATTGCAGTATTCGACTTGAGAGTGAAGGGCGCGCCAATCAGGGTAGAGAAGAGCCCCCAAAGATCGGCAACTTCGGCGTCAAAGCGGAGATGGAAGATGAAATGGCATGCCAACGCCACAGTAACCGCTTCGATGAACGAGTCTTCACACAGGATCTCGACTCCCTGGAATAATATAAAAAAAATCACAAAAAGGAAATTAAAATCGAAGCGATTTGTAGCAAATGAAGTAGGATATTAGTGGAATATTTTTGCATTTTAACTCTTTCGCTAATTCATTTTCGTGTTGTTGCTAAATTATGCTGAAAAAGAAGGACTCACGTTACAAAACACGGAGAACTGCGTGGTGTTCTGGCCGTAAAGCACAACAAGGGGCTGCCGAAACTGCATCTCGCAAAGCTTGTTGACCACGTGTACTGAGTCTGGTTCACGCTGTAACAAGCAGAGAATTTTCAATTAAGCAGCAAAAGAAGAGTCAAAAAAGGAAAGAGATACCATTAAGTAAAATTCTTTAATTACTTTAAGCCATAACCAGTAAGTTGCACAAAGTTATAAAAGGCTGACTAGAAAGGTCGAGAAGAATCGGCCAACTCGAGCCAACTGCTTGCGAGGACAGTACTTTTTGAAGAGCGCAAGCACGGGCAGTACCGCTTGGAACGAAAGTGCTTCTGTAATGACATGTTACTACCTTTATGTAAAGTAATTGTGCTCAAGAGGGCGAAAGGTATTTTGTTTATTTTTATTTACTCACCTGTACCAGTCGCGGTGTTCAACGCGGAAATAGATGCCTTTTCAGCAGGAGAAAAATTTTTATCGAGAAGACCGTTGAGATAGGCACGAATCCGAGGCCATTGAAGGATGAATTCTCGAGTGTTCACTTTGAAGCCGTGGTCGAAGTCCGATAGTAACTATAATTATGAAGGAAAAACATGAATTGCTCTTTGATATCATAAATATGTTATTGCATGCGATGCAAAATATGATTATATACCTGAGCTGGGTATGCAAGTTGTCGAATCTCTTGAATTGCAATGGAAGGCCCCTTTCTCCGACACAGATCGAGGCGGTAGTTTCTACAAGTACACTTACATAGACTACTAAAACATTAAACTAGGATAATAAAATGTTTAGACATCATTTTAAAAACCTAAAATTTTACTTAAAAGCAATGCTAACCGTGTCTCTTCGAGTAACTTTCTCGAAGCATCGGTACCATCCGGGACATGTCGAAGCTCTTCGCATATAAGCCGTTGTGCTTCTGAATCCTCGGGCTCTCTCTGTGGCATTTTCCTCTTGTACGGTCGAAGAGTAGTCTCTCCATTTCTCGCAAGACGTTGACGTCGATTGTAGACGAATACTATGAGATATCCCTTGTTGCTGCCTACGAACGGGACCTGAATTAAAGCTACAGTACTCATTCTTACTACAGTAGCCTTTCTGTTATTAAAGAAGAGGAATTGCTTTATAAAATTTCGTTGACAACAAGCATACCTTATTCGTGTTTGGATAGTCCGTAGAAATGCGGTGGAAGAACGTCACCATTTCACGAGTAGTTGGCTGATTTTTACTAAATAATGTAAATTTTAAAGCGAATTTTTCATTATATGAAACAAAAATCCGTAAAATAAGTTTAAGGAAGTTACGAACATATCAGCGTACGCCATGACAAACTCTCCAAGCCTCCTGGTCAACTGTCTTCTCAACACTGTTCGAAATTCCTCAGTAATGTCACCCGATTTCAACGATGACAAGATTAGATACTTATCACGAAGGCCTTCCAGAATTTCTGAATATTAGCAGATTAGTGAAACTCGCTAAGCTTTTCTCCACTAATGTAACCCTCCAATGTCGCATTGTTCAATCTTTCGTTCAGCCTGTGAACCGTCATCTCACGGGCGGAACTGTTTCCGTCTACAGAAGTCGATCAATAATTAAACGTGAGACTTGATTTCGGTTATATTCATACTTTACGACAAATTATATAAAACAACATACCCTTCAAAAGGCTCCTGGCATTACTCCCATCCAAGAGAGCAATTGTAGATGACTTGGCGTCCACCTCCACCACTTCGACGTCTTCTTCATAGTGATGTGCGTAGTCTCCTAGTTCGTCATATCCACTTTCTTCATTAACTGATGGACTACCTCTGTTCTAGAAAAAAGGGAAGAATTAAAAATATCACCGAGAAATGTGACCTTCTTTAACATGTTAATTACATCAATAACCTCGTCTACATTTGAAATGTAGACAGTGGCTTCATCCAAATCTTCCGGGAATGTACCAATTAATGGGTACTCCATCTTCCCAATGAAGCGGACGGCGCGCACGAATCTTGACGGTGGCATACCGTATCTGCTAAGCATCTCTGACTTGAGATCATCTACCGAACTCGCCGCTGTTACGTCTCTTCCTATCTGAGCCTCTATGGCCCGGCCGTCTTCCGACAAGACACAGGCGCGGTACCGCATTCTTTGAACATATCACCAGTTTCACATATAAATATATTGAGAGAGGTATGGAAAGCGTTATGAACGCAGGTTGTATTTAGAATATTATGAACAGATAATCGTGTTTTATTTCAGAGGAAAATGTCTCAGTGGAACGTAAACTACATTATCAGACACACAGAAATACGAGTCAAGTGGATGAGCAGAGTTCAGATCTTCAAATGCAACAGCAAACAGAACTTCCGACATTTGCACAGAGAAACAATTAACTCTATCATTCCAGGACTGAGTATCACATTGCTGTACAATCATTTGCCAAACACCAGAGCAGCAAACCATAAAGCTAACCTTCGCGAAAGTGGGAAGGGAACCTCCTGACAATACAACAACATCACTTTCCCCATATGACATTCCACGGTATTCTACTCTATAGCACAGCTGCTCTGCAGGAATTGAAAGGTCATTAAGAACGGAAATCAATGGAGAATCAGCGGGCA
Organism: Allodiplogaster sudhausi; assembly: GCA_945643635.1. Classification (NCBI taxonomy): domain Eukaryota; kingdom Metazoa; phylum Nematoda; class Chromadorea; order Rhabditida; family Diplogasteridae; genus Allodiplogaster; species Allodiplogaster sudhausi. The sequence goes on along the minus strand of CALZFC010000017.1, from coordinate 4,524,855 downwards.
GATCACTGACATCGCGCAAACCACCACTCGGAACTGCATCTAGACTGAATAACGCTCGCTGAGACGCCAAGAAAAGTTGAGCATGGTGAATCATGGTGAATGGGAGATTTTGTGAATTTCTAGATAGGTAAGAATGAGACTTGATTGATGCATTGAGTTGTTCGAAATCCATGCACCAATTCAATACAGGAGGGCCGAACAATCGAATGAACATGGGATAATGCACCAAATGATGTGCCTTGATTGTCATTGAAATCATGTCAGGGGACTTGGTCACAATCTCACGAACAGAGTCAATGTACATCGCAATGAGATCTTCTAGGCTTGTGAGGTCATCAACAGAAAAGGCAGGGAGAAGGAGGGTAAGGACAAGCTTTCCAAGAATTAGGTAAGACTTCCATTCGAGGCAATCAGACACATCGACATGACCATGAAGAGCAAGTGGCAAGACGCGCAGTAGTGTATGAACTTGAGACGCGCGTTGCGAAATAGACGCTCCAGAGAGAACATCTATTTTGAAAGGAGATGGCCGGGACGAAGAATCCTGTTTCCCATAAGGAAAATTGGAGAGAATGGCATTAACCTTGCCCAGCTTAAGCCCGCGCCGATCCAGGGCTCGCAGCAGCCTAATCGTTGCCCTATGCGCTTCGCCTTCAAGAACATCATGCATAAGGTCTAAGGCGCAATCATTCATGACATCGTAGCAGGGAATGCCAGCAAGGGGACATCCTTCCTTAAAGCCATACCTCTGAGCCAATCCGCTGCGGCAAACGCCATCATACCACGCTCTATCTTTAAGCAGTGCCTGGGACTCGCGCGTAGCAGTGAGAAACTGGCCTGACTCTACAAGGCAAAGACGACAGCGGCTGTAGTTCAACTTTAGGCCACGCAGCTCGTACTGGGCTTTGTTGTCTGCGACAACAGAAAGCAATGTTGGGAGAAAGACTTTATTTCCGATTTGAATGCCTCCGCTGTTATGAATAGCTGCTAATTGCTGTTTCAGAACGTCAAGCAGCGGCAGAAAGGAGTGGGCCGAGTGGTCCTTGGCATAGCAAACGGCGTATACAAATTTGGAAGAAAGGGATGACGACACTTCCAAATGCAGTCCGGCCAGCTTGATTTGCATAATGCAGAGAGAGTTCGCTGATGCCTTGGGACCTAAGCTACTGCCAGGAGCTACGTCGTCACAGTACAAGAGAAAAGGGAGAACAGTTGCATTGGGGACTTGCGATGCAGCAGAGATCGTTTTTAAACGTTCTCCTCGCTGGTGACAGCAAATATGAGGACTATTGCACGAGTTAATGAGGCCATGACAATTCAAAAATTCAACAGCTTGCCTTAGCACATCAGCGAGAGGTAAGACATAAAAGTTTTCGCCTTGCTCAACACGCCTGGCTTCGCCATTACAATCGCGCTTTGTCGTCTGGATAACACCCATCTGACATTTTTGCGGGGCTAACACATCGCCACTCTGGCACAGAGATTGGGTCCTTTTGTAGTGGGTGGAGCATGAAGAATTCGCCGCGTGTGCCTCAGCAATCAATGTAGAATCGCAAGATTCACCAATGCGGAGTGCGTGGTCGATTAGCGTGGAGACACTGTCGAGGGTGGATCGAGCGACTCCTCGGCCCATTTGCTGGGCGAAGAATCTTCTGATCTCCGCTCCGAAATCAGCAGACCCTAAAAACACGAATTTAAAGAAGCTGTCCGGGGACCTAAAAAACTACCGAAATGCAAAAGAAAATAATATGCAAAACGAGAGAAGCAGATAGAAAAGTACGGTAGATCTTTTAAGTGAAAACTTCATGCTCCAATATATTAAAAAGATGTGGAACAAATAAACGGACCATGATTGTTGTCCTCCTCGAGATCGACGTCGAAATCAGCAGCTGGAGAAAACTCGTCTTCTTCTCTGGATTCAGCTTGGGGTATGGGTGGTCGAGGAGGTGCGGCGCGAGCAACCCCTGTAAATACCCTATTAAGCTAATAGATTAATAACGTCATGTAATTACTGAATAGGTGTGAAGTTACTTCATATTAATACTTAGAAGTATTACCTGATAATAACGTCCCAACATGATATTTGGCGCAGTGTTGCTCGAGCTTCTGTATTGTGGAAAGTCGGCTGTTGACTGGGCAGAGCTTGCAGATTAACGTGCCCGAGCCGTTGTGATCATGGCGCCGGTGTTCAAGAAGACTTCTCTTAGTTTCGATCCATTCAGTACATCCTTGTACTGGGCACTCCATCTAAATTATCGTGACAATTTTTATACGAGTTCATTCAACGAGTGACTATACAGTATGGATGGCAAAGAAAATTAACTTACATTACCTATTATCGTAGTCCGAAATGACAAACATTACGAACAGTTATTCAATAAAAAAGGTGCCAAAACCCTTCGTAAGTTACTAACACATTAACTTCAACTACTTACCTAACACTTCTCGTTCCTGCGTCAGCTTTTCTTTCCTTGCTGCAACACACTGCTTACCGCGGTGAAGTCTAAATAAAAACGTAAAAAAGGGAATCAAGGGTAAAGCATATAAAAGGGAATAAATGGATAAGGAAATATAAAGGGTAGAGTAAAAAAAAAACTATGGTTGCAGCCTAGTACTGAATTGCAACCAAATCTTGCCGCTTGACGCCATATATGCGCAAGATGTAACTGCGCCAAGGAGTACTATCTGACGCACTTGAGGTAGGGCTCAGAGTAAAGTATTATCCTTTGCGGTTTTTACCATTGCATAATACTAGTGCTTCCGAACTAAATTTCCGCGAACATCTATTATTTTAAATGGTATTCACCCAAGGTGTATTGCGATTTCGGAAATTCAATGGTATTTTTTCTTGTGTGTTCCCGCATCACATCTATATTCATCACAAGCCTCCCGGATCTCTGCAGCTGTTCATCGTTCCCTCTGTCACCCTCCCCAAACAGTTCGCACCCTTGACAGCAGATTTAGGCAAGTTTAAGGAAACAGAAAGAAAAGAGCGTTCAAGTGAGGCCAAAATCCTATATTATGAATAAATAGGAAAGCACAGACTAGCCTTGCATCCCTCGCAAGTGATGACACCGTAGTGGACGCCGGAAGACTTGTCTCCGCATATCTTGCATGGAATCACCTCGATTTGAGCTGAAAGCAACTACATCACACATGAGATTCAAACGAAAAAAAAGAAACTTTAAACTGTAAAGGGGACGTTTGCAGGTATATACATACGTATGTATGTAGCTTGTAGTGTGATGTAACATTATGTCTCTCCCTCTCTCCGTGTTATTCTCTGTTCACCTGACCTCTCTATCTCACGCCTTGGACCCATGCCCTTCCGCGACGCCTGAATAACCCCCCCCCCCCCCCACTCTTTCTCTGCTCTCTATCTCTCTATCTCTCTATCTCTCTCTCTCTCTATCTCTCTCTCCATCTCTCTCTCTCTATCTCTCTCTCCTTCTCTCTCTATCTCTCCATCTCTCTCTCCATCTCTCTCTCTCTCTATCTCTCTCTCTCCATCTCTCTCTCTCTATCTCTCTCTTCTTCTCTCTCTATCTCTCCATCTCTCTCTCCATCTCTCTCTCTCTCCATCTCTCTCTCTATCTCTCTCTCCATCTCTCTCTCTCTCTATCTCTCTCTCCTTCTCTCTCTATCTCTCCATCTCTCTCTCTCTCTATCTCTCTCTCTCCATCTCTCTCTCTCTATCTCTCTCTTCTTCTCTCTCTATCTCTCCATCTCTCTCTCCATCTCTCTCTCTCTCCATCTCTCTCTCTCTCTATCTCTCTCTCTCTCTCTTTGTCGAACAACGCTGCCTGATAAAACTGTCTGACCGGAACTTCAGTATCGCTGGGGACACTTTGAGCAATTCAGGAATTAATTTGGCGGTCAAGATTTGTATGTTGGGGAGGCGCTGAGAACAGCGTTTATTATCTTGGTGTGTGGGGGCAGGTGCTGATTAGGACAGCGGTAATTTCAAGTCCCATTATGGAATGTCGCTCAAACGTACGCTGGAGTTGCCTTTCCCTGCTTCTGATCCTGCACACAAGAAAATAAAGCGTTGAGAACGCGTTTTGGCCATATCGTTGGGGTTGAAAGCGTTGAGAATGACGCTTTTAGAGCGTTGAGAATGACGCTCCACATGTGGCCGAGTCCTGTCCATCCGATGCCTTATTCTCTTGCGGCCTTGGAGAGGAGGCTGAAGCCGAAGCCGTGGATGAGGCGGGTGAGATGAAGTCGTCGGAGAGCATAAGGTCATACTTGAAGGTTTGCACATCAAGGGGGAGAGGCTGATTGTGAGCGATGGAAGAACGGAGTTGAGAAGGGACGAGGCTTGTCTGGTGCTGTCCACTGTGTCCAGCATGGATGTGTCCTCCGGGTCCTGCCTGCCCAGAAGAGTCCAAGTGACCAGCCACCGCGTTTCCTCCTCCTTGGCCTGACCTCGACATCCTCCGACTCCTCCCTGGTTCACCTCTTCGTCGACCTCGGACTCTGGGTCAGCGTGTCCGATGACCTCGGAAGAAACTCTCCGCTCCTGTCCGTGGCAGAGAGCGGCAGAGAGTGCGACAGGCAGAGAGACGCTGACAGAAGAAGGTCACTGCTTGTGCTGCCGCTGCTTTTGCGCTTGACCCGGGACGCAGCAAAAAAAAAGTGGAGCAGGCAGGAGAGTAGGAGGAGAAGAAAGAAGCAAGCGGAATGCGCGGGAGAGGAGAGCATGGCTGATAGAGAAACAGAGCGGGAGAAAGAGAGAGAAAGAGGGGGGAGAGAGAGAGAGAGCAGGGAAGAGGGCGCGAGTCCACCAAAGATGGCGTGTCAAACCGTGAGTTTGTGCGTAGATTGCTTCTCTGGCTGCTCTCCTCTGATCGCAATGATCTCTCGTCTAACGTCTACTCTCTCGCTCTCTCCCACTCTCCATCTCTCCACACTCTCTCTCTCCAGGTGAGCCAGCAGGAGGTGTTCTTTATGGCAGCAGCCGAGAAGAGAGGAGAACAGAGAAGACGCAGAGAAGCCAGACAGGGTTGTGATGTGAAGAGCTCAAAAGGCGAGCGCGAGATCAAGAGAACGAGGAGATAAGAGAGAGCCAGTGAAAGAGAGAGAGAGAGCGATAAGTGGAGATTGCAGTGAAAAGCAGGTATTGCAGCATGTGCCATTCTAGCTGCTGGCCAATCCTCCTTCGCTCTTGCTGCGTTGTCTTGATGGAGTTGCAGTAGGAGGCATGCGAGAGAGAGAGAGAGAGAAATAGAGAGAGAAAGAGAGAGATAGAGAGAGAGATAGAGAGAGAGAGAGTAAGCGGGAGGGAGAATTAAAAGATTTATAGAGCGCAAAATATGGCCATGTTAAAACTGACGTGCTGAAATGGAGCAGCGCCTTGGGTAAATTTGTGAATTGCTCTTGAAATGATGTGAAAACGCCCTGTTAGATGGCTAATTCACTCGTCATACATATCTCTCAGATTTAGATGTCTGCTCATTTCTTCTTGAGAAACATACCTTGACAGTATGCAGCTTTAGAACAGGCGAGAGAAAGAAAGAGAGAGAGAAAGATGGAAGGAGGGAGAGAGAAGGAGAGAGCGAGAGAATGAGTGTAAGTGCGTGTTCCGTGAGAATATACATACATACATAGCTACTAGCTTGCTCTCTACCGTATCCCTCTTCCATTCCCCATTTGTCATGTCCAAAGAGGAGTGTTAGGCAAACAACGTAGGAAGAAGCCGAGAATGAGGAAGCTGAGAAGAGACTTTTCTTTCTTCCTCTATCGCTCTCTCTCTCTCTCTCTCTCAGTGAGTGATACGGTGCTTGCGGATTGTGAAAGGAATGCGACTGCCGCAGTGATAAGATACGCAAGCCTCTGCCATTGCTAAAGCTGCCATTCGCCTTCCAAGTACTTCATAACAGTGTCATCTTCAGTTTACCCTTAACTGTTGAATTTTGTGTAAAATATTGTATTGGAAAATACATAAAAGTTTTGCATGCCTACGAAACATTGTAGACTTATTATTAGAATTCCACGAAATGATCATGGAAAAGGAAGGGATAATGGTGGAATAGATTGTTCTTAATGTAAGAATATGTGATAGAGAAAGAATGCGATGGTTCGGCCATAAAAATCGATGCAGAGAGCAGTTAGCAACATGCGCGGTCGTGAACTTGTGACAACAAAGCCAAGAGGAAAAAATATCCACAATTTAATTTATAAGTACGGTTATTAGTTTACACCTTCCTTAAAGTTATTAGTGTGCAACCTCCTTCCCTTTTTCTTCCTTCCTTACATCTTACCATCATTTTATTCGACAATCAGACCCGGTGGGTTGTTTGTGGAATAAACTTGAAAACCATCATAATGCAGTTTGATACATTTTTTTTTACTGTGGACGATGCATATAGTACATGAAGCGTTTTATCTGCCGGAGGGAAAGAAATATAGATGGAGAGAGAGTGTGTGAGAATAGAGGGTGAAGAGGTACACGAAGGACCCTTCAGGGGTTGTACTCGATGGGGAGGTTCTTGCGGCGGACCATGCCGTCTCCCTGGAACCACTCGCGACGGAACTGCTTGGCAGCGCCGTCCGGGGTGTTGGTCCACTCAATGGTGATGCGGTCGTTGTTCGTGTCCTCCTGCAAATTATGAAATTGTTGTCAAATAAAATATTTTAAAGTTTATAAAGATGGTTTGAATAGCATTAAAAATTTATTCTGGTAATTAAAGAATATCTGCAGCACCTGCCCATAGGCGAAGGCGTCGCAGGAGACAGCCACGAGGACGGGCTCCTTGGGGTCGAGGACTCCGCTGGCCGGGTCGACACCGAGACGCTTCATGTTCGTGGTCTTGAAGGCCCAGCCGATGCGACGGGCAGAGCTGTTGATCACCTGTAATTGAACGATTAAGTTAGCATAACGTTGTTATTAAAAAAATATACATATATATATATATATATATAAATAAATATATTTTTTTGAACATTTTTCGAAACAAAGCCTCATGAATGAAGGTAAACCTTGATGTGGTAGGTGTGCTTGTCGTCGTAGGGCGCGTTGAAGACGACCTTGGCGTTGGGCTGAGTGGCGATGTCGCCGGGAGCAAGGGACTGGGCCATGGCTTGGAGGAGGAGAAGAGAAGTGGAGAGGCGAGCAGAGAAGCACAGTCAACGACTGATAGAAATGCATCTGGCTAGCCCTTTTTATATGATTTTTTCAGCTAAGAAATTTTAATGTTGCACAAAGTGTAAAGAAATGCTTATGAAAACTCTTGCACCTTCCAGAGCATCACAAAGCCAAGATCAAAGTACAACATTTAAGTGCGCAAAATTCGTTAGATATTCCGTGATATTGTGAATTATTCACGTATGTATTTTGCCGCCTAAAATTTCCATGCACTTTAACCACAAATTATCACAAACAATTGTTGTACTTCCAACTCTGCTCGGTAATATTCAGGAAGATTCACGAATTTTAAAATTTCGATGTACTTTTAGAAAATTTAAATTTCGCCGCTGAAAAGCCATATAAAAGAGGCTTGCTAGGGTCATTTCTATCAGTCGTTGACTGTGCTTCTCTGCTCTCCTCTCCACTTCTCTTCTCCTCCTCCATGGCCCGGTCCCTTGCTCCCGGCGACATCGCCACTCAGCCCAACGCCAAGGTCGTATTCAACGATGACAAGCACATCAAGTTAGTTATTCTTCATATAGCCTCATTTGGTTATTTATTAACAAATAAATGAACATAATTTTATTCTATTAAGGTGATCAACAGCTCTGCCCGTCGCATCGGCTGGGCCTTCAAGACCACGAACATGAAGCGTCTCGGTGTCGACCCGGCCAGCGGAGTCCTCGACCCCAAGGAGCCCGTCCTCGTTGCTGTCTCCTGCGACGCCTTCGCCTATGGGCAGGTGCTGCACATTTTTTTCTTGAACTGTTGTATTTATCACATTCTGAAAAATACCCAATTTGTTCAATTTAAAATATTTTACAGGAGGACACGAACAACGACCGAATCACCATCGAGTGGACGAACACCCCGGACGGCGCTGCCAAGCAGTTCCGCCGCGAGTGGTTCCAGGGCGACGGCATGGTCCGCCGCAAGAACCTCCCCATCGAGTACAACCCTTGAAGAGTTTCCACCCTTTCTCTCTCTCCTTCTCTGCCCACTACGCGTTCTGTATAAAGTGTGCTCAATATACTAACTTATGCGGAGGCGAGAAAGATCATACATCGGAAGGGGGAAAGGGCTTTGCATCATATGAACGTTTCATTTTACATTTTGAAGCTCTACGGTCGTGAGGCGTTGAAGCGAGCGAGTGAAAAAGAAGCAATGAATCGTTGCTCCGTTTATCGAATTCCATGGGATTATCACTGGAATATCCGTTTCACCAAAGAATTTGCAGGAATTTGTAATCAGTTCATTGGGAAGTGCAACCCATACCTCCAAGATCCATTCGAGGTACATACATACATATGAAGCTGACAATGAGGTATTAGACTGTTTGGGAGGACTGGCAGGGGGGAGTTCTATTAGAATGATTGTACTATTTTTCAATTACAGTTTCATGTGGAGTGGCTAACAGAGAAAGGGACACTAATAGAGAAAATACGTTAGCTTCGCTCTAGATGTTTCCTTGTAAAAAATTAAGTGTGCATATATGTATGTAGGTGTGTACATAGTATGTCTTGATACCATAGCCTATTTGTTTATAATTATTTTTGTATTTCTCAGCTAATTGTATGCGTATTCATAACAATTTTTCCAATTAGTTAATCACACGTGCTATATTGCGCTTTTCATCAACAAATCAAGCTTTTCTTTCATCCCTTCCGATCTCTGCGTTTAAGAGGTTCATGCTTCTTATATTTTCGGCTTGTTATACTGTCTACTCTTTAAATCGGTCATTGCGGTATACAAATAAATACCTTATCCTTGTTACTTCGCAGAAACTATTTTCTCTTCTTGCAAAAAAGAATGTGCCCTAGTGATCATCTCACTTTTATTGATCGTTTTCAAATTTTTAGCGTCACTGACTAAAGAATATGATGATTCCTTTGCATTTTTGTTGTCAACGGTGACCACGTTTCCCTCTCATTAGCTGCATTTCTGTGGTGAATCGTTGACTCCTTTAAGAAAAAAAAGAAATACTTGGCTGCAAAACAGAGCTTCCTTCGAGATGTTTCTCTGCATAAGAGTGTCATCTAAGTTTTTCCTCTTTCGTCGTCTGTTTTGTACTTGTCAGTCAGTTATTTACATAAACAGAAGTAAGATTTTACAATTGGTAAATATCACGTGATGCTTGTCATCAACAAGCAAATTACACAACAGCGATCAAAGCTTATCTGCAAATTAATCCTTCTATTGATACAATCGCCTGTTTATCAGGATGTTTTGGGCATGTAAACAGCAGCGACAATACTTAAACACATACATCTCCTTCCTCGGCGACTCACGGTTGCCAACTTTTCCTTTTCTTTTCAGAACCAAGACATGAGCTTCACTCCTCGACTGATTATCTTCATTTTTGCGCAGCCATCCTTGCGTGCTGCACAAATGTAACGCTCGCCTCTCTGACTCTTCGTCAACCCTCTCGTGTATGGACTTTTGGAATTTTTTTAGGAACATATGTAATAACAATAGAACAAAATATCGCATAATTTAACCTGGACAAATCGATAAATTGATTGGATTTTTTCTTTTTGTTTTTGCAATTAGATAAAAAAGTATGCGCTGACTCAGGAATGCCTCGGCAACTACTGCTTTTTCCATCTCCAACATCGCATTCTCTCTCGAGCATTTGATAATGCGGCCGGTAATTATTCGAAAGAATATCTTTGATTATAAGCATGCAATAGATAGGAGAGAATGATATTCTGCGTTCACGAGTAGTTGTAATTTGAACAGTTAATTTAACAAATATCGCAAAACATTGGACGTGAAATGTTGAATTCAACTATTTTGATATTTGTAGATCTGTTTCTGTCGACCATTAGATAGAGCGGAAAAAGGATAAAGATCAAAGTCGAAAAAAAAGTCTTCAGCTTTATTATATAATATGTACGATATATTAATTATATTAAAAAATGTGAAAAATTTACCCATTGCAGGTGGTTTACTTTAGCGGAACAGGCTGGATCTATTTCGCGGAACTCACGCCTCGTCTAACGTACTATGGCGGAATCGTTCTTTGCTGCATCTTCATTGTCAGCTTCTATCAGACATACATCGTGCTCGCGCTTCACTTTCTCTATCGCTGGAACGCCATCTGCCAGTCAGTAGCAATGAAATGAAGTGTGAAATTTGAATTGATAGAAAAAAGTTGGCGGGAAATTTAAAATGAGCTAAAATTTTGGCGGGAAAACTAAATAAAAACAGGCCCACATGTCTACGCTGGCTCGCCGGCTGGCGACTGTGGCAGGCGGCGTTGCTGCTCTTCGCTCTCGCACTCTTCTATGATCTCCTCTTCGACGCGTTCATCCTCGCGTGCTGTCGCCCGACCGAGTATTCGGACAAGATCAGAGCGAACTCTTCCGTCCGGGAAACCGGCACCCACCTCCCATTAATCTCAGGGAATTCGATGGGCTCTGTTTTTTCTTAAGTCTTTTTTGCCGCCTATATTTTCTATATGCTACAGTTGATCACGCAACTTCCATTGTACGACCTCTACGAAATGGACCCGGCGCAGAACTCCTACTTCGCGGTTCTCGTCCTAGTTAGAGGCTATTTTAATATGCCGATTACAAAATAATTTTTGACAATATACATACATAGGATCTCCTTGCATTTTTCAAAGATGCCAAACGAAAAGGGCGGCAATTTTCACCTCAACATCCCGCATCTGATCGCGACTATTGGATTTACATCTCTCCTACTTGGTTTGATCTCGCTCGTTCTTTTTCTCTCCCTCTTCTCTCTCCCTTTCACTTTATTCTCTCTCCATTCTCTTCCTCTCTCTCGCTTTTATTTCTCCCCTTCCCTACTGTTTCTTTCTCATTTTCTCCAAATCTCTTCTCTAGGCAGCGGCGCCGTGATCATCTTCTGTATCGTCCGCATCAACCGCGCCTTCAAGACGATTTCAATGTCACAACGAACGCGTGAATTGCATCATCAGCTCTTCATCGCGCTTCTCATTCAGGTTTTCTTTTTAATAAAAAAAAATTCAATCGCAGTTTCGTAATTTGAAATATTGAATTCATTTTGTCTTAATAGAGGGAATAAGAGCAATAGAAACTTTGGAATTGGTAGGATAGTTAGTGTTTTAGGTATGAAGGAAATAAATATTACTGATTTGTTTTCATCAAACTCCAACAGTTTTCCTTGGCCGGTATGAAGTAAAAAAAATTCCACTTGTCTATTTCACAGACACTCATTCCAACAATCTTTTCCTATTTGCCAGTGGTCATCATTTTCTTCTCTCCGATCACAGGTTCGCTGTGAGAAGGATTGAAAGGACTTGTCCAATTCGTAATACTTTTATGTTTAAATTAACACGTTGCAACATGCATTCCCTGTTCCCCACTCAACTAGCAAATTATTGTTAGATACGAACTATGTCACAAAAATGAATGTATCGTAACAATCAATTCTCGGCATGGCATTCTGTTTTGTGTATATATGTAGTAATAATGCTGTCATGTCCTCCCTTGAGCGCGAAAAATAAATGGAGTCGACCTCAGCTGTGGCCAACTCCTCGTCCGTATCTCCATTATCTTCCCGATCACTGATCCGATCCTTGTCATTTGCATTGTGAGATGCCTTCGTGAACAGGTTCGAACAGCAACTTCCTAATTGTATACAATTTGTCCATCTCTCAAGTTCAAAACAAAATTGAAATACAGCTACATTCATATTTAAGGAAAGTGTTAGCTTATTTTTCAGGATCCGAATTATTTACAAAACCTGTGTTCGAGATCAAATAAAACAACTGGTGAATCGTCGTTACTTTCTGCAGGTCATCGCTGCCCTTAGACATCTCAGAATTGAGAAGGCAACTGTCAGGCCGTCGGATCTTGCCTTCACGACAATTGCTGCAGACATCGCAGCTAATAGTTAAAGTAGAACAATCGTCGAGAAAAAGACAAGAGAACCGCGTCGTCCCGGGCACTCTCACTCTCACATGCTATTTACGGCCCGCAGTAATCGATGATGAAACAAAAAGATTGGGTGAACGAAAGTGCGGAGGACGAGGCAATTTGAGAAACTTCACCCAGATGTTTTTGTGATGGCCCTCCATTAAGCAACGCGTCCATAAATTATTCGTATGAACATGTCCTTCTAAACGTTTGCTAATAAAACTCCATACTTTTGTTCTTTACTTTTGATATAATTGTTCAAGAATCCATTGATGTAATAGTCATCCGCTCTACATATATTCCAAAGACACATGTCACACACTACTTATTCAATCTTTGTTCTTAATGGTATTTCATGAATCAATAATTACTGTAATTACTTTCTCTACGCATACAATACTCGTTAATTGCTATCGAGAAATCGAGCAGGTTCATCGGCATTACGTGCGGGGGATTATGTTAATATGTAGTTATGCATGGCAATACTTAGTATGCCGTGACATTTGAAATCAAGAAAAACACTGAATTCAGACAAATTGCAGACTCTGTTAAATTCAACTATGACATGCCGCCAATGTTTTGACGTACGGCGACAGGTGTTGACGCTTGAGGAGAAACTCGTATTGCCTTTCGAGATATTTTCCCTATCATTGACGTCTTAGATTTGTTTCTATTAATTCGTCAAAGAACTAGTGTTGCAAATCCCCTATATTTTAGAAATAAAAGCCGGCGGTTCCGTTTATTAAATTAAAGTAATCAGAGAGAGAGAGAGAGAGAGAGAGAGAGAGAGAGAGAGAGAAAGCCGAATCCAATGGGCTGGGCTAGCCAAAGATCTTAGACCCGTTGGCATCTCTGGTCACTAACAATAAGAGCGCCAATAATATCCAAGTCTAATTTCAGGCTTTGATTATTTCAATGAAGATCCCTTGTTGCTTCATTGGCAAATCCTTAAGGCAGTTCTTTTCACCAGAGACTGCGTTTTTCTCTTAATTAGCTTCAGGTACATATGTGGCTAATCGTTGATTTCTTTAACAAAGTAGATTTGCAGGGAATATATTTTAAGCTATTTCAGTGCTTCTAACTGTGGGCAAATACATCTGTATTGATGCAGTCGTATTATTTTTTTTGTATTTGGATGCATATAGTACATACAGAGTTAGTTTCAGCAATTTGTAGTTGACACGTGCCACTTTTCATAAACAAGCCAGCTGCATCGAACAAAAATCAGAACCTATCTGCAATTTAATCCATATACATATGGAAACAATCACCTAATCCATAGTAGATTTCTTTTTGCTCGAAGACAACATCGACAACCATTAAATATATCTCTTCCATTGTCGACTCTCGGTTGCCAACTTTTCATATTCTTTTCAGGAGCAAAACATGAGCTCTCATAGATCTACAGATTATCTTCATCTTTGCGCCGCGATCCTTGCATGCTGCACCAATATAACGCTCGCTTCTCTGACGCTTCGACATCCCTCTCGTGTTAGCTTTTGGAGAGAGAGAGAGAGAGAGAGAGAGAGAGAGAGAAAGAGAGAGAGAGAGAGAGAGGGAGGGAGAGAAAGAGAGTTACCTTGAACAAACTATCGATTAATTCCTGAATCAATGAATAACCCATGTCTATAACACTGACACAGGAATGCCTCGGCAGCTACCGCTTTCTGCTCTTTGCCTTTTCCGTTTCCAACATCGCGTTCTCTCTCGAGCACTTGATAATGCGGCCGGTATTTTTTTATGAATTAATTTGGTATCATTGACATCATTTATTAGAAGCTTGCTCGAACATTAAAAATATAACATAAAATTAAATCGTTACAATTGGTAATAAAATAAATAGTAAATATTCTACATATTTAATATGTACAATATAATAATTATATTAAAAAGACTGAACAATATACCCATTCCAGGTTGTCTACTTTACCGGTACGGGTTGGATCTATTTCGCAGAGCTCACACCCCGTCTGCCGTACTATGGTGGAATCACGCTTTGCTGCATCTTCATTATCAGCTTTTATCAGACATACACCGTGCTCACGCTCCACTTTCTCTATCGCTGGAATGCCATCTGCCAGTCAGTGACATATGAAATGAAGGGAGAATTTTAAAATGAAGCAAAAATGATTGGCGGGAAATTTTAAATGAAGAAAAAAGTTTGCGGGAAATTTAAAAGATAAAAAAGGCCCACATGTCTACGCTGGCTCGCCGGCTGGCGACTGTGGCAGGCGGCGTTGCTACTCTTCGCTCTCGCACTCTTCTATGATCTCCTCTTCGACGCGTTCATCCTCGCGTGCTGTCGCCAAACCGAGTATTCGGACAAGGTCAGAGCGAACTCTTCCGTACGGGAAACCGGCCTCCCCTCAATCTCACGCAGAGGTGCTAACGGGCCCAAAAATTAGGGCCAGCCCTGCCCGTCGGGCCCAAAGACTCGGCCAGCCCGGCCCGATCCATTTCCGGGCACTAGAATTTTGGGCACGGCCCGGACCGGCCCGGCCCGTGGGCCATGTATAGAAAAAAAAGAGTTTAAGGGGGGAAAATGAACAACTGAAGAAAGTATTGCACTTACTACCAATGCCACCAGTCGTCCTGACTGGACGACACTGTGTGCTTATCGTGCCCAATCGGGCCTGCGGGCCGGCCCAACTTTTTTGGGCCCGGCCCGAGCCCTGGAAAGTTGGTACGGCCACTTTGCACCTCTGCTCTCAGGGCATGCCATTCGGGGACTCCTTTTCCTTTGAATCTTCATTCATTGCCGCTTTTAATCTCACATAACCTATGCAGTTGATCAAGCAACTTCCATTAAACGACCACTATGAGATCGACCCGGCGCAGCATTCCTACTTCGCGGTCCTCGTTCTCGTTAGAGCCATTTTAATGTGCCGCTTACAAAGTAATTTTAAAAAAAGTACATAGAGACTTGAATTTATAAGATTCCGGACGAAAATAGTGGCGAATTTCATCTCAACATCTCGCATCTGCTCGTGACTATTGGCTGGACATTTCTCCTTCTTGGTTTGCCCCTTCTCTTCCTTTTCCATTACTTGTTGCCTATGTTCTCGTTCAAATCTCTCTTTCAATCTCTTTCTTCCTCGTTTTCTACATTCTAACTATCTGATCTTCACTCTCTCTCTTTTAATCTCCGTTTCTCTCTCTCTCTCTCCCTTTCTTACTTACAGCCTTTCTCTCTCCCTCTCCCTCTCTCTCTCTTTCTCTCATTTCCCGAAACTCTTCTCTAGGCAGCGGCATCGTGATCATCTTCTGCATCGTCTGCATCAACCGCGCCTTCAGGAGGATTTCAATGTCACAACGAACGCGTGAATTGCATCATCAGCTCTTCATCGCTCTTCTTTTTCAGGTGTTTTCACATTTAAAACAAATTAATCCAATTCAGGCTCCACATATCGCAGCGGATTTAATTTGAAATATCGAATTTAAGATCTTATTGAAAAACGTTTTTGAATAATATAGACCGAACAAAAATAATACAAAGTTTAAAATAGAGGGATAGATTGGAAATTTTGGGATAAAGGAAATAAATATTAACGAGAAGTTATCGTCGCTAATATGATTTCAACTTACGATTGCTTTGATTCGTCTGCATCAAGGACAATTTCGTTCCTTAATTTTTCAGACGCTCATTCCTACAATCTTTTCCTATTTGCCGGTGGTCATCATTTTCTTCTCTCCGATCACAGGTTCACTGAGGCTCGAAAATGCTTGTGCTCTTCCAAATACAGATTTATTTAAATTAATCCACTTACCAACTAAACTAGCAATTCAACGCTGCTTCAGTGTACTTAGAAACATATTCTGCTGAGCACTGGGTGCAAAAGCAATCTCTGATTACTCTGAGCAACGAATTATAAATAGGAGTCGACCTCAGCTGCGGCAAACTCCTCGTCCGTATCTCCATAATCTTCCCGATCACTGATCCGATCCTTGTCATTTGCATTGTGAGATGCCTTCGCGAACAGGTTCGGCAGTGTCTTCCTAACCAACCTAAGAAAATAACAGATCTCTAAACAATAGAAGCATGGAATTACCCGCACGTAGTAAAAGTCTAAACATAACCTTCTTTTTCAGAATCCGATCAATTTGCAAAATCTTTATTTGTGATTTAATGAAAACAATGTAATGTCTGAATCTTCGTTTCTGTCTACAGATCACCGCAGCCTTGAAGCGTCTCAGAGTTGAGAAGCCAACAATTAAGCTGAGGGATCCTTGCTTTACGACAATTGCTGCAAACATTGCAGCTATGACCGAGTGAAAAAGAAGCAGCTGCGAATTGCCGCGTCTTCCCGGCACTCTCAATTTCGCATGCTATTTCGCCAGTCGCAGAAAGCTACTGCGAAAAAAAACGAAGGTGCTGAGGGCTCGGCATCTTTAAATCTCGCACAGTAGCTTCGGTGATCGCCTTCCTTTAATAAAATATTCATGTTCATTAATTATTCGTTTGAGCATGTCCTTTTAAGCATTATACGCCACCAAAATTTATACCTTCTGTTCTTCAACGCTTCAAGAATAAATGCATGCCATAATGACCTATTACATACTCCCAAAACACATGACACACACTACATATTCAATTGTTTTCACTGTGACGGTGTTGCTCGAATCAATTACTGCAATAAACTTTGTTTTTAGTTAAAAAAAAATTCGCTTAAACAGAAACAATCTTTTCAGGTTATTCCTCGTTCCGATCTTTATTTTAATGGTTGTGATTGGTAGTAGATATCGAAAGGCGCAATAAATCAAGCTATTAAGAGAACCTCTCTGTAAGACTCAAGGAGGCTTCTATGGCTCCTGCCCTGAGGAATTTTTGCTTTCTTTTACTTTGAAAACTTTATGAGGGATGTATCCCTTGTTCATAACGAAGTCTATGCGGTCAGAAAGTTTAGAAAATTTTTTTCGCTTAGATATAAGTCATAATGTTCATAAATTTGGATGACCATATCTAACGTTATACTTAATATTTCTCAACATTTTTTTCACTGTTCGATTCCTTGTTGAAAACTACACAAAAAAGTCCGAGATGACCATTTTCGAAAAAATAATATTTTATGACATTTGGTCAATTGAATTTTTTGAAAACTGGTTTTCAGGCAATAACTTTTTATTTTGGTATGCATTTAAAAAAACCGAATCATCCATAAGAAAGAGCAGGAAAAATACACCTAATATGTCTCCACGACGAAAAATCTCGGATACTTTTTTTGGGTATCCGCAATCCATAATTTCTTTCAAAGTTCATCAATTTTAAAATGGAATAGTCCATTCGATGTAATGTTTTATCCTCTTTAAAATGATATATACTTTGTACTCAAACGAAATTAGTCTAAAGGCTTAAAATTGACTTTTTGTGTTTTTGGCCAAATTCTGGTGTTAAAATACTCATTCTTTGGACCATTAATGGGTAATATAGACCGAATTACAACATAATATTTATTCTACAAGAAAGAGCGGTTAAAACTGTGTCGGATACAGCTTTTTAATCAAAATCTGAGGATACTTTTTTGGGAATATGTATTTGAATGCTGACTGTTGAAGGATATTGCTGAATATTTTTTAGCAATTATTTCAAATTAGTTCTTTTAAAACATCTAGCACCCAATAATGGGTATACCAGTATTCTTTGAAGTTCTTTCATGATATACCACTCAAAAGTACTCTAAAAGTCAAGAAATTTCATTTTTACGAGCCTAGAAGGCGAAATAAATGTATGAAAACTCCTTCGAAGCCAACTATCAGGTCATTTGTGAATCGGATTACCAAAAAGGTCATAACCATTCGAAAGAGCAGAGACTTTTACATAATATATCTTTCGATGAAAACGCAAAACCTGTAAATTTTTAAGAAATCTTGAAATTTTGAAAAAAATCGGCGACAGGATTCGACTATTTTGAGCTGTTCTGCGAAAGCTGGTACCAATGGAACTTATGTTCTGAAATCTGTACCATTCGGTTGTTGGAGACGAGAAACATAAATTTGACGTTCATTTTCTACTTTTGAATACCATCCACGGTACGCTTGATCGAAATGAAATTTTTCTGCATATTTTATTTCATTCCTGGCAAAAGTACCATCGATGGTATTCAAAAGTAGAAAATGAACGTCAAATTTATGTTTCTCGTCTCCAACAACCGAATGGTACAGATTTCAGAACATAAGTTCCATTGGTACCAGCTTTCACAGAATCCGATTCACAAATGACTTGATAGTTGGCTTCGAAGGAGTTTTCATACAATTATTTCACCTTCTTGGCTCGTAAAAATGAAATTTTTTGACTTTTAGAATACTTTTAAGTGGTATATCATGAAAGAACTTCAAAGAGTCCTGGAATACCCATTATTGGGTGCTAGATATTTCAAAAGAACTAATTTGAAATAATTGCCAAAAAATATTCAGCAATATCGCCTTCAACAGTCAGCATTCAAATACATATTCCCAAAAAAAAGTATCCTCAGATTTTGATTAAAAAGCTGTATCCGACACAGTTTTAACCGCTCTTTCTTGTAGAATAAATATTATGTTGTAATTCGGTCTATATTACCCATTAATGGTCCAAAGAATGAGTATTTTAACACCAGAATTTGGCCAAAAACACATAAATTC
The DNA here is from genome assembly GCA_945643635.1 of Allodiplogaster sudhausi. Classification (NCBI taxonomy): domain Eukaryota; kingdom Metazoa; phylum Nematoda; class Chromadorea; order Rhabditida; family Diplogasteridae; genus Allodiplogaster; species Allodiplogaster sudhausi. The sequence continues at coordinate 4,506,201 of CALZFC010000017.1, read as the reverse complement.
AATTTTAGGCCTTTAGACTAATTTCGTTTGCGTACAAAGTATATACCATTTTAAAGAGGATAAAACATTACATCGAATGGACTATTCCGTTTTAAAATTGATGAACTTTGAAAGAAATTATGGATTGCAGCTACCCAAAAAAAGTATCCGAGATTTTTCGTCGTAGAGACATATTAGGTGTATTTTTTCCTGCTCTTTCTTATGGATGATTCGGTTTTTTGAAATACATATCAAAAGAAAAAGTTATTGCCTGAAAACCAGTTTTCAAAAAATTCAAATGACCAAAAGTCATAAAAATATTAATTTTTCGTAAATGGTCATCTTGGACTTTTTTATGTAGTTTTCGACGAGAAATCGAACAGTGAAAAGAATGTTGAGAAATATTAAGTATAACGTTAGATATGGTCATCCAAATTTTAAGAACATTACGACTTATATCTAAGTGAAAATTTTTTTTCTAAACTTTCTGGCAGCCTAGACTTCGTTATGAACAAGGGATACATCCCTCATAAAGTTTTCAAAGTAAAAGAAAACAAAAATTTCTTAAGGGCAGACTCTCCTTGATCATTACAGAGAGGCTCTCTTAACTTGTTTAGATCGCTTTAGTACAGCACCGCCTACGAGGGGATACGGATCGAGCTGCTCAGAGATACGTTTTGTCTTTTTCTTGTAAAACAATACATGTCACGCACCAATTTTTAATGAAGCTTAACTAGAATGTACGTATTTTCTTGAGTAGTGTAATTCCCAAACTACAAGTGACTTTTCACTGATACTAATTTATCGTGGATGTGGTACGTTGACCTATGGAATAGTCATTGTAGACTTCGAGACCACGAGGAATGATGAGACGTCGAGCCAGAGAGCGAGAGACGGAGAGAAAGAGAGCGAGGGAAGCGGAGAGAGAAAGAGAGAGCGAGTGAGTGATAGAAGCAGAGAGTTGGAGAGGGAGAAGCTGAAGAAGCAGAGAAATGAGAGAAGAAGAAGAAGAAGAAGAAGCTAGGCGATAATGCATCCCTTCTTTTTGGTCTTGACAGTTCGCGGTTCTAAAAGTCGGCCATTATTCTTGCCCTTTCACAAATTATTAAATTAACTATAAGAAATTTTTCAGGACACTCAGTTTCTTTTCGGGTACAAGATGGCGAATTACGGTATTAGTGGACACAGACTCTCGGTGAAGCCCACGGCAGTGACGTTGTCATAGGCGCTTTTTGCTGCAGGAGCGGCAGGCGCAATGGGCTTGTCCGTCGAATCGCTTCTAATTATTATTATTGTTATTATTATTATTATATTATTATTATATTATTATATTATTATATTATTATATTATTATATTATTATATTATTATTATATTATTATATTATTATATTATTATATTATTATATTATTATATTATTATATTATTATATTATTATATTATTATATTATTATATTATTATATTATTATATTATTATATTATTATTATTATTATTATTATTATTATTATTATTATTATTATTATTATTATTATTATTATCCTTATTATTATTTATTAATTTGCTATGACTTTAGTTTATTTTCAGTCACATAAAAATATATATAGAGCTCATCCAACATTCTAAAATTGATAATACTTACGTTTTCTTCACCAGCTTGTCTTCCGTCGCTTTTGGCTCTTTCTAAAAGACTAATATATTTCTTTTCATGTTTCGAATGCAAAGGATGTCATTCCAAAGCTAACCTTCTCTTTTTCCTTCCCCTTTTCCTTATCCTTTTCATCCCCCTCTTCCTTCTCCTTCTCCTTTTCATCGCTCTCTTCCTTCTTCTTCTCCTTTTCTTGCCCTCCTTCCTTCTCCTTCCCCTGGCCGGCTTCTCCTTGCAATAAGAAGTTATCCATGTTGTCGTAGAATGTGGTACTCACGGTTCCCTCAATCAACGATTATGCTTCCTTAAGTTTTTGAATTTTTTTATTACGGAAAACAATAAAATAAATTTTCAAGAAATCCTTTTCCATTCAATAGACTGACGTTTTCATTCGGGATCACTTTGTCGACGGTCTTCATCGTCTCTGCTGAAGGCGCATACATCTGGGAAAATTTTTTTTTGTTCTGTTACTTCATCGGCTTCGTTCTCTGGCTTCTTCGGCGCGTGCACCTGGAAAGAATTTAGTAGGTGAAGGCATGAAATAAAAAAAATTAAAGTAAAAATAAAATTTAAAAATAATAATAATAAAAATCCAACGGGAACTCGTCCATTTTTCGCCGTCGCCTTCCGCTCGTCACTCTTATCATCATCAGTTTCGTTCTCTGGCTTCTTGGGCGCGTGCACCTGGAAAGAATTTTTTGTACTGTTCAAAAATAGAGTAGGTGAAGAGTATGAAATACAAGAAATTAATGTAAAATAAAAATAATAATAATTAAAATCCAACGGGAACTCGTTCTTTTTTCGCCGTCGCCTTACGCTCAGCACTTCCAACATGAGTAGCTGCTTTCGTTGGCTTCTTGGGCACCTGCGCGGAGAAGCTTCGATTGACTTGTCTTTCGCCATAGAAAATTTCGCAATGATTTTGCAATAAAATTAGCCAAGTTTTTATATTATTTTTTATAGGACGGCGACCACCGAAAAATAATAAGTGAAGGTTCGAAATGCCGGTTCACCCTGCGAGTGGGCACTCTCATTCTCACGTGCTCTTTCTAAATAGCACGTTCGTAGAAGAGCTCGAAGGCCAGAGGCAATTTGAAGTCTCATATATTGATTTCCAGCGACCGCCCTCCAGTAAAGGCATTTACCGATTTGGCAGCGCCGACTGCAACGTCGCTTTTCTTCTTCTCGACCGAGGTCGCCTTCTGATCGGCTTTCTTCTTTTTCGGCTCTACCGACGCTTTCTTCGTGACTGATGAGGCGGTCCTAGAAGAATTTGCTAAAAAGTCCCCCGCAGAGAGTAGAAATGATTGAAGAGCAATGGAAAGCACACCCTCAATATTGTTTATAGGAATTTCGTCATCCATTTATTTTGAATGTTTCATAATATTCACGCGCATGCTATTTTCATGCAGCGGAAAGTGCGAAATAGTACGTGAGAATGAGAGATTTCTTCCTCCCAATTCGAATGCGGCAATTCGACATTTTTTCGGTGTGCAAATGAAACAGCAAATGATATGTGCAATTAAGAGAATATTTTGCAGGAAAATTAGCTTCTTTTACATTTTTTATGACTCATTAAAAAAAACTCTTATAAATTTGAATATTTAAAACTTTGTTCGCTTCATCCTTGGTGATAATTTTAGCAATTAGTGAGCACATAAAATCGCTAGCGTTTTGACATCCGTTGATCCACTTTGCTATAAGAAAACAACTAATGTGAGATTCTCGAAGTGCGATTACTCGTCTTACACCGAAAATATTTCGCAAAAAAGACAAGAGAACTACTTAGAAAAATAACTGTTCCTCGGTCAATCAAATTTGCAACTATGTATGTATGTACAGTACGATTGAATGGTGTCGAAATGTGATTCTGTTATATTTAAAATGTCAGTGGCAGCTGTGATAAGGCACCTTTATCTTCGAAGAGCCTCTTTCTGGCCATGGAGTGTGGTCATGCGTGACTAATTGCATTTAATAAAGGTGCGGCTTGATGAAGCTCAGTGAAATTGACGGAGAGCGTATGAGGTATAGTGCATTAGAGCACACGGGAAAAGAAGAGACGCTAGACGACGAGAGAGTAAGAGGAAGGAAGAGAGAAGAAGAGACGCTAGACGACGAGAGAGAGCGAGAGCCGAAGAGAGGAAGAGGGAAGTTAGACGATTACGCAGCCTTTCTTCTTCTTCGTCTTCTTCTTATTTCCCTGTCCGCCCATCGTCGAAGGGCCTACCTTCGAGACTGCGCTGAGCATGGAGATCTCGTTATTCTTTTCATCTGAGTCCTTTGTGGCCTTCGTCCGAGGCGACTTCTCTTTGCTGCCAGCGGATCTATAAAAATCGTCTTGGATTCGCATAATTATTCACTTTTTATTAGTTAATTAACGAAGTAGATATCCAGTATCTTTTATGAAACATTGTTTTACCCCATGTCGCTCTTTGCCGCCTTCTCTTTGCCTGCGTCGGATCTACAATCAGCGTTGATTCGCATAATTATGCTCTTTTTATTAATTAATAACAAGGCAATTTTCGAGTGGAGGTTGTGAAATTGTCTGTTATGAAATAGTGCATTACCCCTTGTCGATTTTTGAGGCCTTCTCTTTGCCAGCGTCGGATCTATAAGCAGTGTTGATTTGTATAATTATTCATTTTTTATTAATTAAGTAATAAGGCAGATCTCCAGTAATATGTTTATGAAATATTGAATGACCCCTTTTCGATCTTTGCGGCCTTCCCTTTGCCAGCGTCGGATCTACAAGCAGCTTTGACTTCCATTTGTATTCACTTTTGACTACTAAAGTTTTCTGACTCCAATAGTCGAAGTCTGCGTGCGTATCAGAACAAATTTATGAGATGCAATCGAATATTGTATTATCCCTGGAAATGGCGCAGCCATATTATGGAACATTTCGTTACCTCTTGTCGTTCTTTGTCGTCGAAGACGCCTTACGATTAGCTTTCGCACCGGCAGTTCTGGGATAAAAAAATTTTCGTTGCTTAAAATTTTTCAAATTCATAGTTGAATCCGAATGCTGAAAAACGATACGGTAGTCATGGAAATTGCTGCCGATAAATGCTACCCCGAACTGAAGTTTTATTGCTATCAAATTCATGCGCACCCTTTATCGTTGCTTGGCGACTTCGAAGGCATGGGCTGCAGATAAATCACAATATTTCAAGAGTTGTGCATTAGCATTGCTATACTGCTTGAAAGAGCCATTAACTCAATTTTGAATTCGCGCCTTTTGCCAGACACAAGGGCGAGGTCAGAATTTTTTTTAAAGTTAAGTTTCGTGCTAGTTTAGTCGTGGAATCTCTTAATGATTTGTTCAATTTTTTTCTTTTTTTTTTAAAATAATCTGCTTTGAACTTCTTCCGGTCGCGCCTTCTCCTTCTCCTTCGTCGGAGGATCGGCCTGGAAATTGACAGATTCAACGACTTCAAGACATTCACATGAAACTAAAGACCTTTGGTGGAACCGGCGGGATGTCGTTTTTGGCCTCTTCGCCCATGAAGTCGGTGAGGTTGTAGTAGCCAACGCTAACTGTCTCCTGAAAGAGAAAGAGGGTTGGAAAGAGATAGATAGAGATTGAGAGAGAAAGAGAGAGAGAGAAAGAGAGAGAGAGAAAGATAGAGAGCATGAAATTGAAATTGCCCACCTTTGATGGAATGTTCCTGTTGATGGTCTTTTCGTCATTCTCGGTCTGAACAGAATTAAATGAATGCTAATTCTGTAATTAACATTATAAGGCAATGCTCAAATGATTAGAATACCGATGCTTGATTTTCTTGCTGTCCCGGGTATAACGTTCTATCAAACACACACTCGCTCTATCTCTTTCTCTCTTTCTCTCTTTCTCTCTCTCTCTCTCTCTCTCTCTCCCCTCTCTGCCCTCCCTCTTTCTCTCTCATCTCTCTCTCTCTCTCCCCTTCTCCCCCTCCCCCTCTCTCTCTCTCTATCTCTCTCTCCTTCTCTCTCATCTCTCTCTCTCTCCCCTTCTCCCCCTCCCTCTCTCTCTCTCTCGCCCGTCTTCTTTCCCTCTTTCGGCTTGTCTTCGATGGCCTCCGACTCTGGCCGTCCTTGCCGTGGCAGCCTGTTAATGGACGCGTGGATGTAGTCGCTCGTCACGATCTTCGACGCTTCTTCGGCATTGTCGCGCTCAAATTTGTTTAGTTATTTATGGAACTTTTTTTCATTTTTTATTTAAATAATTTTTTCTGAACTTTATTATATCTAGGGTTTTTTTTGCATATATTTGCCTTTTATTTTCATTCTAGCTTGACAATATTAAGATTTGTTTCATGCATTTTCACAATGATTATGAGCATTTTGAAACGGAATATTAATAATTTGCTTAAAAACGTTTGTTTCTAGATACATAAATTTCATCTGAATTAAAGAGACCATCCATGCAGCTTACAATCTGCCATTCTTTACTGTCTGTCTTAGGATGACGGTAGATTTTCAGATTCCTGGACGGCCTTTCAGTACATATACATACATATATCATGGCCCTGATCGCTTTCACTGGCTTGCGCTCTTTCTTCGCGCTTTCCTTCTTGTTCTGCTTCCCTTTGCTCTCCTTCATCTTTTTCTTCTCCCTAAAGAAAAAAAAATAAAAAATAAAACACAATAAATTATAACGAAAAGATTTTAATAATATGTAATTATAAGAAAAAATACATGTTATTAATAAATTAACCCCTTCTTATTCGTGCCTTTGAAGACGGTGGGCTTGTCTTCCAAATCAGCTGAAAAATATGGGCAATTACTCTATTTTTATGTTTAGAAAGGAATTAGAAGAAAAAAAATATTAAATAGAAGAAGAAGCAAGACTAACAGTTGACCATGCAGGAAAAGGAAGAACCAGCCTACCTTCGAAGTGTTCCGCAGTAGAAATGACTTGATCTCGCAAAAACAAGTGGCGCATACTATAGCTTTTTCCACATACATACTATGCTCTTTGAGAACATCTCCAGTTATGAACTACTAAAGTTCAAAGCAAAACACCTATAGAATGGAATACTCCGGTTAGAGTGCCTGTATGTCAGAAGAAGCTTCCTCCCTTCTTTTTCTCTCTTTTTTATTACAAATGTTCTACTTCTACTTCTCCCTTTCACACCCTCTCAGTCTTCACTTCTGCCCTCTGCCTCCTCTTGGTATGTCGGCCTCAGCACACCCTCATGTGCTCGAGGGGCCTGGCCCACCCCTCGGGAAGTCGCTCACCCCGCATAATTCGGTCGCATGTAAGGAGACTCGGAGGATCAGCATCCCTTAACCCTCCCTCCCCCTTCTATTATAATTATGCATATTATTTTTATTTTTATCCTGCTGTCTTTTCAAACTGAAACGTCACTGTAAAATGTAGTCACATCATTAAATTTGATGCATGAATAAATAAATAAAAATCTCTCGACCTCCTCTAGGTGCTAAGAAAGTATTCAATGTTGAGCGATCACGCGAGGGCGCATGGAAATAGTGCGTAAAGAAGAAAGGAAAGGGGGGGGGAGTGGGATTTCTTCTCACGTATGTAGTAGATGCAATCACATTCGCCAGAGTCTTTTTAATTTTAAATTAACCGTTGCCTTTTTATTTGAACTTTCCTGAAACGATACGCACGCGCTATGTTCACCTAGCGGGTTTGTGCGACCAGCGAGAATGGAAAGTCTACTCCCAGCCACATTTGAAGAAACTTTTATTTTTAGACAGTTTTATCTTGTTGATGCTATGAAATGCCCTCTCATGGAAAGAGAAAGTGAACGTGAGCGGAATTATTTTCCCTGGAAAGCGCCTAGTATTTTGATTTGCACAATGACAATTCAATTTCTACATACATCGAAAAAAGTAACAATAACTTATTTTTTGTCATGTGCTTCTCCAGTCTAAAATAACAAAAGGTGCATTTGTGATTTTGTTGTATCCAGTGTGAATTGTCTGAGACATTTAAAACATCTGCAGCATAAAACAAATAAATTCATTGCCCATGGCAGACGTGCTTTGTTTTCTTCATAGACCACATGCCTGGCATTCAAATTTTAACCAGAGATCGCACTTGACTTCAAACATGAAGTAAATTTTCAGACCAACTTGAGGCGAGAATGTCGTCGTCTTGCCTGGCTAAAGGAGCTGTTCATTCCCCCGAACAGCCTCTTTCTCTAACAAGTGAAACGCTTATTATTGACATTTATCACGTCTGTGGTCCCATCTTCACTCCATTCAACATATTTGTGCTCATTCTCATGATTTTCTACGGGGATCAGCGCTCCAAAATATACAATCGTCTTCAAATTCTTCTACAGGTTGACATGTTGAGATCATCTTACAAATAGTCATAAGGCTTATTTATTTTTCTGGCCGTGGAATAAGATTATGTACAGTCCAGGATCTTGGTACCAAGGACGTTTCGGACGATTCGGACGCTTCCAAATGCATCCTCGTTAAAAACGTACACACAATCAAAAATATGTTGTTAAGCGGGACTTTCTGGTGAAAGCTGACTACATAATTAGATTCAGCATCGTAAGGCGAATCTTTACATCATATGAACATGTATGATAAGGTCTGGATTATCGATTTCCGTTATCAATGATAAAATCTCTAATTCTATTATTTGGGGATGTGGGTAGAGACAAAATAATGGTACAGGAGAAATTTCGTTGAAAAACATTGGAAATGAAATTTTGTATTAGCAAAAACTGTGGCGCTATTAATCTAGGAAGAAAACGGGGCGAAAGTTGAGCTCAACTTTTTAACAAAAAAGATTGAGGGTGAACTCTGAAAATAGCGGATTAGTATGGAAAGGAAGAAAGATGGGCCCAACTTGCTCCAAAAAGATCCCATCTTTAAAAAGCAAGCTTAAAAAGCAAAAAGTGGTCAACATAATGGTCAACTCTTTTTCTAACAGCAAGAGTGAGGAAAACGAGAGTGGGAAGAGGAAGCTATAAATCATTGCTCCGTTTGGTCGCTCATTTTTGTGTACTCTCTCGCCGAGAAAAAAAGGTTGACCTTAAAATTCCAGTGAAAATGAGACATCGCGTCTCGATGCCTCCGTTTTCGTCCATTAGTCCCAGCCTCTCATCTCGGCCTAGCATGCTATGGAAAACCCGCATGACATCGGTTGCTGCCGAACCTTTGGCATGCTTGCTGCACTAAGCCGGTTTAATTACCCAAGTTTGAGGTATGCATTGAAAGCCTAGAAGAAAACTCGACGCGATTGTATTGAGAGTTGAACTCAACTCTCAAAAAAGTTCCAGACAAAAGAGTCGAACTCAGCTTTCTTTCTTCCTAGATTAATAGCACAACTGATAACTTCTTTTCAAATGATAAAAAGTTATCGATTTTTTAACAGTAGCATCCGTACTCTATAAGCAAACTAATGTACCATTTAGAATATTTTAGTTTTTCCTAGAACAAAAGTTATTAGCGAGGAAGCATTTGGAAGCATCCGAATCGTCCGAAGCATCCTTGCTACCAAGATCCTGAGCGGGACTGTATGTATTTGCATGCATATGTACATACATGGATGTGAGACCGTTTTCTTCCGCAATGTTCAATACTTGTCTGTTTCGTCAGATCGCGAGTATCATTGGTGAGGTCATCATTGATTTCCTAGCTCCGATGAGTGCTCCGATGCTCCGATGAGTGCCTTACATGAAAAAGCTCCGATGAGTGCCTTACATGAAATGGCCTGTTACGCCTGCCCTTCGTTGTCATTCGAAGCCATTGTTGTTAGTATAAATACTTTCTACATTCTCGACTAATTATATAAAATCTTCTGACTTTGTCTTCTTTTGCAATTCGCTGGCTCAAAATGAAGTGGTAGAGAGTTGGTGTGTGGTGTTATTTAGGATGTGATATTACTACCGACCTGCTCCGTGATCTTTTGCTACCTTGCTTGCATTTTCCACCGCCACCAACTGTCGATGCCCCCTTCTTCTCCTTGGCGTCTTCGACGGAGGCCTGCCATGGTGGCTGCTCATCTTGGCTATATTATTCTTCTTTCCCTTGAGTGGTTCACGTTCTCTTTCCATGGTTCGCAGCTCACGAGATCAGGTTTGATTCTGAATTGTTACCCACAAAACATTTCCCGTGTATCAGGCTTTTTTCCTTGGTATTCTTCACTTGTTATTTACTATGCATTTATTTCTCCTGCATAGGCAAGAATAGTCTTTTGAATGTTTCCAAAAACTGGTAAATACTGCTAGACTTCCCATGTACCAACAATAAATGATATTCAGGAGATTCCAGCGAGAATGGCTTCTCACAAAGCCAATTTTTATCCACTTTGCGAACACTTCGTGGACTCTTTTCTACTTTTCTTTATGTAATCTAGATTCGAAAACATGCTGTTTGCATTTGCCGAACCCGTTGATTCTAGGTTGCGTTGTTTCCGTTTCCTTGTCCATCATCCTGTCAATGCTTGGCTTGCATTGCTTGCACGTTCTGCGAAGTCCAAGTCGCATCTTGAGTGTGCGTTCAAAAGCGATGCAAAGAAGAGCCATGGTTCTTCTTTCAGCTCAGGTTTACGAAAATGCTCTTAATCATCTGGCATTCTTTCGTGTTTCTTTTTCTTTTAAGGCTTTTGTTCCATACCTTGTCGTCATTCTTCCAATCGCTGGAGGCTTACTCGATGCACTCGCACCAAAAATTACTAAAGGTTCGTGTCGAGAAATTGTTGTTACTACTTGTGAAGTATGTAGTATTGTGAGAAAGTAAAGATATGAGGCGATAAGTATGTAATTTGATTTTATGACGCCTAAACTCCACTCGTTGAGGTGCCTCCGCATTCCTTTTTCCATCGGTCACCTTGCATGGCGTGCTGAACTCAATGTGTGTCATCGCATTCTCTCCCAACTACCAAACAGCCCTGAAGTTGCCCTTCCGGCGTCTTCACGCAACACTTTGCTCTCGTTTCAGCTGCAAAAAGACGACAAGGATTGAAGAATAAATACAGATAAATATCGTTTTTACTATATTTTAAACTGGCGATGGTAATGATGAAGGATGTTTCGTTCACAGAATACGGTTAATCTGTTGTCAATCTTGCCACTTGTCATTGGCTCTATTTTGAAATTTTTTATATATACTTCAACTCGGATATACATACAGGCGTGCTTATCTGTAATAATCCTGATGCAAGAAGAAGGATTTCATCTTTCATCGTGCGGTTTCGTGCTGGAAGATGAAATGAAATATTCTTAAACGCTAGATAAGATAAAGAGATAAGAGAGAGGAAGAGAGAAGAGTAGAGGAGAGGTAGAGGAGATAAGAGGAGAGACAGAGGAGTCAAGATACAAAGAGAGTTATGGAGAAGGGAGGAGAGGACAGGCAGAGGAAATAAAAGGACACGCAGAGGAGCATAGCCTATGGAGGCGCTCTCGTCGAACGACTTTGATTATTCCCATTACGGATGCAATCTTTGTTATCTCTTTCATCAAATGTCAACGCGATCAGGTGCTATTTTTCATTCATCCCCCGCAAACAAACATAGTTACGATAAACACTACTTTCAGTTGCTCCCTTTATTACAAATTGCACAAAAATCGAATCTGTTTGCAACATCTAGAACACTAAAATTTATCTAAAAGACATGAGGGAGGGATAACGTCTGTCCGTATCTATTGATAAAGAAAAAGAATGCCTTTGATACATAAAAAGTATCAGCGCCTATGACGGCGTACGAAGAACAAATTGTGCAGCAGAAGTGCACAATGCAAAATATATTCGTGTTCATTGTCAGTAATCATATTTACAATCCAAATCCAAATATTAAACAGCAGTAAAAAAAAGAAGAGGAGATCGTGAGCAATCATATAATTGTGCAGTAAACGTATTGATGCAGTTGTTGCCCCGACCGAAGATATTCTTTTCTAACTTCTAAGTAACTATGTAACTATAACTAGCAACTATCGGATTCCAAAGTGTGGGTTAATGGCTGTTGCTCTTCAGCCTATAAATGTTTCTATGTATATATCTGAAAGCAAGTCGACGAGTAAACTGAGCTAATGGTAAGCCTGAGTGAGCAAAGAAACTAGAAGTAAAAGGGCTTGCATCGTTCGAAGCTGATATGCAGCATTCTAAGAATAAAAGTAAGGAAATATATTTAGACAAAACATGTAATAAGTTTACAAGTAATCTTGGTGAGTAATTATGTAATAAATAAATAAAGAGAAAAAAGAATCAAATTCAGAGCGTCGACTCGTCAGCGAGATCGAATTGACGCGCCTCATTCGCATGCACGCTTCTGAAGCAAAACCGTTTTATGCAATTTTTTTGTAAATGATTTTATAATTTAATTAAAACAACCCTTTCGATGAATTAATATGCCTTCTCATTTGATTCAATAATTTTTATTAAAAATTCTTTCGATAAAAGAACATAATGGATGTTAACTGACACTTTGGCAGCGATATACGCCTGGGGCGTCGTGCTGCTGGTGATGCGAATTTCGCCGATCCATGAAGCCTCCTGTGGAATGTTTGTTTTATAATTTAAAAAAAAGGGAAATGTCAAAAACCATTCTTTTAAAACTGAACTAACAACTAAACTGTGTGTTTTATAAATCTGGGAAAAATACCAATTCTTCGGTTTCAAGTCGCATTCTCACGAGTACCGGCGAGCCAATGTCGACTGCTTCGATGTCGAAATTGTCATGCTGCAAGAGACAATTTTTTGTTTGCTGTTGCTGTTGTTTATTTTTCAACGCCAGGAACAAACAATTCTAGAAGACATCTACCGTAATCCGTACCGATCCGGGCGAGAACTCGGAGCGCAGCGAGGCTGGCGGGGCGCGCCAGCCGCTATTCGAAGCGGCGCCCTCGATGCACAAGAGTGGCTTGAAGACGCCAGCAGACGCCGTCGTCTCCATCGCTACCGTATACAGCATGTCTGGAAGTCAACTGATTACGGTCAGTCAGATTTCGCCTCGACACTTGAAACGTGAAGAAAAGCTCAGAAAATGTTTAAAAGGTCATCACACTTGGCATGTGCCTGTTTGTCTTCTTCTTTTATGCTATAAATTGTCGAATTGTTAGAATGTATGTGATTCTTTAGTTAGCACAGATTCTTATAAGAGCACCAAGCTCAACCGTAATTAATTTCAATTTTCCCTATTATTGAAGTACATTCATTCTAAATCACATATTTTCTCGCCTATGTGTCAGGCAAGACGGCTCGTATTCAAAATTGAGTTTTTGGCAACTATGTATAATTGATTCTTACGATAATCTCTAACTTTGCTTTGGTGCGAGGTCCGGATAGACGGCCGGGAACTCGACAACGGACGCGTCGTCAAAGGTCGTGTTCGCCGCGGGGTAACGGATTTCTTCGCTCGTCAGCGAGTTTGTCAGACGCATCTGGAAAAAGGCTTAATAGTTAGCACGCGACAAGTTTGTTCACTATGGCAAGACAATACGTGAAAAGGTAATCTACAAGTAAAACAACGTATTGGCATATATTTTTTTGTTGTTGAAAACGATCAATCAATGAAGCGACCTTGACAACGTGCAAGCCAGCAACTCCGGCCTCGTTTTCGATGCTCAGTCGAAGCTTCTCGATTCGGCCAATGCGCGGCTGTCGTTCCAGCTGCAACATTAAAAGGAGGTGAAAAACCGAATTCGTGCTCTTCTGTCAAGAAATTAAAAGAAAAAAATTCAAATATGTGCCAAATAATCATCACTTTGAGATCCCTTGATAATGTTTAAGCATTTGGCCTGATGTTTAAAAATATTGATTTGATTGATTAGAATAAAATTAAGAATCCTTGTACCTTGTACATGAGCAACGGGTGTTCTTCGTCCACGTTCTCTGGCAGGTACTCCATGTCGTAGTCGGACTGGCCGACCACCAGAGTGGCCTTGGGCACGACAGGGCTGCGTTCCTGGTAGAGAAATAGAGTTAGAGAGAGATGATAATAAGAGAGAGAGAGAGAAAGAGAGATGAGAAAAAGAGGGAACAAGGAATCAGAGGAACCTTGAGCGATACGCTTAGTCGCCAGTCATCAGAGTGCGCCGTCGGGCGGTCCTTCTTGAAGCGAGTAGACATTCCTTCCATCTCTGAATCACACTCCTTTTTACGATTCTGTTTATATCTCTAGCTCTCCGCCTCTCTCTCTCCTTCTCTTTCTCTCTCTCTTTCTTTTCCTTTCTCGCTGTATATATCTCCCTTTTTCTCTTTGCATCCTTTCTCCCACTTCCCAAAGAGAATGTTGCCAGACCAGTGAAGACGAGCATCTTGCATCTGCCCCACTCGCCGTCCAACTCGTGGACTCGCGCCTCTGCCAGCCGATACCGGTACGGATAGTGCGTCGATTCGCGCACCACAGCTGCCGTCGCGAGTAACTAAGCGGGTAAATGCTAAATTCAAATCTATCTCTTTTTTTCCTTCAAATAATAATACAAGAGAAATTTCTCATTTTTTTCTCCATATTTTCATATCTATTTCTATACATATGTATGTACATATAAACATATTGTAGACTATTAGATACTATGTAACTTCCAATTCGTATGCATACAGTAGTTTTAGCACGAAAACAAAAGAAATCTATACGGCGTGCGTTCAATATAACACAGCGCGTACGCCATTGCCGACGGCGACATCGGGCATTCCGCGTCGCTCGTAGATGTCCTGCAGGATGGCCAGCCCGTCCAGGACGTCCTCGCCGACCTCGGTCCAGTCGCCGTAGACACGCATGCCTGTGATGCGGCCGAGATGGACGCATTCCACTTTGAACGAGTACTCCTGCAACTAATCCACATTTTTCTGTTCTCCTATGATCTACAAATGTATTCATGCATGTACATGTCTACAGTACCGCACCAGAAATCTTGGGCGGTACTGTATGTCTGTAAACAAATGTGTTTGTACATAGATACATCAGAAAATTGAGTAAGAATATGGCAACGACGTTATAATAAATAAAATAAATATCTTATTCACTAAACACACATATTCATGTTTGCATTGCATCTCGTTTTCCGGTGCCACCGTACCTTCTTTTCCTCGTTGAGCGTGAGCGGGAAGACGCCGCTGTCGCTGTAGTCGCCAATGAGCTGAGCTTGCAGCGTTGAACTGGCGGTCAGCCGCAGGTCGCTACCGTACACCTTGCCTTCGTAGTTGTGCACTAAAATTTATGTGGGCTAGACTTTTGAAGGAGCAAAGCAAATCCTACTTTGTAATGGCTGGGTCCCAGCACGAAAGATGCTGATTTCCCGAAAGCTCTGCGGTCTCTTGCGCTTCTTGCCGATCGGATCGAACCACTTGCCGACCCTGAGGATAGAATTTGAATTTCGCTCGTCAGAATTTGAATTTCCCGCCAAATCACACGCATACCAGACAGCAAGACGCTCCTCTGTGTCCATGTCGCGCATCTCGACGTAGCCGAGATAGAACTCTGGCCGATCACCACGTCCATCCATCTCGAAGCGCACTTTCAGCAGCTCGCCAATGTCGCCAAAGTCAACCTGGGACGGACATTCAAATTCATATCAAAAGTACACTTCGAGGTGTGAGAAACCATTCATATATATGTAAATACTGTTCCACCAGCTCAACCATTATGCTACCACACGAATGAAATATAAGTGTTCATGTGTATAATAAATAAAAACTAACAAAAAAATTAAATAATTAACAAATAACCTGAATGATCGTGGATGATGGAACGCGAAAGAACGAGCTATCCGGTCCGATGCTAGAGACGGCCGTGCCCGAAGAGCCGAAGCTACAATCGACTATCGTCCATATACATATTGATTACTTTTCAGACTTTGATTAGTAGTGTACTACGCTTCCAATATCCACTATGACAAAGTTATTGTTCACAAAGTTCAGATATTTTTTGTATAAAATTGTTTACTTTGTATCTTCCTCAAAATGGAATAGGTTTACAAGACGGTATCCAGACTCCCTTTCTGTGGCCGTAAGTAACCTAGGGCTTAATCTTTGCGTAGGTGCGTACTAATGTTCCGCCACGCAGAACAATGTAAAGAGTCACCCTCGAATCGTGAGCCCAGCCGTCGAGCCGCCCTCGCCCTTGGCCGTTCCGTTGTGCATGATGAACTCCCAGCGACCGCGTGTCGCGACCGCGTCGCCCGGAATGCTGCCGACGTAGTAGAAGGCATTCACGCGCAACGATCGCTCCAGCTTGCCGTCCACCTGACACAGCAGTCTCGATCATGTCAATCGATACCGCCTTTTTTATAATATTGTATTGTATTAATCA
The DNA here is from genome assembly GCA_945643635.1 of Allodiplogaster sudhausi. Taxonomy (NCBI): domain Eukaryota; kingdom Metazoa; phylum Nematoda; class Chromadorea; order Rhabditida; family Diplogasteridae; genus Allodiplogaster; species Allodiplogaster sudhausi. The sequence continues at coordinate 4,490,358 of CALZFC010000017.1, read as the reverse complement.
TATTTAATGTCGCGAAAGCAGAGCTGTTCTGTGGCAGAAGAGACACAGACACGAACCTGCCCCGAGTCGAGCCACTTTGAGACGAAGAAGACGAACTGTCGGCCGTCAACGACGTTCTCCGTCACCAGGATGTACTCGATGAAGATCCCAGCGCCTGTAGGCAGGTTATGTGCATGAATCTATCAATGTTATCCAATATCGATCGATGTGACACGTTTTTCATCCTACCGTATCCTCGTCGATTGTGTCCGACGACAATCTTCTCCAGAGTGCCGAGATACGGCGAGCGCACATGGAAGGCGTCCAGCTGATTCTGCCGGAATTTGGCCATTGTAGTCTGCAAAGAGATGTTGAGTATTAATTATGTAATAATAGGCTAGTAATTCCTTTTAATTTAGAGAATATTTCTTTTCGTTTTAAGTAATGTTTTAATTTGTCAAAGTTTATTGAGTCAAATAGCATATTTTTGGTGTTCTTTGCTCAAAAGCTGCTGTTCTGACCTCGTTCTGCCTGAGGTCGAATCGTTCTCCGTGATGTTCATCGCCGTCGGCGATGACGTAGAGGTCGGCCTCCGAGTCGGCGCCCCAGCGATTGCCAGTCAGCACGGCGATTGTGTACGACATGTCGCCTGAATTGTTTTTTTTTTATTTAAATTTTTGGTGAGGTCTGAAGGAATGATTCTGAAATGTCTCTCCGACTTCCGGTGCGATCGATCGGTTCGGAATGCGTCGAGTAGTCGGGCGATGCGCCGACAGTGTCTGCAGAAGTCAGGTAATTATGTGTAATATAAGAATGAACGTGTGTATGTATCTACATATATATGTATGTATGTATTATGTACCGCTGTATATGTCTAACATTTAGTTTAGGAGTAAAATTAAAGTTGCATATTAAACATACATATGTAGATATGTCTGGTCAAGGTCATTTGATTGAACGTGTAGCCGTTCTTTTGGATCTTTAAGGAATAGAATCCTGACTAAAGAGATTTTTTTCTTTAAAAAATAAAATTGAGCGCTTTCAAATTAGCCGTCAATCGTGACCTGCAACACGCGTTAGCTCGCGGTCGTCGTCGTCGTGGAGGATGACCTCCGAGTCGTACTTGGTCGCCGACGTCAAGTCGTGGACCTCGGCTGCCGTCGGCATCGGCTCGAGCTCCACTGAAGGGGCGCGCGCCTCTTCACATGGCGTGGTATCAGAGCGAACACGAGAGGAGGAAGCCGTCACCGTACCTTTGAGATGCTTTCGCGTCAGGAACCCTCGAATGTGTGCCTGGATTACGGTAGCTGCTTCGTGCTGCCTCTTCAGCTCGCTGAGATCGCCGCTGCTGTGCTCGTCGTCGTGCACGGTGGACGGGGTCGCGCCGTCTTGACGATCTTCCATTCTCTACAAGACGATCTATTTACATTTAGTTTTATTCACGATATTTATTTATTTACTGCAACTTTTATTAAGAGCCGCCAAAAACTCAATTTTGAATTCGCGCCTTTTGCCTGAAACGAGGGAGATCATTTACAACAACAAACCAATGATAAGTCACCTGCTCCTGGTCGAGATCAAATGTCTGCTGATACTCAAGTCCTCGCTCTTCGACGCTCATTCGTGAGGACGTCTGCCGTGAGATCTGCGAAAAGTTCAAAGTTGAAATGTTTTCATATAAGGTAAGATGTGACAAAGATATAAATGTATTTATGAATATTTTAAAATAATATTTAAAATGATACAGGTTTAATTTCTGCTTCCTCAACGCTTTCCTGATGCTCGAGTCCGTTCTCTTCCACGCTTTGTCTACTGACACGTGACTCTTGCCTTCGAGGCGTCTGCAAAAAAGTTAATCTCGTTCCGCAATAAGTGCATACATATCTATGTGTAATTTAACTAAAAGAGACAATTTCTAAAACTACAGAAGTGGTATCCTAATTGTTTAAAACTTTAAAGGAGTAGGAAACCGTGGCCTTGACGTTTTATGCTTTGACTAGTTTGGTGCAATTGTGTTCTATTAGAAATGAATAGTATTGACTTGCCTCTTCTCCATGCAGATTACCAACGCGATCTCTCGACTCGTCCTCTTCGTCCGAATCTCGATGCTCGTGGCCTTCTTCTTCGACGCTGACACGCGACGCTTGTCTGATAATTTATTCTTGTTTTTTATTTTTTATAAATATTTAATCACGGCTAGAAATTTTTTTTCCATTTTATCCTAATCATTTTCAAATTGATCATGCCGTAGTGTTAACCAATTAGTTCGTACGCTTCTCTCAAGTATTTTCTCTGCATATAATAAGTTAGCAACTAAACAAAAAATATATGATTTAAATTAAATTAAAATACAAAATAGACCTGCTCTCTCGCTTCTCGTCCTCTTCGTGCAGGCTCTGGCCAGCGGCGAGTGCCAAACGAGCCGTTCGTTCTCTTTGACGCTCCTCCTCTTCTTCGTCCGATTCGCGATGCTCGAGGCCGCGCTCCTCGACGCTGCGCAGGCTCTGCCGAGTCGACACGCGACTTTCCTGAAGGATAACACAGTTAATTTGTACCTGTTTCAGAGAGAAATTTAAAGGAATTTATGAGTTTTGTTATTCTCTTTGACTGAAACATGTGCCAAACAAGAAATAAAAGGAGAGAGAGAGACAGGGACGAGGAGACAGAGATGGATACCAGAAGGGAGAAGGAGAGCGAGAGAGAGCCAGATGGATAGAGATTAGAGAGATACCAAGGGTGTATTGTCGCGTGGCGTGAGCACGGGCTCATCGGGCGCGCCCGAGGACGCGCGCGACGCTTGGCGGGAGGAGGCGCGAGAGGCGCGTGACTGGCGACTTTCCGGCGCAGCTGCCGACACGGGCCTGTCAGAGTATGCATCTTGATAGTATGCTCTGTATTGTACTCCTTCTTGTAAAACTTCACCAGCAACTTGGGAGTTGGTGAATATGAATCATGCACCCGTAATTGTTATAAGATGTCAGTCGAGTCAACCCACCTCGAGCTCGACGGCCTTCCGTCTGGCGCTGCGGAGGAGGCTGGGCGCGAGCTGGTCATCGCAGGCGATAGCGGCGTCATAACTGGCGATTCCCCTGCGCGATAGCTGTCCGCCCTAAACAACTAGATGCTTGCGTACATTTATGTGAACATCACAGCACCATTTGCAGCATATGTGCTTCGAAATTAGTATGTATGTATGTACTTCCAGGTGTGCATACATACATATTTATATAAAACATAACAAAATACACTAATAAGTTTACTGCTTCGCTTAAAATTTTTAAAGCAGGGCGATGATCGAACATTTTAGGAGCGCTAAAATTGCCGCGCCCTTCGCACTTTATTCACGATTGCTATTTTCACGCAGCGGATTTGTGCTACGTGCGAAATAGCACGCGATAATGAGAGTACGATCAGCGTGAACGGAGCAATGTGATGGTGACCGTCTTCCTTAAATAGTAAACGACCCAATGAAAAGACCTGCTGGACGACGGCTCAGCAGTGCCGCGATGTTCATCGCCCGCTTCTTCTTCGCTCTCCGCATCCTCGTCTTCGTCGGCTGCCTTGATGTGGTCGCGCTCCGATTCCTCCGAGGATCCGGCACGATGAATAGTCGTCGTTTTCGCGCGTTCCTCGTGCTCGTCGCTGCAAATTTGTTTTTATGTTTATTTTTTTATTTCATTTATTATTTTTAATATTTTTTTAATGTTCAATTTATTTTTATTTTTCATTTAAGACGGCAATTTAATGGTAAGTAGACGTGAAATGTTTTTTATCGTTTACATAAGATTCATACGTATGTATGTATGTACATACATATGTAGATATTTCAGCCCCATTCGTAATATGTGAGCAAGTATAATCTCGGAAGCAGCCTGATAATCCTTAAATTCTTCAGGCAGTAAACATGTTTTCGTCTGTTGAGAAACACGCGCTTCTTGGCGACATATTCTAGGAATATTCTATTGTGCCAATTTATCTGATAATCTCATTTTGCTGCACGGGCGAAGATTATCAGTACCGGATTAGAGAATCGGGCGTGCAAATGTACATGTCGGATTAAGATTATTCTTTCTCTCTCTCTCACTCTCTCTTTCTGTCTCTCTCTTTCTTTCTCACTCTTTTTCTCTCTCTTTCTTTCTCTCCCTCTTCCACTGTCTCTCTCCTCTCCCTCCTACCGTATATGCTGGTGATTGCTGCTCTTCCGACTGCTGTCATGTCCATTGACAGCTGGCGCCGCCGCCACTGCCGTATTCTCTGGATAATCGCTGCTGTCGCCTTCGTCATCTTCCTCTTCTTCTCTCTGGTTACTGTAATTCTGAGCAGCATCTTTCTCTTCCTCTCCTCCTTGACTACGGTAGTTGTGAGCAGCGCCTTCTCCTTCCTCCTCGGTGACGTCATCATGGAGGCCATTGACGTGCCTCCCAACCTCCAGCAGCGACTCGTGATCCTCATCGGTCCCCATTGTTCGACTGCTGAATCTAAGTTTTTCCTTCACTTAAAAAACCTTATTATTTCTGACCAATTTCCACATTTCAACTAGATTGAATCTGCGTTGCTTAATATTATAGCTGAATTTAATAAAAACTTGGCCAAGTGCCAAGAAGATCTATCTCGAACCTCGATAGATCCGCCTTACTCGCTCCGCTCGAATTCGATGTCGCTTTGCCCGAGTCGTCGTCATCCTGGACTTTGTATGTTGTACATTGATTAAAAAAAAACTAAGTTTACCTTTGTTTTAGCCTTGTCTATATCAATTTTTTTAAATTAACATGTTACTCCCTTTGTCAATATCATCAGTCATAAATGATATATTGATAAATCAGCCAATAATGCTAATAAATACATGTTTGCATGCATTTGCTCGTCATTCTGTCTGTTTGGCATTCCAAATTATTGTTTCAGTTACTTTTTCCAAGTTCGATTATAATAAATGAATGTGACAAGGTTCTCTCGTGCCTTGTCCAGCGTGTGATTTGTCTGCTTCTTGCGTCGCTTCTTCGTGATGATCGAGATGGGCACAGCGGCGGCGGCGGTGACGGCGGCGGTTGCGGCCGCAGTGGTGGCGCCCGTCTTCTCCGCCTTCACACTGATCGTCGTCGCCGCCGGCGTCCGCAGCGGAAGGCGCCGCCGCCGCGGAGAGGCGTCTGGAATTGTAAATATAGTATAGAAAAATAAAATCTAAATATCAGCATGCATTACAGATTACATATGCGCATATGAGTATATGTTTAAAACTTCAAAAAACAACTGGCCAGAATAAAAGATTTTTTATCTTCCTATGGTATTTTTTGCGAATTTTTCTCGTTTAACACGAGTGAACTTGTGATCACTGCTGCATCGTTTGAAACAAGTTTATTTACTTTCGTCGTACTCTTACTGCCATAATCAGTTGATCGCTGTCATACATACACTTGCGAGTAAAAAGTGTCCGCTATCTGTCAGGGTATCAATGCTAGAGCAGTATTGGAAGAAAACTAAAACCAGAATTGAGATAATATCGACGAGGAGACACTCAGATAGTTGCGAAATACGTATGAACATTTTGTGAAACTTGCTTCAGTTTTCTTTACATATGCTACGTACATACATATGTATGAAGTATATCTAAATATGTACATATGTATGTAATATATGTATGTACATACATATTTAGATAAACTTCATATGTATGTAGTATATCTAAAGAAAACATATCGCATGGCTGGCTAAACTCTGCGCAGTTAACATGAATTACTTGTTGAGCCCAGTAAACTTGTTCGATAGCTGAGCTATTAAGGAAAGAAAGAAAAAAAAGTGGGTAGGTGCTCTCTAAAAGTGACGGCGTGGTTCTTGTTCACTTTGAGTGTGTTAGCCTCTGCATTCAGCTAGTCCCGTGATATCAAACAGGAAGGGGAGGAAACAAGAGAGCCATCTGTCCTTTTCTTTTAAAAGTTGGCTCAAACATACGTCTTCTCTCTTTCTCTAACCCGTCTCTTCTCTAGTTGTGCTCTCTACTATTGTCACGCGTGCCCTTGAACCGGCCAAATATCCGCCGCACATCTTCTATCTTGCCTGCTCGGCGAACGGCCTTCCCGCACTGTTCTAAGGCAGCGGGAGAAAAAGGCTATTTTGCAAATGGGATTTGTAGATGTGGTATAGTAGAATTTATGAGATAGCATGCTGGAGAGAAAGATGGAGATTGTAAGAGAGAGAGAGAGAGAGAGAGAGAGAGTAAGCGAGAGATAGATAGGAAGGCGAGAGAGATTTAGAGATAGAGAGAGACAGTATATAGAGAGCAATACAGAGAGAGAAGAGAGACAGACAGACAGAGAGAAAGAGAGAGAGAGAGAGAGAGAGAGAGAGAGAAAGAGGAGATAGAGATGGAGGAGATAGAGAGTGCGAGGGAGAGAGGAGGAGATGAGTTGATTGTCGGAATGAAGAGAGTGATGATGTAAGAGAGCGCCTAAGTCTAATGAGATAACAAGTAAGGACCAAAGCGAGAGATAGCTGATGCGAGATGCGAGATGGTAATGCCGGTGTGACCGTGCCCGTGAATTGGGGAGGGGAAGTGACCGTTAGGGTACCGCGGCCGTTTTTCCTGCTCTTTCTTGGTCATACGCGCGACTATAAAGATCGGGCGGAGAACGGGAGCGAAACAAGGCAGCAGTCGGTGGTTGACTCGCTTGTGCTCTCTGACTTGGAGAAATCAGCCCCCCCCCCCAATTTTTAGTATTATTGTTCATTTGGTACAAATTAGCTTTACGGTCTTTCTCACTCCTTTTTTCAAGCCATTTTAATATCGCCCCTTTCCTCTGTCTTTTTTCCATCTATCTCTCTCTCCCTCTCTTTCTCTCTTTCTCTCTCTCTCTCCATCTCATCCTCTCTCCCCCCTCTCTCTCTCTCTCTCTCTCTACTTCCAGAGTGAATGAAGTTGGTCGGCGTGGCATCGGCCGGCTCGGCAGTTGCCGTTCTCCTCTCGCTCTTCTACATCGCGGCCATCGTCCGCGACCTGGATTCGCTCCAGGATGAAGTTGCCACAACCATGGACGAGATTAGGGTAAGTTCTCTTTCTCTCTCTATTCTCTCTCTGTCTCGATCACTTTCTCCACGCCTTTCTCACTCTCTCACCCAGAACTGCCCCCATGAACCCCTCACAACATCTTTGCTCTCTAGGCGATGAGCGAGGAGACTTGGAGCGGTCTTCTCGCCCTCCACGTCAACCCTTCCGGCTCGTCCGATCCGCCCAACTTCGCCTCTCTCTTCACTCGTGGCAAGCGTCAAGCGGGCGGCTCGTGCAACTGCGGCTCGTCGTCGCGCGGCTGCCCCTCGGGCCCTCCCGGCCCGCCTGGCCAGCCGGGCGCACGCGGTCTCGACGGCCATCCTGGCAACTCTGGCCGCCCTGGCGCCTCTGGCATTGCCGTCTCCGTCACCCATGACATCCCCGGCGGCTGCATCCGCTGCCCGCCCGGTCCGCGCGGTCGTCCCGGCTCGCCCGGACATCCCGGCCCTGCCGGCCGCCCCGGCGGCCCTGGTGGACCCGGCCCCGCTGGCGCCCCCGGCCGTCCCGGCTCTCAGGGCGAGCCCGGCTCTCCCGGCGGACCCGGACATCCTGGCAGAAACGGAGGACCCGGCGCTCCCGGCAGACCTGGCGTCGAGTACACCCAAGGAGCACCCGGTCGCCCTGGCGGACCCGGTCGTCCCGGAGCCCAAGGCCCCGCTGGCAGCCCTGGCGGCCCTGGCCGCCCTGGCAATGATGGACGCCCCGGCGGCCCGGGCCGTCCCGGTTCGCCTGGTCGTTCTGGTTCCCCTGGCGGAAGTGGCGAGCCTGGCTCAAACGGTCTGCCCGGCTCGGACGCAGCCTACTGCCCGTGCCCCGGTCGAACTTCGTCTTATGGAAGCGGTGGAGGTGGAGGTGGAGGTGGAGGCGGAGGCGGTGGAAGCAGCAACTACAACCGAGGTGGTGGTGGAGGAGGAAACTACGGTAACGGAGGCGGAAACTACGGTAACGGAGGAGGAAACTACGGTAGCGGAGGAGGCGGAAACTACGGTAACTCCTACAGTAACAACGGAAACGGCGGCGGCTACTCGAACAACAACTATGGCAGCAGCGGAGGCTACCGTCATGCTGCCGCCGTTGCCTAAGCATGGCCAAGAGGGACTCGGCCATTTCATCATGCCACTCACTTTTTTTTCTCAAATGATAAACGAATCTGCAGCAGCGAGCTATATTCTGTGTATGCATATCTATCCATGCGAATTTCGTAATGAGAACTTAAAATGTATAAGTTTTTAAAGGTTGAAACATGAATGTTGTCGGCTGGGGATTAGGGAAAGATTGAAATGAGAGAGAAGCACACAATTTAGAGCGCAAGGAATACGAGCGCGTTCTCTGTGACAGACATGAGCTGATAGTACTTGTCGCCGTACAAGTGGGAGAGGAGAAAGCTTCGAGAAGAAACCTCTGGGGTCTCATCATGGTCATCAACATCTGCCTCGTCGATGACGCTACCTGTTAGGACGGCGCCGTTGGATTTGGGCGCGGCGAGGGCCGGCGGCAGTTGCTGGCTGGCCGCTGCTTGGCGACGCGCCTTCGCGTTGCCCGTGATGCGGCGCGTCTGGCGCTTGATGGCGGTCGCCAGTTGACTTCGTGGCTTCTCGATCGAGTTTGAGTCGTTGCTGCTCACTTGAGAAGAGAGACTTCGATCTGAAAATTTGGAGATTTTTTTTTTAATAATACAAATATAATGTTTCTTTTAATTTTACTTTATATAGTTGCAAACAACAAAGCTTCTGATATTTAATATCGATTTTTAAAGAGGAACTCTTCGAGCGACATTTATCTGTGTCTTCTGACCAAATTCTAACATTTCAATGAAGGCAATCTGCGTTTTTCGGCGGCGTACGGTCACACCTCAAACGAACGCCGTTCCCTTTCTATTGTGCATGACAAATTAGGCTGTCGCTTGCGAAAAAGAAGAAGAGAGAGAGAGGAAGGGAACAGAGCAAGAGATAGGCAGAGAAAGAGAGAGAAAGAGAAGAAAGAAAGAGAGAGCGAGGAAGAGAGAGAGAGAGAGAGAGAGGAAAGAGAAAGAGATAGGCAGAGAAAGAGAGAGAGAGAGAGAGCGAGAGAGAGAGAGAGAGAGAGAGAGAGAGAAAACACGTGGAAGAAGATCTTGAACGGGCCATTAATTCATCAGCTGTGAGAGAATGAGAAAATACGAGAGAGAAACAAAACTAATGGTGCCAAGACATAAAAAGGCCAGTGAAATAAGAATAGAGAGAGAGAGAGAGGGCTAGAGAAAGACAGAGAAGGGAGAAGAAAGAAGAGAGAAAAGGGAAGAGTTGCCAGCAGTGTGTATTTGGCTCAGGCAAGGCACCATGCATCGCGGAGTTGTTCGCAAGATCAACAACGAAAAGGGGGCCCCTCTAAAGTGTATTTGCAAACCAGCTGATATTTCGCTGAAATATCTTTTTCATGTCCCTTTTCACCGTGCTCATCGAATAAAGGATTTGTGCGGTAAATAAAGAAAGAGGGTAAGTATGTATGTAGCTCGACAATTTAGAGAGAGATAGAGAAAGAAAGAGAGAGAGAGAAAGAGAGAGAGAGAGAAAGAGAGAGAGAGAGAGAGAGAGAGAGAGAGAGAGAGTTGTCCGGATGTAGACAAAGTAGATGCTCTCATACTCTGTGCACACTTTCTCATGCGCCCATGAAATCATTCTGTTTATGACAGCGAAAGTACAGAACAGAAATGCCAACTGCGTTGATAATGAGTCACCGTTCTTTTCTCTATCATATAAACTTTATAGCCTAGTCACTTTCTCCTTCGTAATTTGATCTTTCCAACAATTTCTCGTTATCAATCGTGCTCTCTCTCTCTTTCTCTCTCTCTCTTGCTCTCTCTCTCTAGCTTTCTCTCCCTCTTTTTCTCCCTCTCTCTCTCTCTCTCTCTCTCTTCCACTCTCTCTCACCAATGCTTCTGGACGCCGCCGTGGCCTTCGGGTCGTTGATCGGCGGCAGCGTAAAGCGCGTCGGTTCCGTCAGCACAGGCCGCGCACTTCGTGGAGTCGCAATCACCTAATTAGTCATTTGAATTTCGCACCAATAAGAGGAGATTTAAATCTGTTTAAATTTCCCGCCAAAACAAGAGATCCAACCCTCGGCGGATTGAGATGCAGCAGCTCGCTGACGTGCAGAAGACGCTTGCCTTCCATCGAGTAGAGACGAAAGATGGCCACCTCAAAATATTATGCATAATTACGAAACATCATTAAAATAAATTTATTTTTTTAAAGTATGAATTACTGTAAGTCACATATGAATGTTTTTAAAAAATAGATAGAGATGGATATACAAATATTGACTAACTCCGAGTCCTTCGCTGACTTCCTTGAGCAGCATGTCCATCGAGGGGAGTCGCAGCGGATTCAGAAGTGTACGGTACATCTTGTGCTGGTCGTTCAGCACGAAGAAGAGCTGAGCAAGGTTGAGAGTTTCTCACTCTCTCTCACGCTCTCTTCTATCGTTCTTTCAATCCTTTCTTTTCTCTCTCTCTCTCTCTCTCTCTCTCTCTCTCTCTCTCTCTCTTCTCTCTCATCAATCTTAACTCTCTCTCTCTCTCTCTCTCTCTCTCTCTCTCTCTGTTTACCTGCTTAGAAGGCAGTACGCTCAGTCCAAGCGACCTCGACATCCTCAGCTTCTGCTTGAAAGTCGGTGACGTCGCGACCTGCAGAGGTGACGGCGGTCCGGGCGAGGCCATGCTCAGAATGATTCTAGGGATCCGCCTGGGTCCTGGCGCGCTACGCGCAAGATACCGTACACAGCGGCTGCACGAGTGCTGATGTGCCGGCGCAAAAGTGTGCGGCAGCGTGAAAGGCTCTCTCTGTCTACCGTTTGCTGCGCACAATTCCGGGGGATCAACGTGTGGATATGGTAGCCAACAGGGATACAGACGCCTTTTATCTGGGATATGGCCAGGAGGAGAATAGTTGGGGAAAATGGCAGCGTCATGGAGGATTATCCGCTGCCTATATCGGTGTGAGGATTGCCATTGAATGCATGGATGCAAGGGCTGATTAAGATTAGGCATGAAAGAGACAGACAATGTTGGAGCTACAAAGATTAGTGGATTTTTACAATTTCATATATTCATAAAATAATATTTAATCTGGCCTCATCGCAAGCGCGCGTAAACAGCTCGATTTCCCTTTGGACATTAGAGAATCAAGCAACTTACGCGACTGTACGTATATTTTTATGCTAGCTGCAAAATAGACGCCTTAGAATAAATTTTTCGAAAAAAAAATGCCATTGCAAGCGTAATTTATAAATAAATACAAAAGGGCTTGCAATCATAGTCTAATAGAAAAAATAAATGTAACAACGTTAAATAATTCATGTAATTAAAGGATCACAGAGAGTTTAAAGTACCAGCGGGGCAGAGAATGAACCGCAATCTCTGAATTAAACTGTGTTAATTTTCCCATGACACAGTTATTTCTGTGACTTCGGGACAATTGCAAACGAAGTTTTCGTTCAACCTGACCACATAAGGCGATGAAACGAAATATTATTTACGTCTTTTAAAAGAGCCAAAACTCGCATTTTAATTCACGCCCTTTTTATTTGATGCAATGGCTGGAGAGAGAGCATATGATTTAGAGAGAGCGGTTACGATGGTCAGTAGAATCCTGACTGATTACGGTTGAGTTTCGCGCTACTTTAATATATATTTTAAAAAAAAACAAATAAATGTAATTTGATTCTAACCCAAAAGGCCGTGCCGCCGGAGCGCTCCTTCTGCAGATTCTGATGCGCTTGTTGGCGGGCGCGCGCGAGGCGCTCGAGCGCCGTCAAGTTGACCCCGCGCGCAAACTTTGACGACGTCGCGACATATCTTGAATTGATCAGACCGAAATTAGTAGTTTCATATACATATTATGAAATCACTACAAATAAGATATAATCACATAAAGTATAGTTTCAATACATAACAATGAGTATATACATATGCACTAGCTAAATAGTAATGGCCCACATACATATGTGTAGAGAGCGGAAAAATCGATAAAAAATTAGCAGCCGAACTAGCAGCAATGGGTTATAACATGTGGTCGCAAGCGTTATTTTTTGATGATAAATTTTGTAGCCCTTGCCTTGAAAAACTGCAAATGAACGTTTGTCTGTTGGAGAAAATCGATAACAACGCTGTAAACATATGCGAAGCGATTATAGGCAAAGGAATTCGCATCCTGCAAAGGTTCGCCTAGAGTCCTGTCTGTGTGTGTGACTTTTCGCACGGAATCCAAGAGCTTTTCAAGACATCATTCAACAGGTGGAATTATGGGCTACGGATAGAGTGATATAGAGAGAAGAGAGACAAGAAAAAGAAAATGAGAGAGAAGAGAAATCGAGAGAGAGAGAGAGAAAGCGAGCGAAAACTCTATTTCTTTTCGCAGCGTAGCCACAAATAAATAATCTGATTTATGGACATGCGCTAAAGAAACAAGTGAATCGTTGCTCATAAAAGAGGAATGACGCGCATAGTGTACTTTGTATTTATATTCTTGATCTCTTCGGGCTATGGTATTGTGGAAATGCTCATGATTGTCACTAAAAAACTTCAGTAGAGATATGTATTATTAAAGTGAAAAAAAGCAAAATTAAAAAGTGGAAAAAAATGACGTACTTTCCCATGTGTTGAAGCTGATCGAGCTCTTCGATGTTATGACGACCCATCGGAGTAGTCAGACGTCGGACGCCGTACGGAAGATAGAGAGACGCGTTCAGGTCGTCGAGGAGGGAGTCGATCGTACGGTAGCGACTCTTCGACACCGGCAGACGGACTCCCTGCAAATGGTTGGAGAGAGTTGGGAGAGAGAGAAAGAAAGAGAGAAAGAGAAAGAGAAAGATAAATGAGAGAGTGCGAGAAAAACCAAACCATGAGAGATAAAGAAGAATGTATAATGAACCAGAACTTATGAATATCTGCAGCAAATCAGCCATGCCTTTCACTGTCTCCACGAGAAAAGATAAAGTAGCAACAGAGTATGAAGGGAATGATGATGTCGTTTTTACTATATAAATAGATCTTTTGCTTAATCTTAAAGGTTCGTTTGGGACAAGACACTCAAACGTTCCGAACGAAATACCTGCTAATTCCAATACAAAGCCAGCTTTTCCCTTTATCTCGCTTCTCTTTCGTTCTCTCTTCTCTCTCACCCTCTCACTCTTTTTCTCTCTCTTTTTTCCTGTCTCCCCAAAAATACAACGGAACAATTGTGTCTAATTATAAACTGCGTAAGAAAATTGTGGCTGTGATTTGTGCTCTTTAAAAACTAAAATGAGGGGTTCCATGCTATACTAGAAAGCTTGCGTATTAGTAATGCATTAAAGATATACGGTATAAAGTTGCTCGTGACTTCCATTCTAAATATTTATATGGAAAAAGAATGAGCCCGTGAGTTTCGTTTCGTTTCTTTCATTTCATTCTATGAGTGCACACCGGAAAAATGTACTTTTTCTCTCTCTCTCTCTCTCTGTCTTGATTCTGCCTTCGTCGCACATCAGCGAAAAATCTCACACATTCTTCTTGAGAATCGGAACCATTTCGTACATGCGGCTTTAGCGAAGGTTTTACAAGTTTAAAAAATAACAAAAAACCTCATCAAACTCGCCCGTTTCGTACACATGAATTGCGAGAGAAAGCCTTCAGAATGTCTATAGAGCAAGAGTGATAGACGGATATGAGGAGAAATTGAAAAAAAAGAGAGAGTCAAGAATGAGAAATCCAGTCTTCTGTGAAAATGCCATCCTGCGAGATAAAGAAGGAGAGAGCGAAAAGAAAGAGAGAAATCCAAATTCTGGGAAACTAAAGGAGTGCGAGAACACACAATGATCGGCCTCACTTCTATTGTTTATGGCAACTCGCCGTATTTTGCTTCGGAGTTTTTTTTGCACTAAACTTTTGTTCGTTATCTTTTAGCCTTGGTATGTTTTATGTCAGCGTTACGGAACTATTTCCTTGCCTTTTTTCTCGTTCTGTTGCCCTAATTTTTTTTATGGCTTTTTTGTAAGTTCAAATGTGCATACGAGCAAAGAATATTTGCTCGCCCACATTTTTATAGAGCAACTGATGAGCAAGCATACGAATCAGTTTTTATATCCAATTTGGCTTCAGTGTTGAATCTCTTCGCAAAATACGGCAAGCGGCAGCCGTGCCTGCATGCATATTGAGGAAACTCTTTATCTCCGTCTTTTCAACAACTTCCCGGAGGCATTGATTTGCCGTGCTTCGTCACATGTACATTCATACGACAGCAACAAGGTTTTTTCCCTTTCTCTCTCCCTTTCATTCTCTCTCGGTCTCTCTGTTTTCCAGTTCTCTCTTATGCTTTCTGTCTCAGTGTCTCTTTCTTTTCTCACTTTTCTTCCGCCAAGATGAATAATATATTCTTGATAACGCTTACGGCTTTCAGGCGTGGCAGCGTCTCCGGAAGCTCAAGAAGGAGAAAAAATTGTAAGGATTCCGTATCGTCTCCTCTTTATCTGTCTCTTTGTCTCTATCACCCCCTCTTTATCTTTCACAATCTTTCCCTCTTTTTCTACTTCTATCCCTGTCTTTCCCATTCTTTCATCTTTCCTGAAAACATATGTATGTATGTATGCAGCCAGTTCATATCCTCCTCCTAGACAACCCTAAGGTTTCCCTACGTACGCAGATCCGCATGGTTTCTTTTTCATTGCTTGCGCAGTCTACTTCCCTTCCTCAAGTCAACAAGTTAGAATAGAAACCGAATGAATGAATGAATTTGAGATCCATTGTTTTACTATACTTGATGGAAAAGCGATAAGGGAAGAGGAACAGTTGAATAATAAAGAAAAAACGATCACCGTCAGAATTAACGAGACAACTCGAGCGGCAGTTGGCATGGCAACAAAGGCTTAATGGTAAGCAAAAAAAAAGGAAAAAAATAATAATCCTTGAATTTTTTGGACGTCTACTTCTACTTGATGCATTTGATTTTTGAGCCTGAGAACAGAATTAGAGCTTCTAGAACTGCTAATTAAAAAATTTAATCCAGAAATGTCGCTAAAATATAAGTTTCGCAGCCTTTTAATACAGATTTAACAATAAGTAAATACATATATATTTCCGGAAAAAATTATTGATATATACATATATTTGCGGAAAATATATTCAATCTAATCAAAATATGCAATACTCTTCAGTAATATGCTGTTTCGGGAAAACACTTTTTCCGACATGAGAAAATGTGCTAGGTTGATGCAGCTCGATTTAAAAAAAAATACAAAAGTAAAAGATGAGCAATGATCACACGCAATTGAGAAGGAAGGAATTATAAAAGATTCTTCGAGGGAGAATATTGAAACTATCATTATTTTTATTGAATAAGAAGTAAAAGTAAAAGACGATTTAATACCAAGAATATTTCAAAAAATCATTCTATAATCAATATTTCCAAATATTTCGAATCATTGTTATGAGTGTAATTAATGCATGTTTGCATGTTTATTTATGAAGCCACATTAAAAAATATAACAGGTAAGTGAAAAGGTGTTTCATATGTATACGATATTCTTACCGAAAGATCCTAGATGGGAAAAAATCTCACGTAGCACCAGTAACGCACCTTTTAAACTCTTTCTGAATTTGTTTAAATAAGCATCCACTGACGTCATAAAAATTCTGTGACCTACATATTCGCGCAGCTCAAATGCTATAGGTTAGAGTAAAGATATCCATAAACTAATGCACAGTCAAACTACAAATGAACACTGCTTAATATTATCTTTTAATTCATTATTCCTTTTGCTTGTTGGAAATTTTTTCTTTCCTTCTCTATTAGTTCATGTCATGCAGATTTTGCAAACAAATATATTATTGTTTTTGAATTAGTATCGTAAATTCAAATCATTTTATTGTTTCATTTGTAAAATTGTTGTAGTGACTAATATTTAATTATAAATAATTAAATAAATAAACAAATAAACAATTAGACACACCGTAAAGTGCTCGTCGCCGTCCTTGTAAAAGAAGACAGTCTTGGCAGAGTAAGGCCGAGAAAAGGTGCGATGATTCGCATCGTACGTCTTTATCATCCCATTGACGGGGTCCGGCACGTTCGGCAGCGTCATTACGCGCTAAAAATATAATATTTAAATTTAAAGAAAAAGGAATACTGTAGACACTGACTACTCCGTAAACTGCTTAAACCTCCGTATGTATATGTTTAGCTTTACAATGAGCACAGCTTATACATATATGTTTCCTAGGGGCGTTGGCTTTCGCCTGATTAGATCGACCACTTTCATGATAACAGAGCCAATTGATTCGCCGCTTGCTAGAAAACACTCGTCATATGTACATAGTTTCAGCTGGAATGCGAGGCAAATTTAATTGAATGAGCTTGTAAACATTGGCTTTCAGCTTATTGTTAATAGTTTAATTATGTATTCGCGGCCAGGACTATCCAGGTGGTCAACACGAACAAAGTGGAAAAAAGAAAGATGGATTAATGAGGGAGGAGCTTGAAAAAAAGGGAGAAGATCAAATGTAAGAGTTGGGGAAGCCCTTCAGGTTATTAGCGAAGCAACCGGGTCATGAGCTTAGTGAAGGCTTCATTTGGAGAAATGTCGTCTAAGTAAGTAAGCCGAAGCGGAGAGATCTTCGTAAAAGAAGACGTTGTGCAACGACGTCGAGAAGATTCCGTGGAATCAGCAAGGGAAAATAGCTAATTAATAAATATTGTGAAATGCTAGCAAGCGAGGATAACAACAGTATAAATCGTTGAAGCTACATAGGAATGCATACATACGCCTTGTTGAAATGCGTGGGTTTGAAAAATAAGCACAATTACCCGATAATTACGTTCGATGCAATATGGGAAATCGCTTGTTTACTACTCTTTTATTGAATGAGATTTGACTTTTTGAGGCTTTTGGCTATAGACGGCATTCTGTCACGCGAATTGATTTATATCTATAAATAAATAAAAAAAGGTAATTGTTTTTGAACGATTCTTCTTAGAAGCGTGAAGCGAGAAAAACTGAGGCTTCGTCTAACGTGTTCTAATTCTAACACAGAAAAAGGCATTTCCTCGAGGGTGTCCGAGACTAATAAATAGAGACTGAACGAGAAAGAGAAAAGTCGAGAACACTTCATTCAAAGAGAACTTAGACAAGGAGCAGTACCGCTGGTAGAATTACAGACTACTATCATTGATATTACAGACTACTATCATATATATCTGCATCAGGTTCAAAATCTGAAATGTCTTTGAACGGGTTCAGCAACAAAATCTGCTGAGAATAAACATATAAAAGAAAGATAGTAGTTGAAAGAGAGGGAAAGAGAGCGAGAGAGAGAAAGAGAGAGAGAAAGAGGGAGAGAGAGAAACTAATTCAAGGTAATCGACTTTCAAAGAGAACATAAAATTAATGGACGTTTTCTGCACATTTAGAGTGATCGATGGCATGTTCCTGCGTTTCTACTTGGCGTCATTTGGCTAATCATCTTAATGGCGCTATCCTTAATGCGAGCGTAGGACTTGAGACTTCATCGCGGGGGAAAAGGAGGCTAACCATAAATATTACTCAGAAAGCACGATTAGTGAAAATAACAAAGGAATAAAAGGACTAAAACATTAAAAAGACTTGTAAGGCATTAAAAAAGACTGTCAGTATTTTTGTGTGCAAGTATTTTTACCGTCATTTATTTGTATTATATCATTTGGAGTTCTGTTATCCGACCATTTTAATATACAAAAGCTACTTAACTACGTACAAGCGTGATACACGTACTGTCTATCTATTAATAATAGCTACATACATATGCCCTTTACTATTCATGGCGACAGACAAGAAGACGTATAATTTCTGCTCACATGAGCGCCCTTCTTATTGTTAGAGCGGAGCGGATAGAACGATGCGCTATTTTTCTCCGCTCGACGTATAAACAAGAACCGGAAAAGGAGTCACAAGCAGAGAGGATACATGACGTGATAGGAAGTTAAGATTTTATGTAG
Organism: Allodiplogaster sudhausi; assembly: GCA_945643635.1. Classification (NCBI taxonomy): domain Eukaryota; kingdom Metazoa; phylum Nematoda; class Chromadorea; order Rhabditida; family Diplogasteridae; genus Allodiplogaster; species Allodiplogaster sudhausi. Next base: position 4,472,355 of record CALZFC010000017.1, on the reverse strand, counting down.
TAAATATTCTGGTTAAACATTCTTCAAAGTGCAAAAACATACTCTAGAGCAGTATGAGATCCTAACAAATGCAGACGGAAACAGGCTGTAATAATTCCATGAAAAATATTATGGTATTAAATTTTCAATTTTCGCTGCACAGAAATTGCATAAAAGATAAATGTTAGATCTGACTCTTTCACCACAAAAAAAGGTTGCTCATGGGCGAAAGGGTGGATAAATCACGTGAGGCCTGCATTCCCAGGCTTTTCCTCTCTACGATTTGTTGACCCGATAGGAGATTGTAAAAACGACGATGGGAACGCGAAGCAAGATTTTATTTTAATTCTACGCTTGTGCAACATTTAAAGCTGCAAGTCTCGTGATAGGCACTCTTGAATTGTCGAAGAGAGAGAGAGAGAGAGTGGAAAAGAGAAAGAAATGTGGATAAGAAGGTGGTGCGAGAATTTGGGGAGAGTGAGTACGAGGAGACATAATGGTCAAGGAGTGTGAATGGGACTGACTGAGATGAAGTGATATATGTAGAGAGAGTGAGAGAGAGCAATAGTGAAAGAGAGTTAATCAGTTCTAAAGACAGATAGTGAGAGTGAATGAACAGGGTAGAAATTAAGGTATTAGGGTTTTTTTAAGAGCAAAACCACTGACAAAGGTGTACATGATACTTTCTGTTGTTTATTCTAGTCTTCTTTGTCGGCGCTGGAAGGCATCTGAAAGGCGTGGGAACGCGGAAGAGTGCTAAGTACGAAGCGGCTGCTCTCAGGAATGCCAAGGAATCTACGCGGGTGTGCAGAGAGAGAGAGAGAGAGAAAGAGAGAGAGAGAAACGGAGAGAGAAGAAGAGAGATACGAAAGCGCGAGAGAAAAAGAGATGCCCGAACGGGTGCAAGCTTGGAAGAGAGAAGGAAGTTGATGAAGTATAGAGAGAGAGTGAGCGTGAGAGAGAGAGAGAGAGATGGAAGTAAACTAGGCAAGCAATGCACGCCAACAAACGGCACAAGATGAAGCCTTTCAATGTACTCTATCTTATCAACAGCAGCCGCGTAGCTATTCTCTTCAGGGAAATGACGACCAATTCAGCTTTCGAAAACAACAGCCAACTCCATGTTTACTGTGGTTCTCGGCGTGTAGTAGACAATAAAAAAGTCACCATCTTCATTACGAAATATTTTTTTAACCGAGTTCGGAATATATGTATGAAGTAAGTAACACACATTTGGACATGTTAAAAACAATTATAACAGAGAAAATGAGAGGATATGTAAGAAAAAAGCAGACACTTTCAGATATGAACACATCCGGAAACGAGGCAGCTATCCAAAGAGACATGATAAACAAAAAGAGCCTATTCTGCTTGCGCAAATGGCGCGCATTTTACTTTCATGGATATGGGGAACAGTTTTATTGCAGCAACGGAAATCGGCTGGCCGAAGGCATTATGGAGAGTGATTGTCAGGGAGGTCGAGTGAGAGAACGAGAGATTGTGAGAGAGTGAAAGGAAGTATGGGAGAAGGAGAGAATCGAGAGAGGGAAGTTGCTGATGTGATGCATCATTAATATATATGCATTTCCATAATCTTTCGAGAACCTATTTTGTCCACATGACATATATGCTCTATTTCTGTTTTTTTTTCATTTCTCTCTTCGTCTCTCTATCTCTCCGTCTCTTTGCCTCTCTATCACTCTCTCTTTGTCCCTCTCTATATCTCTCTCTCTCTTTGTCTCCCTATATACATATATATCTCTCTCTTTGTCTCCCTATATCTCTCTCTCACTCTCTCTAACAGGCACATGTAATGAAGTGGCTGGTGCGAGAAATTAGAAAGAACGGCGCGCAGGGATTTTAAGAGTGGATTATTGACGAGGGCTCCCGCGGAAAGGGCACGCAAAGAACGATAGTTGCAACCTACACCTGCAGGGTTATGGGTACATGAAATATATTAAAAAAAAGGTGCCATAAAACACGGAAAGGGTTTCTCTCTTGATATACATACATATGTATGTCAGGTTGGCGAGAATGGATGTGTAAGGCTCGCAACCTATATGTGTTGTGTTTAAGGCATACAAGCAAATCCAAACCTCGGTGTATTCGGAGGAGAAGTAGGAGGAAGAGAGCTCGGTCGGCGTGTCTCTGCTCGTGCTTCCAAGAGGAGAATGCAGCCGAAGGGGTGGGAATGTCATGGAGAACACCTGGAAGAGTGAGAGACCTTTAATTCCGAAGAAATCCGCCTTCTCTCCATATCTCCATATTTATAATTAAGAAAAAGATAAATACAATCTCTTTCGGATCAGCAAGCGTGAAATTGCATAGCAGAATAAAAAAATCAAGTCAATTAATTCAGGCATAATAGAAAATACAAATTAGAGGTAGAAAAGTAAAGAAAAAGTAATAGAAAAAGCCGCATCATGTGCACAATTCTTCGCTAATAGATCACTGTGCTCTACCTACTACCCTGTTCCTTATAATTTTTACTATAGTCATTTGGGCACGTAATTATTGCTTAAGATTTGTCAACTACTGCGGAAGATTGTAAAGAATGCTGTTAGAATTTCTCGAAAACAGAGTACAAATCTGTCCTGATTACAATTCACTATCACTTACCATTAATATTTATCACATCAGCGCTACCCGGATTGTGATGTTCCTCCTTTCTCAAGGGAACGTCACTTTGTCGCGCCTCCTTTTATTCACAATCAGGCCATCCGAGAGAGATCACTTACAAAATATTCTCTTTTTTTCTTTATTATTAATCTACTTTTCTGCTCATCATATGCTCTCTATTATTTTTTTCTTTCCCTGCTCGCTTTTGTCTTTCTCGCTTTTCCTTCAAAACGATTCCATTGTTGTCTATAAACATATATCTTTGCCCTTTCGCCTCAATGTGCCCAAAACGGTGAAGAAGGCAAGATAATAATAAAAAAAACACTTCACATCCGAGATTATCTCTAGTATTCCGAGATCAAGCTGCAGAGGCCCTATGGATCCTCTCGCGAAGAGAGAAAACGGAAATAGCGTGCAACAAATGAGAGGAATCTGACGACGGTGAGAACACGCACCGAAAATGTGAAGCACGATGTGGGGGAAGAGAGAAATACGGAGAAAGAGAACGCTAACGATGCGTATTCAGATTCCTGCGGTGCGCGTTATGCCTTCTCGCCGCTGTCAAGGCAACCAACGGAGGCCTTCTCACACTCTCTCTCGGAGGGAGAAATTCCAATTGTTCCAAGGGGTTTTCAGTTTCCTTTACTTAAACGCTATCCATCCTAGGCATTGTAGAGAAATTGTTGATAACAAGTAATCATCAAGAAACATTCGGATGAGAATGTAAGGCAAAATCGGGAAAGGGACTTTGGAAAATTAATTTACAGTTCACACAGAAAGAGTATCGATATATATGCTTTAAGAAGAAGCAATGCTTTAAAGTCCACCTTCACTCGGTTAAATCATTTTTTAAATAGCATCCAAACAAATTGGATTGTGTCATTTGCGAATTGTTGCATAATACTGCATAAAACTGCGTATTATGTATTAACTTGATTTTAGGAGTGACAAATCTTAGGTAATAAAGATGAATCAGTGTCTAATCCAAGAACACCTAGATCACTTAGAGAAAGAGTGTCGTTGAGTAAGTCATGAGATTCTGGGTCGCACATTGACGACTCCTCGACACTTTTCCACAGAAATAGAAAAAAGAAACTAATAGCGTACATATTTCATGCACTTCCATGTCACCCGCTCATTCTAACTCCATCTTTTTTCTCAATCTCTCTCTCTCTCTCTCTTTCTCTCTCTGTCTCTCGTTCTGTATTAATTCTATACACTTTGTTCCGACTCTGGCTTCAGCCGCATACTTGTAAGCTACGTTAAGTATATAACCGGAAGTTTGTTAAGCTGATTTATTCCTCACACTCGGCCATCGGTATCCGAGTAATATATATATGTACATACATATGTATGTATAGGTTTGTATGTAGCTTGAAATTCGAGTTAACTTTAAAAAAAAGACTAACAATTTCAAAGAGGACCTTAACATTAAATATATCATTTATTGAATGCAAAATTTGCAATGGTGAAGTGGAAACTATGTACATACATACATATGTCTTGGCTGAATTGCACTGAATTGTATCGCTAGTTTGAGACGAACATTAAAAGCCAAACTAAATCGGGTGAATAAAAGACGTATGTATCAACAAAAATTTACCGTTCAAAGCAAAGATTGTTCGACGAACTTTGAATGATGGAAAGGATAGAAATGGAATATCTTTGCTTTTTCATAAAACTAGAATAGTATGTTAGAGGAGTGAGTAACCGAACTTATGAGAGCTGTCTGTTCTTTCAGTAAGCGAATCATAAATTCAAAAAATATTTTAAAAACAGCAAAGCAATGGCATTTTCATTTTTTAAGACTTACATAAATGACCTCTCTTGGAAAAAAAAGTAAACATCATTTCTCTCTCTCTAGGGCTTCTCTCTGGCCGTCTCTTCACTCGTTCTGCAACATTTGTGCATTGCGATTCAAGCTGCAGAAAACGCACCTATTCAAAAATCAATAGTTTTGTTTACAATTAAATTATTTTTCCCTATACATTCGCCAAGTGAAGCCGCAAAAATATTATCACGGCATCATATAAACTTGTCTAAATTTAATTTGATAATTGTGTTTTTTTGGAGAGGAACTAACAGTTCATAATAAACTACAACTTATTTTAAAAGTAAGCCATATCTTCAAAGGAAGTCAGGAGGATAATTGACAATGAGTTCTGATTGTTCAGAATGCACGTGAATCTCGCTCAGAACGATTCATCTTCCATTTTTTTAGATCTCGTCCTCCAGTCTTCCTTTCCATCATTGCTTCACTTCAAGTTCGATCGCTCTCTCTCTCTTCTCAATTCCATCTCTCGCCTCAGTTTCCAAGTGTCACTTTGTGGGCTCTCTTACTGGATGGGTGTCATTGGGCAGAACAAGAGTGAGAGACCGAGAAAGACAGGGTAGAGAGAGAGAGAGAGAGATGAGAGAGAGAGGAGAGAGAGCGAGACCGAGAAAGACAGGGGAAGAGAGAGGAGAGAGTGAAGAGGGCAGAGGGCAGAGGGCTGAAAGCTGAGCCGATACCAATAGAGACGAGAAGCTGGCGGTGGTGGGGGTGATTGGCCCCAACAAAAATTGAGGAGCGCCCTTCGCTGACTGACTCCGCCCAGCGGGATGCCGATTGGTAGGAAGAGAGGGGGGTAAGAGAATGACTCTGGAGATGTCCGAAACCGGCAGCACCAGCAGCATTCATCATCCGGCAATGATCTCGGAGCATGACGTCATGCTCAGCTCATCTTCTCTTCCTCCCCTCGAGCACATCTCCATGTCAGCGACCGGTCACGGGCCAGGTGGTCACGACCTTGGAAACGACCTCGCGCACCACCGGTCAGCCTTCCTTCCATTTCCTTACAGAAGCTCCTCTTTATAGCTGATCAAGACGTAAACAAACGAGGCCTATTCATTAGGTGTTGTGTATTATTTATTCCGGCGCAGTCGAGACTCAAGACGGAAAGGTAAATCATAAACATACACACGTTCTGGCTCTCTTTCTCTCCCTCTCTCCCTCTCTCCCTCTCTCCCTCTCTCTTTCTCTCCCTCTCTCCCTCTCTCTTTCTCTCCCTCTCTCCCTCTCTCCCTCTCTCTTTCTCTCCCTCTCTCCCTCTCTCCCTCTCTCTTTCTCTCTCTCTCTCTCTCTCTCTCTCTCTCTCTCTCTCTCTCTTTCTCTCTGCTTATACATTAGCCAAGCAGCGTTTTGGACGAGTTTATATCAGCGAGCAACGTCGAACTCGAGCAGTCGTGCGCTCTAAGAACTGCCTTTGGCCTTTTGTAATTCTTGTCATCTTCTATTTCTTCTCCTCCTTTTTACTAAAATCATTTATCCACCGTCGTACAATTCATGTTATAAAGTGATTTAGTCCATGATTTGTAATGCGTAATTCGAAGACAATAGATAAGGGAAAACATTCGAATTTGAAATATTGTCAAAAAGAACGTTTGTTTCCTTCCCTAAACGAAATGGGTCTTGCAGCGAATTCTACGGTAGCTTCCACGAGCATCGCTCTGATGGTGGCAGTCATCCAATGTGTGATGTGGTCTACGAAGCAGCAGCAGCTCAGGAGGGCTACGTCATCAACCACCACCAACAGCTGCACCCTATCAAGACGTTCAAGGAAGAGCTGCAGGGACTGGACGACATCGAGCCGAAGGCTTCTTTTTAAACATTTAACTTGTAAAGGAATACGAAACTCATAGTTGAATTCTGCTTACGAATTGTAGTCGCGTCTCTCTAAATCGCGCCCTTGTTTCAGGCAAAAAGCGCGAATTCAAGATTGAGTTTTTTTTTTAGGCTATTTTAACCTTTCATTTGTGCTAAACATACTGTGCTCAACATACATAATTGTGCGATATTCCATTTCCTCTTCATCTTCATGAAACACTTCCTCATTTTTCCTTGTTCACTTATAAAATCCCACTCCCTAACGATCTTTGTCGCTCCTTTTTACTATGAACTTTATTCTGCTCTATTCTAGCCACAAGATCTCGTGGTCTCTGGCCGCCGCAAGCAAGAGATCCTTCCCATGTCTAGTCATTGGAAAACAGCCGTAAAATACATCTGCCTGTTTGTAAAATACATATATTATATAAAATGTAGCATAATGCCGTGATTTATCTCAATTTCTCTGTCTTTTCTCCTCGTTTTTTTCCAGTTGCTCTCTCCAAGTTCGCAGGTGATTTGCCATCGAAGCAAAACATTGCCCGCCAGTCTGTCTGTTTTCAACATTCTGGACCCCCTCCACCTTATCCCCCCTTCGCATACTCTCATTCTTTTCCTCCTTAACCCCCCCCCCCCCTCCCTTCTGCTCATCGCATGCAGACTCCTGCTCTCTGCTCTCCAACATTGTCTGAAGAAATCTGTGGTCGGGTGCGCGCATGTTTTATCTTTTATCAACGTATTTTATCTTTTATCAACCCCTTATTCAAAGCATCATTACGGCCTTCCTAATCTCTTCCGAACATATAATACCGCTTTCCTTCTAAATTGCTAAATTTTCCACTTTCAGCCTTCCCACTGGACAAAGCCCAATCCTTATCTTCCATTATCTTCCATTATCTCCTTATCTTCCACTCCTCCTTCTCGACTCCTTTAAAACTTGCTTTACCTGATAGATTCTCATATAAAATGCACATTTCGTTTCTCCCTTCTCCCTTCTCTCTTTCTCTCTTTTCACTACTGCTTGCAGTTCGTACAAGATGCTTTTTTTGATATTACTCTCATCTATTCTTTTCTGGAATTTATCTCTCTCTCTTTCTTTCTAACAATAAGTCTCTCTTCCTCTCTGCACGGTCTTGTTTCTTTCTCACCCCTCTCCCCTCTCTCCCTCTCATCTCGCTTCCTCTGTTGTCTTAAATTAGTCTCTTCAACGTGTCACTTGCCGCCTGGCTGCCCACGTATCCCCGGAAAGCCGCACGGATAGAGAAGCCATGGCCGACGTGGCTGCCGGCGCAGTGCCATCCATGATCATCCTTTCCATTGTCTCCCCCTAACCCGTCCCCGCGAAGCGACTTTTTTCTTGTCTTCACTCAAGCGTAACACGATTCACGCCATGAGAGCTTAGAGATTCTCAGAAGACCAACACACCTTAGGATTCTTATCCAACCTCTCTAACCCTTGCCCCCGTCCCTCCTTCCATTTGCTGGCAGCCAGTGAAGGGTGTGGATACGGTAGGCTGGTTGCTGGGTCCTGTAGGGATCGGCAGCCCTCAATACCTTGTTATTTTCGGTGAAACTCGAGAAGATTTAGTTTGAATGCTACATATATAACATAGAGAATGAGCCGAATTACTGCTCTTTGAAAATGCTTATTTCCTTCTTCAGCAAATGGCGGGCGCATCGTTGGCGAAGTCTGGCGGCTGCAGCGGCGGCGGAAATCGGCGGAAAGGCAATCGAACATTGTCTGATGCATCTGGTGCCAGCAGTGGTGGCGCCGGCGTCAAGCGCCAGGAAAAGCCGCCCTACTCGTACATTGCGCTCATTGCCATGGCTATTCATGTGAGCTACTAGAATTTTTTTTTACTTCTCAATAACAAATTTTTATAGCAAGAAATATATATATATATATTAGTTTTTTTAATGCTTCACTAGATGTATTTCATTTTATATTTAAAAAAAATAATAATCTAATGTATTTATTTCATGGAAATACAAAAATAAATGAATGGAAATACAAAAATTATTGATCTAAAACATTTAAATTTGAATTGCAGCACCGAGCCGACAAGAAGGCGACGCTCGCCGAGATCTACTCGTATCTGCAGGAGAGGCACGAGTTCTTCCGAAGCGAGTACATCGGATGGCGCAACTCAATCAGACACAATCTGTCGCTGAACGACTGCTTCGTCAAGCTGCCCAAGGAGGCCGGCGAGCGGTCGGTTTCTCTCTCTCTCTCTCTCTCTCTCTCTCTCTTTGTTTCTCTCCCCCTCTTTCTCTCTTTTTCTCCATCTCGTTCTCTCGATCTCTTCGCCATCGCCTGAAAACCACTCTTTGCACAGCGCCCCGTTGTCTATAGAATGGTTGCATTCCGCTTATCCCTGCTCCTTTTCCACACCAGCGGTCGCAAGGGCCACAAGTGGACAATCTCGGAGAGCTGCGAGTACCAGTTCGACGAGGGCTCCTATCGGCGGCGGCCTCGCGGCTACAAGGCACGCGGCAGACGTGTGAGTGGCGGCAGCGGTGGCGGCAGTACCGCTCTAAGCACCGACAGCGGCAGCGTCTCGCCAAACGGTGGCGCCGCTCGCGCCCCGAGTCCGTCGGCGTTTTGTGGTATTTTATTTTATTATTTATTTTTTTTAAATATACATATAATAGTTCTCTTTTTTTAGTACCCTTTTCTTTATCATTACTTATTTTCAATTTTTTTCAAATTAATATAATTAATTAGTACAATTTTTCCTAGGCGCTCACACGATTGCTGACACGCCGGCGAGCGAACTTGAGAATTCGTCCTCGACTCAGTCCTCTGCTCACTATGGCCAAGTAGCATTTTTTTGTATTTTTATTTTTAATTTTTTAAATTTTTTTATAGCAGATTCAAAGTGATACACTTGCTAAAATATCCTTAGTTTCCTCTTCCTTTGCCCGATCAATCAGCCACTGCTTCTTTGTTGATGCAATTAATCGTTGTCTGGCCCGAGTGAGACTAGCCAATCACAATCAGTCAATTAGAGAAGCTGCTTCCATCGGAGTCATTATCCCCCCAGACTCCCCCCCCCTTCCGACAGCATGGCGCCTATTGCGTCGGGTGAATGCGGGAAGAGTGAAAGAGAGAGAGAGAGAGTAGAGAGAGAGTATAAAGAGACAAAGAGTGAGAGAGACAGAGGGAGAAAGAGAGATTGTGGAAGAAAGAATGTAAGAGTAGAGTGAGTGTTGCGGTTACCGTAGCTGCGCCAAGACATAACGAAGACACTGAACACAGGGGAGGCACAGAGAGAGAGAGAGAGAGAGAGAGAGAGAGAGAGGAGAGAGAGAGAGAGCGATTTTCCTTGTCGGTCATCTCTGTCTCACTACATATCTGCTTACACAATTTATTACTCTAATACTCTTTATGTCTTTCACTCACATTCTCTCTCTTTTTCTCGCTCTCTCTCTCTTTCTCACTCTCTCCCTTCTCTACAGTCTACGTTCTCTTTTTCTTCTTTTTTAAAGAATTTTTCCTCCGTCTTTGCTCTTTTAAAGCTGCCTGACTTTGATTTGCTGCTTCTCACGCAATTTACGCGAATTACAATTTCCCGCAAAGAGTCTTCTCTTTCGGCGAACTTTTGAAACGCGAGATTTATGCAGTAAGCCTTTCTCTCTCGCTCTCACTCTCTCTCTCTCTCGCACTGTCTTTCTCTTGGTAAGCTTTATCCCTTGCGTATTCTGCTCTAGTCTTCCAGCGGGCAGAGTAAAACACACGAGTAAGCGCAACGATTTCATGACGACGAGTCACTTACTATTCTACTCTTCAGATGTATTCCGCCACGTTCTTACTTCTTTCTTCCTCTTTCTCATTCTCTCTCTCTCTTTCTCTCTCTCTCTCTCTCTTTCTCTCTCTCTCTTTCTCTCTTTCTCTCTCTATTTCTCTCTTTCTCTCTCTCTCTCTTTCTCTCTCTCTCCCTCTCGTTCTCTCTTCTCTTTTTCCTAGTTACAGTACGCCTGAGGGATAGTTCGACATTTCTGAACGCTGACGTCTTCACAACCTCAAGTATCCAACCATTTTATGCTCGATTGAGCGCGCATCTTTATGTGGGCGGAAAAGAAAGAATTGATGATGGTGTTTCTTGCTTTGTTAATGCCTTTCTGAGAAAGAAAAAGAATATATCGTGATCGTTGTTTCGAAACGAAGAAAAGCCAGTGAGGAATTGAGTCAGGGATTTTGACAAGAGTTTTGAGAGAGAGAAAGGCAAAGAGAGAGAGACAGAGAGAGAGAGAGGGACGAGGTGAGGAGGAAGAACATGAATGGGGTGGAAAACAGAATGAAGAAGGAGGTAGGAAAAGAGTGGGAGAGCGAGGGGGCAGACGACAGAGAAAGAGAGAGAAAGTGAGGGAGAGAGAGAGAAGGGAGACACTCGATGAGTATTGTTGCCAGGTTGTCTCCTTCCTACTCTCGGATTGCAAGGCTCTGCTAAGCCTCGTGCATTAGCAGGGTCATCGGGGCACTACAGTTGAGAAGCAATGAGAGAGTGAACGAGAAAACGAGAAAGTGAACGAATGAAAGAGAGAGAGAGAGAGAGAGAGAGAGAGAGAGAGAGTAGAGCCAGTCTGTTCCAACCATTCGTGAACTCGCTTCAGGATAGTTTATACCAACTTTTGACTCCAGCTCATCGGCGAGAAGAGCTAGTGATGCTTCCACTCATAATAAACAATTGGGAACTATCGCGCTCTCTATCTCTCGTTCCCACTCTCTTTTTCTTTTCCGCTTTCTCCTTTTCTCTCTTTCTTTCTCGCTCTCCATCTTTCTTTATTTCTCTCTTTCTCTCTCTCATTTCTCAATCTCTCTTTCTGTTTCTTCCAATCTCTTTGTCTCTCTTTCTACGTATCTTCCAATCTGTCTCTCCCTCTCTCTCTTTGTCTCTCCACTCCCTCTCATTTGTCACCCCTTCCCCATTAGCGCGCCTGCCTCCACCACACAAGTATTAACTTTCATCTCCTGGCAAGGGCCGATCAGTATCGCCCGACAGGCAGCAGCTCCTCATCTTTTGCGATCCTTGACACATATGTTCATGTGGACATGACAAAGAACAATGAATGTTCCTATGGACAAGACAATCCGTGGCAAATCAACACAGGACTAATACACGAGACAAGAAAAGCACGCGGAACAAGCAGATCTACCACAAAATAAAAATTACTAACCTAGAAATAGGACTTTTTTTTTTTACAAAATATTCGTGCACATACATACATATTAATTAATGACAATATTTTTCCAACTAAATTAATTAATTCTATGTATATTTATTAATATAAAGAAAAGCAAAAAAATTTATGTTTATATGTTTATAGAAGGATAAAAAAGAAAGTTTTTTCCAGCACGCCGCGGTTGACCCTCTCGCGGCCGCGTGGCTCCAGCAGCAGCAGCAGTACGGCTCAGCGCTTCCTGCGATCGACAAGTCGCTCCTCTGCGACTTCTCCACCATCAGCATGGCATCGTCATCGTCGTCGTTGTCGCCGACGTCGCATCCGACATTCTACGGATTTCTGCCATCGACACAGCCGACGGTTAGAGAGAGAGAGAGAGAGAGAGAGAGAGAGAGAGAGAGAGAAAGAGACGATGCATCATTTTTTTTTTAACATATTTATTTTACTGAACTTTTATTGATCTTTATACATACATACATATATACATATGTTTGTATTTTACAACAACTAACGATGGAATTTTATTTATTTTTTAATATTTCTAAAAAAAATCCAAGTATTATTGTACAGTTGCACTCGCCGTGGAGCACGACACATTCGTACGACTTCTCGACGTCCGGTGGAGCCTCTTGGTAGAATCTTTATTTTTATTCATTTTATTATTTTTAATGTTTTTGTGCAGAAATCCTAGTAATTCTTTGTAATCATTAAAGCAAAGTTATTGTGGTTATTTGTTTTCTTCATTTTTAACCTTGTATGTATACTGAACGAGGCTGTTTTGTTCTCCAAAAAGCTTCTTATTAGCGTTTCTCTCGCAAGACCTATCGTTTCGCTTCTCTGTCCTTTTTCTCTCTCCCTATCTCTCCCTCTCTCTCTCTCTCTCTCTCTTTTTCTCTCACAGGTACACGAGCCCTTCGTCGGCCTATTCCACTTCCACCTCGCTGGCAGCAACGAACGGTGGCTGCTATGAGATGTCCGCGTACTTTTATCCGCCGACCTTCACTGCGACCGGCGCCGATTCTCTGGGCGCCGCGCCTACAGCGGCCACTCACAACGGCGCTGCCATCACTTATGCCTTTGGCGCCGCCGCCGCCCCCGATCACGATCATCACGGTAAGGACACATAAATATCGTTTATGAACTTTTTTCAAACATATTTTTCTAGACTTTTATAACAAAATCTGTGGTTTTAAATGAATGAACAAAAAATTTATTAATGAAAACTTCTTTTTTTAATATAATAAATAAATAATAAATATTTTCAGCCAGTCTACACGAGTGGTACGCGGCGGGTGCGACGGCCAGCGGCGCCTTTCTACAGCCTCCCTCACTTCCGGCGGCTCTTCCTTCTTCCGATTCGCACGTAGCCAATGATGACGTCATGAGCTATGTGGTCGTCGACGAGAGCGGCAAGGCAGATCAGCAGCAGCAGCTGCCTGGTCATCTACTGATGATGACGTCACTCTCCTCCTCCTCCGCTGCACCGCCGCCAGTGGCTACGAGTTGCGAGGAGATTAAAAGGGATGAACCACAAGTGGTTGCTAGCCGGGCCTAATGATGAGAGCCTCCGTCACAATCATTTCCTTTCCTCATTGCAAGACGAGAAGTCTTATTTTATTTTTTCTGGCATTATTTATTAAATATTCTTCTTCATATTACTATTTTGACAGCAGTTAGCCATTTCCCTTAATCGTCAATCACCCCGTCTGTGTTTCTAGTTTTACGCACATTTAACAAGTATATTTCTTAGTTATTTTTTTCTAGTAATACTTCTTTTAATTGAGTTATACAAATTACTTCTATGCAAGAATTTTCTTGAATTTTTTTTGAACGGTGGCTTTAGACTCGTCGGTTTTTTAAAATGACCTCACAATCAGAAAGAGTGCCTTGTCCATTTTATATCACCAAGATTTGTGCCTGTCGGCTTTTCCACTTCATCCATTCCTTATTCTTCTCGTTCTCAAGTGTTTTTTTTCCATTGTTAGTCAGTGTTGCCGTCATCGTTCTCTAGCTCTCTCTCATTCTCTCTCTCTCTCTCTCTCTCTCTCTCTCTCTTCTTCTCTCTCCTGCCCTCTCTTCCCTCTCTTTCCTTTCTCTAGCTTTCATTAAATTCCTCTGCTCTCTCTCTTCTCCTCATTTCTCCTCTCTCTCTATCTCTCTTTCTCTCTTTCTCTCTATCTCTCTCTCGTTCCTTCTGGTCGATACAGTTGAATAAAGTAGCTCCCATACAGGAGTGCGCCACTCGACATTGTTCACGAGCAGCAATGTCCACTTGACTGAAGAGATGTAGTCGGATGAAGTCTCATAGACTTCTTTTGCCGTCAAGTTAACCATTGGTTCCGGTTTCCTCTCACTTTTTCTCATGCTCCCTCTTTATCTCTTCTTCTCTCATCCACTCTCTCTCATTCTCTCTCTCTCCATTTCTCTCTCACTGTCTCTCTCTCCTGTCTAGCAGAAGCGGGTCCAATAATAAGTTGTCTCCTAATATCTGATGGTCATTCACGGATAACCGTCTGTGATTCTTTTTCTCTCTCTTTCTCTCTCTCTTTCTCTTTCTTTCTCTCTATTTCTCTCTCTCTCTCTCTTTCTCTCTCTCTCTCGCTCTCTCTTTCTCTCTCTTTCTCTCTCTCTCTCTCTCTTTCTCTCTCTCTCCTTTCTAAAGCACCTGTTGCACAATGAGTGCCCTGATATGCCCTCGCGATACGGTGTCGAATTGCCATCGCCAGACCTGCACACTTCAGCAACTCGCCAACTTCCGGGATCGTTAGGAAGAGGGGGCGAGACAGAAGAGAAAAGAGATAGAGAGAATAGTGTTGGAAAAAGATACAAAATAAAATAGCAGAGATTATGTACATTCATGGCAGGTGAAAAGATCTTTTTCTGGTCTACGATCGAAAAAAATGTACATACTATATACAAGAGATTGTTTTATAAACAAATTTCTGCTGTCACATGGAGCAATTAATTTTGTATACGATAATTTTAAATATAAATAACTAGATTGAGCCTATCTCAAGACTCTTTCGGGGTAATTTGACAGCGATCTGCCAGCGTTCTATGCTTTCAGATAAGAAAATAAATTTTTCTTTACGTTTCTAGATTCGCTATACTTTCCCTGTTTCCGTGGTTTCTCACCGAAGGTCAAACAGTTTCGCATTCCTCTTGCAAGTTGCCCTTTTTAGCGCCTCCGCCTACACTTGTTCCCCCTGAACCCGCATCTTCTACTCGTTATGTTTTATGCTGCTCTGTCTCTTCCTTGCTGTCATCTTCACTTCTCTCTCTCTATCTCTCGGTCCTTCTCTCTTTGCCCCTCTCTCTCTCTCTCTCTTTCTTTCCTATTTCTCCCTCTCTTTCCTCTCTCTCTCTCTCTCTCTTTCTCTCTCCCTCTCTCTCTCTCTCCTCTCTCTCTCTCTCTCTCTCTCTTTCTCTCTGTCTTCGCTCTCTCCAAAGCGTCACTTTGAGGCCAGAGGTGAAGACAACACGAATTGTTCCACATAGACGCCCTGAGCACTCATCCCAGACACGCCTAATTTCGTAGGCACTTTCGCACAAGGAGAGCAGACATTCTGGTGAGTGGGAGGGAGAGATAGACAGTCAGAGAGAGGGAGAGAGAGAGAGAGCTACTGAGAGAGAGAGAAACAGACAGAGAGAGCTAGTGAGAGAGGGAGAAGAAGACAGACAAAGAAATAGGGCAGTCAAAGAAAGCTGCACTGTAATTGACGGAGAAACAAGGAAAGCGAAAGTCGGATGATGCAAGGTCGCTCCCGTAGTCAAGACGAGGCCGTTCGGCTTTCTCTTTCATTTTGTCTCTCTCCCCTTCTATCTCCTCCTCTCTCTCCCCCTCTCCCTCTCGCTCTCTCCTTCTCAATCTCTCCTCACTCTTTCCCTGTCCTCTCTTTACTCTCAGCCTTCTTCTTTTGCTCTACCGTGTTACCCTCTCTTCTTCTGTCTACCTCTCTCTCTCTCTCTTTCTCTCTCTCTCTCTCTCATCTTCATCTTCACCTCTCTGATTTCATAACACTGTCTAACTTGTTCGTTTCCTTCTACCATTCCCTTTATCCTCCATGTGCCATCTATCTGGCTCTCTGGCTCTTTCTGGATTGGACCCCTACCACATGGGGCCACCGACTTTACAAAAAAGGCTTCAGGATCCTGCCGTCGTCAAGCTGAGACATTTATGTGCAGGAAAGTGGTTGAAGAAGAAGAAGAGGAAGAAAACATGAAGATAGGCTGAGGTTGCAGGGAGTTTAAGGAGAGCTAAAGAAGATGTCACATGACGTGATAGAAAAAGGAATGGAATGAAGACAAGGAGCTGCACAGAATTTCTTACATTCGCACAAAGAAGACTCAAACTAATAGATGATTGACCGTGAAAAGAATTTGATATTTGTCTCTCGTCTCGAACTCTCTTTGTTCTCTCTCCCCTTTCTCTTTCTCTCTCTCTCTATCTCTCTCTCTCTCTGTCTCTTTCTCTAGACTCTTCAGTCTTGAGTCTGTCAAAAACTCAAGAGCTGAGCACGATGGAGCGGATTTCGACTCATAGGAATGCTCTCGAGACAAGAGATCTATCGGCTTGTTATTTCAAGAGTTTCGCGGGAAAGAAAGTATGAAAACTCGAAAGAATCCAAGGAAAGATACTTGAATGAGATGCAAGCTTTGTTTGGCAATTTTTTAAATTTACAATTTGATTCTTCAAAGAAATATTCTTGAAAAGAAGTAGTAGGGGAAAACGTTTTTGTCAGATCATGAGTCTTTATAAACTTTTTTTTTGTTAGATTTTATATGACGTTGTACTAGTTGGAATGCATTCAGGCAATCATGAAAAGAAAAAGGAAAGCGCGGCAAAGAAGAGATTCAAAGACCGCTCTCTTCCTGTTCCGTTGCCGACAGGGCTGAATCTCTTTCTCTCACTCTCTCTCCCCCTCTCTCTCACACACACTTTCTCCTCTATCCCATTATCTCTCTCCCCCTCTCTCTCACACACACTTTCTCCTCTATCCCATTATCTCTCTCCCATTCTCTCTCTCTCTCTTACACTTTATCTCTCTCTATCTCATTAGCTCTATCTCTCACCCTCTCTCATTCTCTCTCCCACTCCCACTCTCTCCACTACTTTCCACTTTCACCAACAAAGATCTCTTAGTCTTTTCACTCAAAAAAAAAAGAATGCTAAAAGGAATTCTAGTAGTCCTCCACATCTTGCATTCATTTCTCATTATATATGTACAATTGTGAAACTAGACAAATAATACTGAACAAGTGATTAAAGTATGAACAAATTTGATATGATAGGTTTTTAAAGATTGTATCGGTGATTCGTTACAGAAATTTCCTAATACGTTTACAGAAATTACCTAATACGTATGTATATATATATATATATATGTGCACATATTGCAGGAAACATTTTTCTTGTAGTAATCAACTGTTGTTCGGTCTTCTTCTATTCAGATTCTCTTCGGAAAATCAGCGATTCTCTTTGAATATGCCGGAATAACTAACAATATGCCAGTTGCCTTGTCTAATGGCAAATCATTTATGACTGTAAAAAGGCAGTTCAACAACTATGCAATTGCACACTTTCTTTGGTGTGACAGACAAGGCTCCATTAGAGAGAGAGAAAGAAGCATCTAGAGAGAATGAGAGGGTGAGAGTGAGGGAGAAGACAGATAGAGGAAACTGTGCCTGCCAAACAGGAAGAAAAATAACGAGAGAAAAACAACAATGAAAAGAGCCCGCCTAGGGGAAACAAGGAATTATTGAAGAGAGAGAAAGAGAGAGAGAGAGAGAGAGAGAGAGGACGAGAGAGTGAGAGAGAGCAAGAGCGAGAAATGTGCGGCAGTAAATGAGCGAGGTAATTGAGTCGAAGGTTGTCGCGAATACCTCAGTCGTAAGTGGCTGCTTCTCCTCTCGTGAAGGCCAAAACACTCGTTGTTTACATCGTTATGCAATAAGGGAGAGAGAGAGACAGAGAGAGAGAACAAGAGAGAGAGTGAGCGTGAGAGATAGAGAGAGAGAGAGAGGGAGAGAGAGAGGGAGAGAGAGAAAAAAGAAAGAGAAAGAGAGCTTCTTCACTAATGCCACCACTCACGATCAGCACGCCAACAAGAAGATGCAAGTTGCCGGTTCAAAGAGAGCCATTATTTCTCGCGCAAACACGCAGTATCACATGAAGAAGGAGAATATGAACACTTTGCCAAAACATTGACTAATCTCACAATCGTCACATTTCCATATTGAAAGAAAGCAAATAAAGATTGAAAAAAAGCCAAACCCCCTTTTGTTACATGCTAATGTTTGAATGAGCCTCCGCAAACTTTCCCGGTGTTGAGAAATTCTTGTATGGGATCTTGTATGGTTTAATGCACTTCCATAGAACTGTTTCATCAATTTAGCATAATATATCCGGGATGCAAAAGTGAAGGTTGTTTAGAAAAAGAACGGAGAGAGGTATGCGATGAGAGTGAATGGAGAGAAGACAATAAAGAAAACAGATTCGGTTAAGAGAGAGAGAGAGAGGAGAGAGAGAGTGAAGAGAGATGGGAAATGTGAGAGAGAGTATATAGAGAAAGAGAGAGTGAAGAGAGATGGGAAATGAGAGAGAGAGTATAGAGAGAGAAAGAGAGAGAGAGAGAATGAAGTTGAAGTGAGCGTGAATGCGATGGGAGGGCCTTGATGCGTCATGGAAGTAGCTGGCTGCGCACGCCCTCCTTGGCCCGGGGCGTGTTTGGAGTGCCGGGCTGTTTGGCTAGTATAAAAGACGGCCCATTCGGTGGGTAGAGCAGAGTCAGTCTCCGCTGCCTTCTTTCTTGGTTGTTTAGCGGCTTCGCTCTTGTCTAGTATCTAGTCTAGCATCGTTCAAATCTCTCTCTCTCTCTCTCTCTCTCTCTCTCTCTCTCTATGAAAATGCAAGGATTTTTTTTATATCGATTTCGCCGTTGTAAATATCACTTGTGGTCGCATCATATATTAAATGGTATAATAAATTATTATTCGTGATAAGATGTACGAGGAGAAGCTGATCGTCGGGATCGCGACAGCGTGCTCGACCCTCGCGGTCATCGCGTGTCTCGTCGTCGTCCCCTCGCTCTACCAGACCATCAACGACGTCCACAACGAAGTCATCGACGGCGTCCAGGTTTTGGCTTCTTCTTTTTCTACGTTTAAAAATATTTATTTATTTCTTTTAAATATTACATTTCATCTATGTACGGCATCAAAGGTTCTAAATTGACATAATTTTACTGAGTAAAAAAACCTTTTTAATCCAATTTTTCGTACCCGTGGTTTACTGCTTGCATGCAGTGCCTATGAAGGCAGCTGGATTTAAACGGATGCTATATTCTCATCAGAATAACAACTTGAATAAGTGGTATAAATAAATAAATATGTGTGTATACAAGTAAATGCAATAATGTTCTTCAAGATCTTCCGCGTCGAGACTGACTCAGCATGGACCGAGATGATGGACATCCAAGTGCTCGTTACGCCTCCGTCCAAGCCGCGCCAGAATCCCTTCGACTCCATCTTCCGTCAGAAGAGACAAGACTTCTCTGGCCTCCCCGCCTGGTGCCAGTGCGAGCCGCCAAAGCCCGTGTGCCCGCCTGGCCCGCCTGGACCGCCAGGAGAGCCCGGCACGCCTGGCAACCCGGGACCGCCCGGCCCGCCCGGAGAGGACAACACGGTCACGTACGCGCCGATCACGTGCCCGCCCCGTGACACGTCGTGCATCAAGTGCCCCCCTGGAGCAGCTGGTCCCGCTGGACCCCCGGCGGCAACGGCCAACCCGGACCCGACGGACAGCCCGGCGGACCTGGCCAGCCTGGCAAGGACGGACAGCCGGGCCCCGCTGGACCGCCTGGCGATGCCGGCAACCCCGGCAACCCGGGCACGCCCGGCAACCCGGGTCAGCCTGGCCGCGACGGCCAGCGCGGTCACGGCAAGCCGGGTGGCCCTGGCCCCGCCGGCCCGCCCGGCCCTGCCGGCCAGCCCGGCGGCCCTGGCAACAAGGGCCAGGACGGCGCTCCTGGTCCCCAGGGCCCGCCCGGCCCTGGCGGCAATCCGGGCCAGCCCGGAGGCGACGGACAGCCCGGCCAGCCCGGAGGACCCGGTCTGCCCGGCAACGACGCCGCCTACTGCCCGTGCCCACCGCGCTCGGCCGTCTTCGTCTCGCGATTCTCACACTAAGCGAGGGCTGCTACGCAGTCGAGATGAGCGATAGGCTGCTACGCAGCGAAACGTGCTTGTCTTTATTTCTCTTTCGAATAAACAATGCTTTAGTATTTTGTGTTGTTTGCGCGGAAAAGAGAGACTTGCCTGAAGATGTTGAGTTCATTGTGTTCAGTCACTCATGACATGCCATTATGAAGATGAGTGGGCAAGAGGTAGAGAGGGAGAGAGAACGAGTAGGGGAGAGAGAGGAGTGCGAGATAAAAAGAGGAGGCGGAAGAACGGAGGAAAACTGGCCCCGAGGCAGAGAGAGAGAGAGAGAGAGAGAGAGAAAGAGAGAGCACTCGAGCTGAGAACAACCAGGTTAGAAGTGACATGGCGAAAATGAGTGGGCAACACAACGCATCCATCCATCTAGAGCTGGTCTTCTCCATAAGGTGCCATTAGGGAGAGGAAAGAGAGGAGAGGCGAAGAGGGAGTGAAGATATATTAAGAAAGAGAGGACGAGAGAAAGATAAAGGTTGAGAAACAGAGAGAGAGAGAGAATACGTTGGAGCTTTGAGACAACAAAAAATCATGTGGTTGTAGAAGATAGTGTTGGAGATGGAGTAAACGACAGAAGAAAACCAATTATAATCATACAGAAGCAGTGATTCCTGAAACTCCAAATGCTAAGAGTCACCTTAAATACAAAATTTATGGAAAATTACAAGTGTATTTTTCATATAGTATTTTGAGAATAATTCTTGTTTTCTCTCATGTCTTCGAATCATTCTTACGATTCTTACGTTTGGAGAAGGAATCCTCTTTGATATCGCGTGACAACGTAAGGAAGACACGACGTTTGATGGTGAAGGAAGGCAAGGTGAAGAAGAAAGAAGCCAATCAAGCTGTACGCAGCTCTCCCTCTCCCTCTCCCTCTCTCTATCTCCCTCTCTCTCTCTCTCTCTCTTTCTCTCTCTCTCTCTTTCTCCTTAGTCTCTCTCTCCTGTCTATCTCGCTTTCCCTCTCTCTGTCTGTTTCCTCTCTTGCTCTCTTTCTCCCCTAAACCCTCCGAGAGGTGTATACAGATACATATGCGCACATACACATCTGTGCCAATCGAGCCCCTGGCATGACGACGTGTAGATTAAAATACCTTTTTTTCTTCATCGCCTTCCATCATGGTGATATTTGATTCACTGGACTATGTACATACATACATACATATGTTCATATGTTGCTTTTTCTAGTTCTATTGATTATTAAAGTAAATTTATTTTGAAGTAGTACATAAAGGGAGAGTGAGAGAGAGCATTAGAGAGGGGGGGAAGAGAGAGAGAGAAAGTAAGAGCTCAGTAATTCATAACAAAGTCGGCTACTAGATGACCAGGCCGAAGAGTGTCTCTCTATTCTTTCTCTCTCACTCTCTCTCTCACTCTCTCTCTCTCACTCTCTCTCTCTCTTTGTCTCTCTCACTCTCTCTCTCTCTCAGTCTTGTCCTACTGCATTACAGACGACTACATTTTTGCCGTCGAAGTGAACATATCAAGGTATGAGGGAGAGGCTTTCGAGAGGCAAATGATGTACATATGTCTTCATAGCCTTTCTAGAGTATTTCCTCTCTCTGTTTCTCACTCTATTTCACTCTCGTACAATTAGCATTCTTTCTCTTTCTCTCCTCTCTCTCTCTCTCTCTCTCTCTCTCTCTCTCTCTGTATCTCCCCCTAAACCCCCTGATTGGCGTGGCATCCGGATGAACCATATCCCCTCCTATCGGACACTTACTTATCGAATGGCTCTGTCCTTGCCGGCCGCTTCTCGGTTGCAAAATTCACCACTCATCTCTCTCAAAAACCAAAATATTTAATTACATTCGCCTTATCCCTGAGCTTTGCCTTATTTCGCATTCTCTTTCCACCTGCGCCTCTCCGCATGATTGCGACCACCAAACCCTTGTCAGCTGGACGCCGTCCGTGAAGTCAATCAAAGCCAATATCTGAAAAAATATGAGTAGATGAATAGAGATTCTCTTGCCTTATTATAGTGTAAAGACTAAGCATAAGAATATCGTCATGAGTATTCGGGGCTGTCTTTAAATCTCGAGATATAATTTGTTGTTTGTTTTACTCGTCGTCAATTACCGAGATGCCTCGTGCAATGCTACATACGTCTTCTCAAGTGTCAGACATCTGACCAGTTGTTGGCTATGAAAATGACGTATGGTCTTAAACAATTGCGGTGTGACCGTATCATCCTTATTCTCTCTTCTCTCTTGAGATTATCATTAGTCGTGATGCTCATCTTAATGCCTTCAAATTAATTGCCGCCTTCTCTTACGCGGTCTCAAGTGAGAAAGTGAGAATGCGTCCTTCTGTAGTCGTGCTTGCTCTTCATTTCCACCTGCGAGTGGATGTGTTGTCTCTTGTCTAAGGTGGGCTTCAGCTTCTCCTCCTCGTCGAGCCTTTCCTGCTTACCTCGAGTATGCTCGAGGTGCTGTTTCAGAGAGAAACACGTGCAATCTCCCCCATATGACCACACTCTTCGATAGAGAGAGAAAGAGAGAGAGAGAGAGACAGAGAGACAGAGAGAGACTGCAAGGCCCAGACAGATAGTAAGAGAGAGAGAAAAAGAGAGCGAGAGAGAGAGAAAGAGAAAGAGAAAGAGAAAGAGAAAGAGAAAGAGAAAGAGAAAGAGAGAGAGAGAGAGAGAGAGAGATAGTAGCCCTTCTCACTTCCCCCTCCCCCATTGTTTTCTCCTCTAGTTGTTCTTTCGTCATTTTCTATTCTTGCTCGACACTTGCAATTTTCTATCCATTTAAGGCGGCTCAATTTTTGCTTCTCGTTTTTACTCTTCCATTTCTGCATATCCTCGATCGAGAAGCATTCACTGTTCTACTCTTTTCTCCTCTCTGCTTTCCTCTATCTCTCTCTCCTCTCTCTTTCGCTCTCTCTCACTTCTCTCTCTCTCTCTCCATCCCCATCTCCTTCTGCCGTATCTCTCTCTTCCTCTTTCTTTCTTATATCTTCTCAGCTACTCTTTCCTCATGTCTCTCCCACTCGTATCACATACATATGCTACTAGGCTTTTTGATAATAACATCTCCATCTCCCTCTCTATTGGCACGCGTGAAAACATTCCCGTTTTTGAAAAATAGGCATTATATTTACACAAAAATCATTTCCTTATTGTATTTTCTTCTTCTTCAAAAATACGATATTCAGTCGAGTTTGACGCATTTTAACTTTCTTTCGGCTTTCGAGCTTTTAAGAACCCGTGAGAGATAATTTTTTTATCCTTTTACACCAATAAACAAGCTCTTCTTGCATGTGACCACTTTAATACTATCTTCAGCCTTAGCTGGAATATTTATACGCATACTTATGTATGTGTCCATAGCTTGTCATGTTTACTGTCGAAGGAGTTAGGAGTAAGAAATATGTACATGCGTCATTTCTCATCTTAGATGCTCTTTAAATACACATTAACTCTGACCATTCTTCACTTTGTATGCATGCTGATTAAGTCGCGCCATTATTCCATTGAATAGAATAGAATACAATGCACTCAGTCCTTTGATTCTTGTTAGTTTTGAAATGGCTAAAAGGGTACGAGCTAAACAACATAAGTAATTCACGGCTGCGCTATCATGTTGTTGTCTCCCCAGTACCAGCCAGTTCTGTAGGCTTATACTTATTACCGAGCTGCAAAACGCTCCCCATGTCCTTTCTAGAGATCATGTATTGGACAAAACATATATGTAATACTTGCAAAGACACAAGCACACGCTTCCCCTTCCAGGAATGCATCGAAATATGTAGCACAAGCTCATTTCCTTGTGTCATGTAATTGTCGCGCACACGCTTGTTTGCACATTGCAATGAGCGCGAATCACGAGCCTAAGTCGAACAAAGTCATAAGCATGCCAAAAATATGCTCTCGATTATGGCGCTAGCGAAATTAATTGTCAGTTCAGGCATATTATTGGGTAGGCTTAATTTTTCCTTAGTTGATCGTTCGAATCCTTTAATGTTGCTATAAGTAAAGGAAAATTACGCCATTCATCGTTCATGATTACTTACATATCTCCTATTTACTTTTCTCACTGGTCTACCGCGTTACTTCATACTCTTCGCCTCTCTTCCTTGTCCTCTCTCCCCTCCTCTCCCTCCCTCTCTCTCTTTCTCTCCCTCTCTCTCTCTCTCATTCAGATATCAAGAGAACGAAGAGGTGTTGCTACCTGTAAGTGGTCCCCGCTCTCCGACCGCCTCTTGGACTGCGCCAGTGGATGCAAAGTGGTGGCGTCGACCGCGTGCACGTCAGCTATCTCATGCTGCGGGCCATCTGCTGTCCACGACGCGCGGCGAAGGTACGCGGGCGAGGGTGGCGTAGTGGCTAAGATTGTTTACTAGTCTCTACCATAGTCGAACAGTGCTGGTTCGAATCCGGAAGGGCATTTTACTTTTGCAACATCCTAATTTGTGCCATTTTTTCTAGAAATTTAAGAAAAAAAAGAGTTTTTATTTCGTAATTTTTTATGGATAATGCTTATTCTGGTTTTGAGGTGAACGACGCGGCAGCCGCCGTTTCTCCTCCTGCGAACGGCGAGGCCGGCCCTGCGACTGCGCCCGCCGCCGCGGCAACGACAGAAGCCACGGCGGCGCACCAGGACAATCAAGAAGACCCGCCGCCGCCGCCGCCCGTCCTCATGGCGCCGCCGTCCGATGTGGAGAGTGGCAAACCGGGCGACGAGGTTCGTGGATTCGTCATTTTTTTTATTCTTGCAAATAGTCATTTTAAATATCCGCGCTCTTCTAATGACCTTAATTAAAATGGTAGTTCTTTGAAAGTTCGCAAGCAAGTAAGCGTGCACTCGCGTGCGTGGGAAGTTTTCAAACTTAAGAGTGTGAAATAGTGCATTTTTGGCTTGAAGGAAAAAGATGGCGTGAATGATTACGTTTTTGTAACCATTTCATAGCATGAATAAAGAAAACATTAAAAAAGGGTGGAGAAGCTTGAAATGAAATAGGACGTTTAAGCAGGGTGAAAGTGCGCTTTACATTGCTTTTGATGTTTGAACATATCTCTGTCCTTCTCTACGGACGTGACAGATCATGCAACTCATTTACGGCTTTTACAGGATAATCCAATTGATTAGGATTATCTTAGCAATTGATAAGAGATAAACGCGTTCTCTCATTCTGTCAACCTTTGAGCTTTTCCTTGATCTTTTGGTTCAAGCGTTTATTTTACGCTGTACATTGCAATTACTAGATACTATTCTTAGATGTCAACTGCATTGAAAAATATGCGTAGTGTTGTATAGATTGACGCCTACATACATATGTCGTCCATTGGTATCTAGAGATTCCCTGTCGTCCTCCGTCTCTATCTCTCTCTCTCTCCCTTTCTCTCTTTGTGTTTCCATTTCTCTCTCTCTCTCTCCCTTTCTCTCTTTGTGTTCCCATTTCTCTCTCTCTCTCTCCCTTTCTCTCTTTGTGTTTCCATTTCTCTCTCTCTCTCTCTCTCCCTTTCTCTCTTTGTGTTTCCATTTCTCTCTCTATCTCTCTTTCTCACTTTGTATTCCTAATTCTCTCACTTTCTCTCTCTCTCTCTATGTCTCAATCTTAATGTCTCTCTTCACCTGCTGGCTACGCCTCTTTGTGCCTCTGCTTCCCTTCTCAACCAAATGCTATGTGTATAGACGTGTACCACACAGGTTACCATGGCATCATAGGATTCTGGGGAATTCCCAGAGGATCTCATAGAGTAGCCTCATAGCCTCACAATCAGTCCACCTGTTTCTCTGACTTCTCTCATCATCTCACTATCTCTCTCTCTGTCTCTTTCTCTGTCACTGTCACTGTCTTTGTCTCTGTCGCTGGCGTATGTTTCGCCTAGTATGGGACAAGAATTAATTGGTGGAGAGAAGAGCAGATTGTGACGAAAGAGAGAGAGAGAGAGAGAGAGAGAGAGAGAGAAAGAGAGAGAGAGAGGGATAGACAGTGAGTGCAGAGTGTAAGAAAGATAATGGCGGAATTTCTAAACAAATGCACGTATTCGTCATTATTAACAAGTCTAGACTTATTTCACTAACAACTCGCTATTCGATGATGTCACTGGCCTACCGGGAATAAAAGGGAATCAATTTAATGCTTTTTCTATTGTTACATCAGTTTCTTTTTAAATATTCTTTTCATAGAAGAAGAATGATGTATTTTTAATGCATTTTATCGTAGTGTGAAATAAATGAAGAGTGCAATCGTCAGGCAAAGTGTTTACAAGTTTTTTGATAAATTCCATTATGAAAAGATAGAAAGAAGCTTGATAAAGCCAAAAACATCATGATTTTCATTTTAACACCCTCTGATTTCCAGGCTGTTCTTTTCATTGCGCCCGAAGTGCTGAGAAGAGCGCTGCTCGGCAGGATTCTGTCTTCAATCGAAGAGAAGAATCTGCGCTCGACGTCCCTCGACTTTCGAAACGTCACGGACGACCAGTTCAATGTTAGAAAAGTCTTCCTTTTATTGTTGCCATTTTACTATTTGCTATCGCTTTTGTTTGAATCGAAATTAATTGTTTTAAGGTTGTGGTGAGCAAATTTCTAGTGACATTTCAAGTTTACAAAATCTACCACGATCTGCCATAAATCAACTGAATAAAAAGCAATGGCGCATAGCGAACGTTCAACTGCGTTTATGGATAACTAATGAAATTAGTACTTTCATCTCTTTTATCTGAAATCGCTAATCTTTAATACTCAGGCTTTATTAAACCTCTAATACCTCTAATATAATCTTAAATTTATTGTTAAAGATTTTTTTGATTTTTTTAAAAATATATTTCCATTTATTTTAAATCGTAGACACAATTTTCCTTATCTTTTACAGAAGCTTCTCTCGGCTCGCCGCCTGCTCAAGCGCGCCAAGTCAGGCGTCGCTCTGAAGCAGCCGTCCGTGGTCGTCGTCGTGCGAGGGAATGATGTCTACCGCCAGCTCGCCGACGCTTGCAACGCCTTCATGCAGCGATATGCGCTCGCGAAAAGTGAGTCATTTCAAACCTTTTATTTTGGCGGGAAATTTTAAATATATATGTTTTTTTTCTTTTTTTACCTTTACATTACATATAATCTGCGTGAACATTGAAGGATATAAAATACTAAAATTAATTACAGCCGACATCGTCTGGAGCACTTCAGCGGCGCAAGCGAAGAAGGATACCGTTGCGCTGACGCCGTTCGTTATTTATTCTTATTATTTCTTTTATTTATTTTTTTTTATAGTTTAAATCTTTAATTCATCAAAGAAATATTTCTATTAAAGTAATAACAGATTTATTATTTTTTAGTTTTTTATATATATATATATTCATTTTAATGTTCATATCTATGAGAATATAATAAGTCTGGCCACTCGCAGGCAACACGCCGTGATTCCGCCGTCGCCTCTCGTTCCTCCACCGCTGCCGGCGCCAGAAGCAGCCATCGAAGCGACCGCCGCCGCGGCGGCCACCGTTGAGGAGATCGCGCCCGAGGAGACGGCGAAGGCGGCCGAGCCTGCGGAGGAGAGAGCGGATGAGGCGAATAAAGAGCAAGAGGAGGATGAGGATGAGAAGGAAGAGAACAAGCCACCGCCACAAGCATCTTGAGTCCATTTCTCACTTTCATCACTTTATAAATAAATACATTATTGTCCTAATTTATTCTTTTTGACTATCATGAATAATCTAAAAATATTTCTATGCTGTGACAACAAGCGCTTTTGATTTTTTTTTAATTCTTATATTTTAAAAGAAAACTCGAAACTTGTTGCGCGAATTATCATAAATTTTTGTTATTGATACATGATACTAACAATAAGTATGCCGTAAATATCAATATTATCGCTGCAAAAAAAATTATTCTCCAACTTTCTTATGGAGTTGGCTGTGTCAAATGGAGAATATCAATCAGTACATACCTACATACATCTTTTGCTATTGCTTTAATTTATTCGTTTACCCACTTGTTTCAGCACAAATGCCATGAATATGATGATGAAATCTTAAGATGTTCTTTGTTAATGATATTTAAGATTTACTTCCATCATAAGCATCTTAAATGTAAGATGGAATTGTCGAATCGGCATACCAAGTTCATTTTTTTCTTCTTTCCAGTCTTCTCTTCCTCAAGTATTTCAATTCCATTCTTATTATTATTATTTCACTTATAGAATTAATTTTAAATCAGAAGCTGTAATTCATGGGATTCAGATGTATCATTGCTCTCCTTGCAATTCCACGTAAGCAGTGCCAATGCAATAACAAATGATGTTCCATTTTTGAAATATAAAATAAAATCAAGAATGATAAAGATGTTATCTCTTTTCCTTATATTCTTTATATTATTCTATATGTTATTGCTTTTGGTTTTTCAAACTTGTCTGAAAGCAAGGAAAAAATTTTACGAACTGAATTTATGTGTGTTCCACTAGTTTAATATTGCAGGGAATAAGAACAAAAACACACATGCTGACAAATAAGATCTAATCTCTTCGCTTGACCAGCTCTTTAGATCTTCTCGTTACTCTACTATCTTCTGCACATTTTAAACAATTTACCTTCATTCCCTTTCACAGTTTGTACTTCATTGTTGGGTTGCGCACTCTCAAGAATAAATCTACACAGCTTCCGCTCTTTATTCACAAGGCTATAGGCCTTTAGCAGGCAGTGGAGAAGGATGGGGATTAGACGGGATGAACGGGAACGGGCGCAGCAACATGGACTCGTCTTATGCACATGCGGAAGGTGACACCAGCATCTGATGCCGTCGATCTGCTCTTCGACGTACACAATCATTTATTCATTTCAATAGTATAGAATAAATGAGAGCGAAAGAAATGAATGATCAATAACGAGAATGTCAAAGGCTGTTGACTGTTGATATCTGATTAATCTGGGGACTTACCCAATTCCCTCATGACGATAGTGCAGCAAATTCGGAGTTTCGAAGGATAAGATGAGAACAATGGCGAATCTAATGAAGGAACTATTTTCACTGCCTTTTACAGTCTTCTGCCGCGCCTTATTTGCATATCCATATGATGTCCCTTGGAAAGAGAGGACATTATCATGATCTTCGAAGAGCATTTTCGAGAGGACATTAATGTGACTATTTAAGAACATTATCGGTTATTTGACTAATATCGTTGAGATTATGTGTCTTCCAAGTATTTAATATAGCAGAATAATGTTAAAAAGAACTTGTTAACCCTCTAACAAATAAGATCGCATGCTTGGATGGGTTTCGTCGAAAGACTGCTCTGCAAAGCCCGTCTGGCTTATTATCTTCTCACCTTCTTGCACATTCTAAACTTCTTCCCCTCATTCCCTCCTACGCTTTCTTTAATTGCTTCGCATTCCTTTTGCGTAGTTCGGTATCAAGAAGAAATCGACGCAGCTTCTGCTCTTCATCCAAAAGGGTAAGGGCCTTAGCAGGCAGTGGAGAAGGGCGTGGTTAGGCCGGATGAGCAAGAGGTTGTGGAGTAGCCGCCGGATGAGCAAGAGGGGGTGGAGCAGCGGCTGCTGGGTAAGCGTGAAGGGGCGGGCCGCCCATGACTCCTCGTCGATGTCTGCACCTAGCGTAGATTCCCGCTGAAATCAATCGATTAATTATTACAATGGACAGTTAGTCATATGCTCTCTGCTATTTTTGCACTGCTTGGCACAATCTATTTATTGATAAATCACACCCTTTCAATTACATCGAATGCAACACGAGTTTTTGTAAGAATTAAGAAATATAAATTTCTTCTGAGAACCACACACACTTCTATGCAGGCAACCTTTGACGTAATATGATATAGATTTCTGGCAACATATTTGTCTTATCGACGAAAGAATTGTACTTGCTGACCAGCAACACTGATGCACAGCAAGATTATGATAACAATAGAATAAACGATCCCCTTGACGAGGCTATCCTGCTCCTCTTCTGATAAGGAATATTGCGATTGTTTACTCACCTTGACAATTGAACGTCAATAATAAATAATTATTAATAATAATGAATAACAAAGCAAAATAAATGACTCAATAATGAGAAAATCAAATCGACGATTCAAGTGTTGATAGGTGTAATTAAACTGGCGACTTACCCAATATTCCCAAAAGCCCATTGACGATAGTGAAGCAGAGCCGGAGCTGCGAAGCGAAAGATGAAACTAGTAGCGAATCTAATGAACGAACTGAATTCTTTGCCTTTTATAGCCTTCTGGTGCGATCATTATCATATCCATGTGGTGCCCTTTGTAAATTGCACAGTTCTTCAAATTATCCTTTTGGTTCTTTCAGCGATCCTTCCTTTAAGAGTGCTCCCGTGGATTCTTACATGATTCCATAATTGGAATGCACTTGAGTGAATTAGAATATTAATACAAGGGGTAAGGAAATCAATGTAAGGTTAGTCATCGTGATAATGCAATCGAATTAAATCGAAAGAAATGGACAATTGCAATTCCAGCAGCTTAAGTACTCTCACGATTGGAGGACAAGGGCTCCAGAAAATTTTATTTTTTCGAGAGATAATGGACATCGGGGATACATAAAGAGGAAAAGGAAAATATCAATAGCGGAAAGGAATCTAAAAATAGCAGCTAAGATTTTAGTAATATACATATATGTATGTACGTATGTATGTACATACATGCCTATATGTATGTAATTGAGAAAGAATCACTCGTTTCACGCCTACCAAAATGGAGGGAGAGAGCGGGCGGGAAGATGAGAGAATGATGATTGATTGGCTACGCTGAAGAGCCTGAGGTCAGAAGCGGCTCTTACTCTCTCATCTTTATGTACTGGTATTCTCTTTACTTGACGTCTTTTGGCTGTAATCTTTGACGTGGTGTAAAATAAGGAAAAAAAATCCAGCGAAGTTAAAATTCTGGACGTGTCTAAATGCTGGAGGAATATCTTTATCTCGTTTATGTGCTAGCTTGCAGATAGAGTATGATATGAAAAAAGAGAGAGAGAGAGAGAGAACGAGAGATTGAGAGATAGAGGGAGCGAAATACTATACATATGTACATATGTGTCAATTCCTCCTCATTTCTAATTCGTCCATTTCATTTTCTATGTAGCGAGTGCCCATGCCACTACACATCTCTGCACAAGTCACAGCACATCAGAAGCCTGCTAGAAGGTTGTTTATGAGATTCCTTTATATCTCCGTCAATTTCTCGAGAGCCAGAAAGCCATTGTTACTTACAATTAGAAGTGCAACGTTTCCAACCAGCATTAAACGAAGAAGAAACCAAGAAGAAAGAAGGGGTTCGAATGTTTGAATGAACTTTGTTGCAATTCTGACATTCGAACCCCTTTTCCAATATATGAAGCTCCTTCGAACGTGCACTTTAGGATGCTTCTACTCACAATCTGTGAGCGCTCTCTGGACTGAGATCTGACAAAGATAAATGGCATTGTCTGATAATGTCGCTCTCTCTCTATCTCTCTCTCTCTCTATGCCTCTCTCTGTCTCTCTCTCTTCCTTCTCTTTCTAGCTTTCTCTCTTTCTCGATCACTCTCTCTATGTCTCTTTCTCGGTCTCTCTCTCTCTTTCTCGATCTCTCTCATTCTTTATAGCTCTCTTTCTCTGTATCTCTCTCATTTCTGAGCTGATCTCCACTCTCTCATTTCTCTCTGCTTCTCTAAAACCTCTTCTCTCGTGTTCTCGTTCCTTGAGAGCGTGCTCTTTGCCCCCAAGCCAAACTCCCGAGGTCTCTCCTTTCTAATGGACCTTTTTCTCGGGACTTTTTCTTCCAGCACACTATTTAATCTCTTTCTCTCTCTTTATCTCTCTCATTTTCATATCGATGCGCTACCCATGATCATTCTTTGTTATTCGCAGTCTCTCAATTTCTTTCCTGTCTCTGTTCATCTCTTTCTCTTCATCTCTATCCTTCTCTTTCCATCTCGCTCTCTCCCTCTCTCCCCTCTCTCCTCTCCCGGGTGCACAAAGGCCGGGATGAGCAGATGCAGGTCTGGCAACCCTGGACATGTGCCGTGGCTATGCCAGCTCTCGGCTCTTGCAACTTTTGCTGCCTCACTCTCATTTTGCTTGATCTGATAGGGGAGGGAGGAGGATTATCGAGTACGAGAAAGTAGCGGCATTTCTCGGATTTCGTCATCTCCTCTTATCCGCGTTAGGCCTCTCGAGGATTCCCGGAGAGCTTTCAGATATCCGCCACCGCCACCATCGAATCTCTCTCACCATGATGAACAGTGTCCTCGTTGCCTTCGGCATAGTCACCATCTTCTCGAGTGCGTCGCAAGGTTACACTGTTATTTTGTAAAGTTGGTAATAGTTGGGAGAATCTTGTTACACAGGAATTCTCTATGACTAACAAGTACAAATAGATGAGAGCATTGAAAATCCCCCCTGTCTAGCTCATCTGAAATTTTCTCACAGATTTTCCAAAGCTAATCTCTAAAAAAATTGCAATTTAAAAAAAAATATAGTTGGCAATGCGGCATGAATCGCCCGGCAACAAATTGCTCTTCTCTTAATCTTCCTATCCCTCTCATTGTCCTTCACAATTTCATGGATGTCGAAATTAACTTTCCTTCTTTACTGTCTGCTCCAGGCAACATCTGGCAGCTTTTCTCTTCAACAACTGCTGACTGTGATCTTTGTTTCTAAACAATATCCTTAAAAATAGCCTACACTTCTTTGTTCGCTATCATAGTTTCGGCCTCTTTTATGACCCAGTGCACAACTATGACAGTAATCCTTGCTTAAAGTTATAGTTTGTAGTTTGAAATGATGGCGATGTCTAGGTACATTTGTACCTGGTCTCGCACTAGTTTCCTTTCACAAAAAGTATGTTTCACTCATGTTTGCTCCCTCTTCTCCTCTTCCTCCTGCCTCCCCTTTCTCATTTGTCTACTTTCCATTCATTCTCCAGTGCTCGCGATGGCCTCTGTCACAATCTACGATGTCACGGACACGCTTACGCCTGAGAATCAGAAGGTACGGAGTGTTTTATCTTTCTGTTTTTAAACTTCTCTTTATTATTATATATAAATAAATATATATATCTTATAATCCTTGAGTTCATAGGACAGAACTATCTTTTATTAGAGGAATTTTGGCGAAGAGCTGAATAGATGAACTATGATTCAATAAGAAATAGAAGCCTTTGGATGCATCCACAATGTCGAAGGCACCTTTCTTTCGCAATATTATTTTTACTCCTTAAGCTACGAAATGATTGTAAGTACACTTTTTTTACAGAAAGTATTTACTCTTAAGGATTTCTACGAAATGGTTCAAGTATGCTATTGTTTTTGTTTTTGCAGTACGCTGACGCGCTCGAGAAGGCGGCGGACGCGTTCCGCGAGGCGGAGGCGCTCTTCAAGGACGAAGCATTCGTTGCCAAGTTGGCTACTCGCAGTCATTATCGTAGTTTCCAAAGTTCATATCATCCTAAATTGCGTGCTTTGCTAATCTCTCATAGTGGCCATACTGAACATCGTCCGAAACATGAATCCAACCTATATCGGATGTTTGAATCATCAGCTAATCTAGGTTCTTTTGTTATGAATAAATATCTTTCAAATGTCTTCATTTTTAACGACCATGATTAGTAAAAGCAACATGGGCCATTCAAAACCCGTCCCTCTAACTGTTGGTTGTTGGCAATATCAGATATATCTGGAAGGGAGTATTCGATGAGGAGCCATCCATCTTACAATTAGCTCCAAGAATGAATCTGTTCTCGATGTGATCCTCTTCCCTTTTTATTCCCCCTTTTACATATTGAGATAGATATTATTTGATCCAAATCGTGGTTTATTTACTCTCCGCCTCTCATTCTTACAATTTGCACAGGAGCCGTTCAGTAATGTTTCCCTGCTGAGTGTTTTTCGAATGCACCACCACACTTCATTGCTCTCGTCACCAGTTCCTTTCTCTCGAATTGTTGTAAAATGCACCATTATTGTTACACCTGAATGCTCTCCTCACAACCAGTGCCTTCCTTCCCCCTCAGGCGTGGCTGGAAGCAAGAGGAAGAGAACGACGAGGGCGATGTCGTCTACGGCAAGATGACGCCACGCGGCAAGATGGTCACCGTAGCGGTACGCGTGATATTTATTTACAAAAAAAAATATTTTTTTACTATTATAAATATATCATACATGAAAAAAGGAACAGAAACTTTCATTAGATACTGATAGGCTAAAGTTGTTACTGTTCTAAAAGAATATTTGTTTATAATTCCTCTAATCTATAAAGTGAATACTCTTAATAGCGGCAGAAATGAGTATTCTCCGCCCACTCAGACCGTCCTCGAGGGCCACGTCGACTTTGTGATGAAGGAGACGTGGGATGGCGTCGCCGGCCTGCCCGACTGGAATCCGAACATCAACTACGCCAAGACCATCGCGACGCTCACCGATCACACTGACGTCATTATGGTGAGTTTGAAAATAATTTTGCTAGATTTTCACAATTCAACCAAAAAAAGCCTGCTCTTCTCAAATCTTTTCGAGGGAAACCAACTAACGTTTGAATTTAAACAAATTCCAGAGACAATTGCTTTTTAAAACTACCATGAATAAATTACTTGACTGAATTACACGAAGTCAGATTTGTTTTCTTGTTGTAGAAGAAAAAAACTTAACCTACAGTAGTAAATTGGTCGATGAACCGGATGCTATATGCCTACCGTACCATCCTGCCTCTATTTAAAGTACGGTAATAACGACGTGCTGATCGTGTCGGGACGCGACTTTGTCTCTGCACGGCTCTTCCGCGCGCTCCCCGACAAGGCCGGCTACATCATGGCCAGCAAGTCCGTCTCGGTCGATGACTACCCGGAGCAGAAGGGTAAAGTCAGGTGAGGAATCGAAATTTTCTTAATCTATTTATCAGTTTGTTGTTGACTCTAATACTAAATTTATTTATTTTACCATTTTAAATCACGGCTAATATTAAATTATAATATAGTTGGAGAAAATTTCGTGGATTTTTTCGACCACCAAAAGATGATCGTAATGTTCTACAGGGGCGAGCTTCACCTCGCTGCCGTCCGCTTCCGTCCCGACCCCTCGGCACCCGAGACGAAGACCCTCTGCGAGGTCATCGGCCTCGTCGACCTCAAGGGCATGCTGCCCAAGATCGTCATCAATCAGGTCAGTTACTACTCATTTCACTCAAACTTTTCAGTTAAAAAGGCTGTCTCCACGTAGCATATATTTTCGTTATCGCGTATTAATTCTAAAATATCGTAAGAAATATGCATTCAAATCTTTCATACTTTACTGTCTGCGTCTTGCATATTCTTTTCTTGAGGATTACGGTAGATTCTAAGCTCCCTGGACAGCCTCTTTAACACACATGCAGCACACACGCATAGATCATAAGAGAATTTAGTAACCCCCTCCCCCATTAGTTCGATTCCGGAAAAAGTAAAATTGTTAATGGTAAGGGCCGAACGAACAGCTTTGTAGTTTAGTTGTTGTAGTAGTAGTAGTATATATATATTATAAATATATTGAGAAACTTACATTTTGTGAAATATTTTTTTGAATTAAAAAAAAATTTTTTTTAGATGCTTCCCAAGTTGATGCTGATCGATACGGCAGAGAACAAGAAGCACTTCCACGAGCTGGCGGAGAAGGCCGCTGCGGCCAAATAGATTTCTGCCGATTTGGAATTCTCGCCTAGTTATTTATGGTGCGCGGGGATACGGTACCTCTCTCTCTCTCGCCCTCTCTCTCTCTCCCTCTATCTATCTCTCTTTCTCCCCCGGGATACATTTACTTTCACACTTCGAAATGCTTTTACTCTGAACACGACCGGTGTAATGTCTGGAGTATTTTAGAGCTATTTGAAAGAATATTATTTATTATTTGGTTGATGTCGTACACATATTTTTTTCGATTTTATTTTTACATCTACGCCAAATAATTTTCCATATTCTTATTTGGAATTATTTTTTACAGCAACATGTTGATTGCTCAGAATGCAATATCACCAGGGACTTTCATAGTGCCTTAAGCAGATGATTATAAATATATTTTACATTCTAGGATATTTTCTTATCGCTTATCGTACTCATATCGGCCAGCAACGACTGGCAATGAGTTTTGAGTATTAAAGAGAGATACCGTTGATATTTGTTGTGACGATCAATACAATCAAGGAAGAATTGTTTGATAAAAGCCATTTCCAGGCAGGCTCGCCTTGCCGAAGAGGCCGAATTGGTGAACAAAGGGAAAGCTAGTCCCATAGGCTTTTGTTTCCAACATTCCATATTGATAGGATATTAGCTTTAAATTTCTACAGAAGTTAAGAAGTCTACTTTCATGAAAAAGATAGCTGATACGTTTGTCAAATTCCGAAATTTTGTAAATGCTTTATTCGATTTAGACCAAAATACGGTATTTCGCACCAAATATAATTAGACTAGAAATCACCTTGGCTAGTTAGGCTGGACATTTTCCTGATTTGGTTGTAGTTTCGAATCAATTATAACTAGGCTCATTCAGAAATACCAGAGTCGAGATCGAAGGGTTTATGTAATTCCCCGAAAATACTTTTCCATTGCTTGAAAAAATCTTTTTAGAAATCATGCTCATCCTTTCCATCCAAGACTCACCTGACCATAAGCACAAATATCTAGTATTGTAAAGTTGCAAAGAAACGGCAGTCTAACTAATAGCAATCTGAATGCCAGCAAACTGGACAAATATAGGTACGCATGTATGTATGTACATGTAGTAGCATACAAAATATGCTACTCTTAAGCTAATTTATCTTTCGTTGAAAGCCAGAAGAAATAAGCGATTTGATTTAAAAAAAATACGTCTGCTGTTCATTTTTGCTCTGAATTCTTTTTGCTTCGTCGAAAAGAACAAAAGCAAAGCAAATAGAAAGTTGTTAGGTGGCGGAGAAAATCTCTTCTTTCAGCATTGAAAACCAGCTTAAGAATTGGGGAATTATTCGTGACTAACTAATTGACAATGTATATTCCAGCAAGGAAACAAAAATTGAAATTGAGCCCAGCATCGTATTCGAGGAGTTTAGAGATAGAGATCTTTTTGACTCGACAACGCTACATGGACTGGGAAGAGCAGCCGTAAAACTTGAAGTTGCTGTTCCATCTTGGGGTGCAGTAGCAATAGGGACGACGGCTGCCATCAAGGTGATCTCAAAATTTGCATATTTACGCATTTTGAGTCTTTATGTCTATGCCTTTCTCTCTCTCTCTCTCTCTCTCTCTCTCTCTCTCTCATGGCAGCCTAGGTACTTGGACAAGAAGTGGTGCGATTCGACGTTCCTTCCTTGCCGAAGCTGAAGTAGCGATTCGGGTGAATGCGGATATTCTTAGTCGACTCACAGCGACCTGTTTTGAAGATCGTTACTGGTTATAACTGGTATACTACATACTTCTGCATGCCTATTTGGTTAATGAAGGCCGGCTCGGGAGCTTAAATTCTGGCGTGTATCCTTGTCTCTTCTTTTGTACGCTCTTTTTTTCTTCTGAAGAATACCGTAGGAAGTCGTTTGCTGCTGCATAAGAGGCTTTCGAAGAAAAAAAGCTAAACTGAAGTATATGTTAAGCTGAAGGAAGTTGATTCCTACGTGCATATCATTGAGCGGAAGGATTTTTTTTGCAAAAAAGTCATCCGAGCCTTTCATAAGTTTTGAACAGGCGTTTCTTTTCAGTTAAAACTTTTGACATTTTATCTGTCGGAGCTTACGTAAAAGCCTTTGAAATGGTCCGCAGTCAGCGTACAGAGTGAATACCCCAGGACTTGACGTCACGTATGAGTCATGGTGGCGCTTTCCTGTAACACATACTTACATATGTAAAGTATATAGAGATACCAGCCGTCCACTTATTCTTGACAAATCCTATGTTTGCTTGGCCCAATGTTAATGAAGGTCTCATTTTGAGATCACGATTAAAATTTCAAAGGGGTATACTGGAGAATATTGGCGCTGAGAATGAGAGTGCTGGCCCTTGCAGCGCTGCAAGGGGAATGTCCTGCTCAGTTCGGTATAAATGTTCTTCACAAAAAAGGAAATCCACAAACGAATTCATCTTGAGAAACTCATTCTACGAAGATTCATTTTAATGTATAGAAGGAAATGTTTTAGAAAAAAAAATTAACATATGAGGAAAGTTTTGCATCTCACATTGCCACCAGTCATTCTGACTGGACGGAAGCAGTGTGTGCTTATCGGGCCCAAACGGGCATGCGGGTCGGCCCAACTTTTTTGAGCCGTGTCCGGGACCCTGGGAAGTTGGGCCGGCAGGCTCTACGGTTCGGGCCGTTACCGGCTCCGGTGTGATGTGCCCTTTTTACTACAGTAACGTTCTACCTACCAACGCACTTTGCTTGGCTGCAAGCTTTTCGGGTAAAATGGGCCTTACGAATTGAATGACTTTTGTACACTGTTTATATATATATATATATATATATATATATATATATATATAAACAGTGTACAAAAGTTAGATAAGAATAGTTTCTACATTGCTTTTACAAACGTTTCTTCTCTCACTATCTCGTTATCCACTGATAAACGTCAATGAATTTTTTGTTGAAATGATTTTGAACCTTCACATACTATCATCACTCGGTATTACTCAGAATTCGAAGATTAATAGCATGGCAGCAATAAAATATAGCAATTAAATAAATATCCATTTATCAACGAAAGTAAACCAACCTCTTAAACGTCTGTGAACTTTTCCGGCATTTGCAGTGCTTTGGTGAATTGAATATAAAACCGTCGTAGCCAAGAGTAGACAAAAAGGGGAGAAGAATCTCATGTTTCTGAAATAAATTCCAGTTATTAATGGTCATATTTAATGACGTGTTTACACTCAAATGCGGGAATTCATTTGGCGTTTTCAAAGGTTCTGGAAAGAAAGTATAGTAAGTGATTAACATCATATGCAGATATATGCAAATTTCACTGGGTATTTGGGGTACCAAAAGGGTGCTGAGCAACATTAATCTAGGGTATCTAGGTGCTTGGTGGGCCCTAGAGTGGACTTCTCTCCGGGAGGAGCTGGACTTGTGTTCTTTTAAGCGTTAACCGACGAAAATGTGGACATTCAGAGGGTCTGTAACTCGGCCCCCAGGGGTCGTACAGACCCAAGCGATTGCTCATTCGTCCCATCTCGTCACCCTACATATGAACTAATTCACCACGAACGGAACATAGGGTCCACAACAAAATAGTTACGGTATGACTTTTTGGTAAACCAGAGAAATTCTATCCAATGTTCCTTTATTGAGCAACGGAATAATAAACGAAATTTTTGCGAGTCCACCGTCCTTTTTTTTTATTAAAATGAAAGCTTCTTTGAAATCAGTATCAATAGTGCGGAATTCATACCGAAATTTGTTTCTGATGAGTACTGTGGTAGTTTTTTTTTACAAACATACATATGTATTAGGCGTTTGAGATCTCTGTAGAGCAAAAAAAAAAGAAATTTCTTCTGTACTATCACTTGACCCAAAATATCTATTCTAATATCGTCTAAACTTTATCTGCTGATATATGTACATATGCACATATTTTACCGTAATCAAAAAAATTAATTATAACGTATATCCTATAGCCTCCTTTTATAGAAATATGTACATACTTTAATTCCGATTGCAAAACTAGTGTTCACCGTCGCAATTGCTTTGCATTTTAAATGTGAAGAATAAAAAAACACCTTGTTGATACCCTGAAAAATTGTGAAGTAAGAACATTGTAGATGCAATGAAAAATTGAGAACCTGAAATGAAAGTTAGGGTATAAGTATTTCGCCCGTTATTTCATGAAAAGAAATTCAGTAAAATTAAATAGGATGAACCTCAATACATAATTCAAGTGCTTGCTTGATCGGGAAAATGATCTTAAAAAGAGGGCGATTGGGTGATTCTATTCAAAGATAGACTCATAAAATTTTATCGTTGATAATTTTTTTGCATTATCTATGAGAATCAAAATTCAGAGGTATGTCACGAACTTGATAAGAAGGGGGCGGAGCTTCTATCTTGAAAGCATACGAGATCAGTGAACATTAACCAAGATTTCGGAACTCTCTCCCTCTCTGAGCAATCTCTCGATTGCTAAGAAGGTTTATTTTGCGAAAAGAAATCGGTTAATTTGATTCTGGCTAAGCAGGTGCAGATCGAGAACGAAATCGGATGAATATGGCGAAATCTTGCCTATGAGTGTGTGTGTGAATGTCATTACTATGAAATGTCTTTCCTACGTCGCGGAAGATCAGCTAACATACAGTACCGTCGTCTTTATCCCTATGCTCATATCACAAACCCCACGATAATATGGGAAAAGTTGCATTTCCGCATACGGGGATTGGACGAGCTTGTTGACCTTTGCAGCGTTCATCTTGTGAAGTAGGACTGAACAGACTGGCCAATCTCTTGAAGGGGAGACACGTGTCGCTCTCATGTCCAGCTCTGAAAAGTCGGCACCGAATTCAATTTGAGTTTTCTACGTGCACCCAAATCGGAAGCAGAGGCGTTGGTCACACGCCAAAATCTTGTTTACCGCTCGAATGCACGTAGCATTCATTCCATTCGCATTTCAAGTCTCTTCCTTTAAGTGACAACATTAATAAATTAGAGTGTGTGATCTT
Source organism: Allodiplogaster sudhausi (assembly GCA_945643635.1). Classification (NCBI taxonomy): domain Eukaryota; kingdom Metazoa; phylum Nematoda; class Chromadorea; order Rhabditida; family Diplogasteridae; genus Allodiplogaster; species Allodiplogaster sudhausi. The sequence goes on along the minus strand of CALZFC010000017.1, from coordinate 4,432,126 downwards.
TCGATTAATCTGATGCTTACTTGTTTTGAGAAACACCTTTGCGACTTCCAAGAGAAATTTATGGAGCTGTATTCATAGGTGGTAAAAAATTCTTTAAAAAAATAATTAAAAAAAATAGTTCTAGGCGGTGAGCAAAGAAACTATTAACATAAAAGATTCCATCTACTTGTTCGTCAAGGTTTTGCGTTCCTTCCATGAAAAGAGTTTTGTCTCTTACTGTAACAATCGGTCTCACTAACAGCAGTCAGAACGGAAAGTCTTGACGAAGAGTTTTGGATAAGAAGAAAATTTCAAATCGTGCTCGAACGGGCCTACGGGCAGGGCGTGTTCCAACAATTCTATGCCTGGAAAACTACGAGACCTGAGGAGCCGAGCCGGACCAAAAGCTTTGTTCTATTTACCACCTCTGGCTGTTGATTTAAAAAAAATCGCAAAATTAAGTTATTGTTTTCGAGTTGCAGCGAAATTCTGATCTTGATGATCTCCAGCAGTTTATGGTGTGTATGGATAGATATTGCACGCAGAATCTGAAAATTTGGTCTATGCCTACGCTGGTCTTCTCGAGATGAGCCGACTAATAATGATTTCTCACTTTTTGGCATGTTTTGGCACGGAAACACGTGCATCAGCATCTTGTATTTATTTAATCCGCGAATCCAAGTTGTTATTTTTTCATCTCTTATTATTCTTGGAATATCTATCTATACGCAAAATACGAGAGAGAATGACAGAGAAGAAAAGGTAGAGTAAGAGTGAGAGAGTAAGTAGAGAGATATGGAGAGCGAGAGAGAGAGAGAGAGAGAGAGAGAGAGGCAACAAAATGCGTTCAAACTCGGTGCACGCGATACGTGAAGAAGAGAGGGAAAGGGGTTGGCACCTTCCATCGTCATCTCATGACACAACCGGGTAAAAGAGCACGAATCTCAATCGTATTCTATATGAATATTCATTACTATGGTCTCTCTAAAACACATGCTCTCTCGCCCTTGCATCAGGTAAGAAAGGCGCAAATTCAAACATTCAATTTTGGCTTAATTAAGACGAGTGAGATCTACTACTGATCAACCTTAAGTCTGGGAATGATCTAGCAGTCAGTCTTTCTTTATCATACATAACATAATACTATCTGATTGTGCAGGAAACAGTCTTACTACCAGCAGTCAGAACGGAAAGCCTTTTGAAAAATCTATTTTTAAGGGAAAATTGTTCAAATCGATCTAGCTCAAACGGGTCCCAGGGGCTGGCCCGTTCCCAAAATTTGGAAAACAATCTGCCCTGCCGAGCCGACAAAAGGTCCGAGCCTGTCCTAACGTCCTTTATCTCCTCTGGATATCGAATACAAAAACTACTAAAATTAAGTTATTGCGTTCAAGTAGCAGTGAAATCTTGATCTTGATGATCTCCAGCAGTTTATGGTGCGTAAATACATAGACACATATTGCACGCAGAATCTGAAACTTTGGTCTATGCCTACGCTGGTCTTCTCGAGTTGAGCCGATTAAATATGCTTTCTCACTTTTTTGGCAAGTTTGCCTACATAAACACGTGCATTAGAACCTTGTATGCAATCCGCGAATCCAAGTTGTTGTTTTTTCATATCTTATTATTCTTGGAATATCTATCTCCACGCAAAATATGAGAGCGAAGGACAGAGAAAAAAGAGATTAAGAGAGTGAGCAGAGAAAGAGAGTGATTGAGAAATAACCGGTAGAAAGAGATGATGTTGCGTCGACAGGACTTGTACTGCAATAACGTTTTAATCTTGCACCGGTATTTAACTGAAATATTATTTCGGTGAGGTCTGAAACCCAAATGAAGACTTTTGGCCTGGCCTCGTTCAGCTGACAAGAATATCAGCAATGCCTGAAAATAGGAAAAGATGGTCGAATTTAGTGTCTAAAAATAAGGGGAAAATACATTTTTTTTAAAATAAAAACTCCTGGATAAGAATCGCGATAAAGAGCTGGCGAAACATTTTGTCGTCCGGTAACACATTGAGATCGTCTCGAATGGCACTCAGACCAAAGCTTGGCATCTATCTGCATCAAAGAGAACCTCGCGGTCCACTTCCTGGAGGTACTTCTTGGCGACGTCGTTGGTGGCCGTGGCCGAGTCCGTTGAACGGGAGAGAGTAAACAGTTTCTTGAGGCAGAAGTACTCATGCACACCGGCAGAACACAAGTGCAAACACGTGAAAAATCGTTTGCTAGTAAAGTAGAATAATTTTGTTAAACTGAATGCAAGCACAAAACGTAATATTCGTGTTCTCCATGTTCGAAAACCCCTCTGTGCACAGTTTGAGTGAAATGCAAAGCAAAAATATGTTGCCAACACCTCCAAGTAACATGCCACTATATATAAACCAATTTCTAATACTTCCGAAAATTTAAAGTTTATGTCTTTACCATCAATTTGCCAGGAATTTCTGACTTGAGGGCCCAATCGGGCCTACGGGCCGGCCCAACTTTTCTTGGGCCCTGCCCGGCCCGGCCCGGGGCCTTGGAAAATTGGGCCAGCCAGCCCTGAGGGCCGGGCAGGGCCGGGCCGGGCCGGGCCGGCCCATTGACACCTCTGGTCACATCCCGTATTATTTACATTTTATGTACAGTTAACGTATTCATAAAATATGATGAATTATAAGAACATGAAACGAAATGTACATTTGGAGGAAATAAAAAAGTTCAGGTTAAGAAGTAGAATTATTTACATGAAGTGAACATGAATATGTACATAAAACAAAACTTCTAATAAAGTTGTGGAAAAATTTGAGCATGCACATAAAAAGGACGTATAATTGCCCTTGTGCTAATTATTATACTGACACTTATGACATGCAACTTCAAAGGAGTGAAAATAAAAAGAAATAAGAGAGAGAGTGATTATGTACAGTTAACGTATTCATAAAAATATGATGAATTAGAAGAACATGAAACGCAACGGTTGTGCTAATATTATACTGGCACTTATGACATGCAACTTCAAAGGAGTGCGAACGAAAGAAATAAGAGAGAGTGAATGGGAGTATGAGAGAGATGTAATCGTTTTATGTTGTTTTAGTGGAAAGAAATTTTTTAGACAAAAAAAAGTACAGTTGTTAATACAGAGACAGATTGTTATAAAAAGAAATGTTTAAATCTATAAGCAAAAACTAATGAAAAAACGTTAAGTTAGTTGTTCAGAAAGAGAGGAGAGTTGTAACGAATAAACTTCTTAAGCACGCTTCACCGGCGTGTAACGAGAAGCAAAAGCAGGCGGCTCGGTACCATTTTCGACGGCTTCAATCTTCGTGGCCTTCATAGACACCATCTGGAGCTCTGTAATAGAATTGATTATAAATTACAAAAAGAATATGTAAAAATAACTTCACCATCCACTTTAAGCGAGCCGGTCACATGAAGTTCCTGATTACGACCAGGAACAGACTCATGCGTCGTCACTTGAAGCTTGACGCGTTCGCCTTCACCAGGAACCAGCTGTATGACAGAGCCGCCTCCATTTGACGACACCTTCCAAACGAAGCCGGTGACTCCTGGAAAAATGCAATAAAAATTTTGAAATATGGACTTGATCAGAAAAATTAAAGTGAGGAGACTTACGGTACAGAACACTGAAATCGGTGGCCGACCGAAGGTCAGTGATAGTCGACTGGATAACATTCTTGGACGTGTGCTGCACGATGAGGACCGACTTGCAACCGAAGGAGACGGCATCGTATGGGTAGGTTGAAAATCTTGGTCCGCTGTAGCGTGGCACGTTCCAACTGACTGCACCGAATGTCAGGATCTAAAATAAAAAAAGAATGATGTTATTAGAGTATTGTATGTAGTTCTAACGTCGTCTTCTTGAATTGTAGAGATGATTTGAAGAAGGTTCTCACGGAAGACAGACAAATGGACAGTTGTGCCATTAGTGTCGAAGAGGAGAATGTTCATGTAATTCGCACCCGCTTTGGTGACATCATGGCGAATGTCACGAACCTTCATCGTGAAGAGCCTGAAAATGTAACAGTAAAATATTTATTATTAATAATAATGTAATGTTCATGAGATATCAATGAATAATTTGTTTACTCTGCAAAAGATGGTTTGCGGTCGAGTGGAAGAATTGAGGCTTCGACAATTTTGACATTTTGCCGCCCCTGTTCCAATGGTGTCTCTGATGTTGATTCAGAGATCACAAATGCCGGCTTCGATTCGCCCCAGCTCGTCTTGACGTTTCTTCCGCTGATGGCCCCAGAAATCACCTGAAATATTTAAATTTTATAAGATTATTTAAAAGAAAATGAGAACTGACACTGCCAATTTCACACTGCTTCAGAAAATCGCAAGTTGATTTCTTGTTCGCCATAATGAGAGTAACTTTTCTCTCGGAGAACAATCCGATCACCAGACCATAATGCCTGCAAATCCACCATTCCACCTGGTCCATTTTGTTGTCCATATGGGTGATGAGGCCCTGCAACCACGGTGGATGATTAGCCGGTTGAGTAGTTGCTGTTGGAGAGATGGCGCGCGATGTAGAACGGGAAAGAATGGATGCAGTGGGTGAGCGGCGGCGGAGGCGGGAAAGCCGCATGTCGTCATCATCAGAATCGGAACTTTCGATGATTGGCCCGACTCCACTCTTCATTTTTGACGGAACGGTAAACTTTTCACACTAATGCTCATTAATAATTTATCTGTTAACAGATATAGTAAGTTTGCCTTCTCCCCAGGAACGCATGGACAGCGAGAAATTCTGCCTCATCTATGAGAAAACCTTCCACCATTTTGGAACCGATATATACAGTGGACGGTGAGCTAATCAGCTATAATATGACTTGAATACAATGAAAATGAATTTAAACCGAATAGATAACACTTGTCTATACTTGCTTCCGTGAAAAAACCTTGTAGATACTAACTCGTGCAAGACAATGCACATGTTCACAACAGCAAGTTCACCCGCGCCCGCTTCGCCCAGCACCGAGTCGACGTCCTTGACTGGCCAGCCGAATCGCCTGATCTTAATGTTATTGAACTGGTCTGGGCCGAATTAAAGCGATATGTACGGTGAGTATGTTCCCCGAACTGCGATAATTAACATAAAAAATTTGTAGAGACAACTGCCCTGGTCACACACTCGACGAACTAACGGCAACAATCCAGGAATTCTGGAATACTAAGATGACTAAGAAGAAGTGCCGCCGATACATATCTCACATCCATAAGGCTATTGAGAATGTTATTAAGGCAAACGGAGCCAACTTTGTAGAATGAGGGTTTCAAACTATTTGGTGATTAGAAAGAGATTGATTTTTGATGGCTGAATAAGTAAAAAAAAAACAAAATGAAATTTTCGTTGTTACATTGTTTGATTTTAAATTATTAATAATCAGAAGTTGTTAAATGTTTACGTCATTTTGTTGTTATTAAACGGATGTAAGAAAAACGAGCAATCGCTACCATCCAATCTATCGTCTATATATGATAAAGATATGAAACAGGTAACCTGAACCACTGTGAAGATATGGAGTGCTATGTAAGTTGACTGTACAAGAGGGGCGACTCGACTCGCCATGAGCTCTGAAAGTTATCCACAAAGCATCTCGTTCTCGAATATTAACAACGCTATATAAGATGGAATAAAAGGGGTAAAAGCTTCAGCGAAAAGAGGGAGCAAGCAGCCGAGTTGACTAATCTGATATGACTCTGGTAATCTGACTTACGCCTAATAACATCTCATTGAGAATTGAGGCCAAATAATATTCCGATGCGCCTAGTCAAGGCGTTCGTAAATCTCAAGGGTTTTGGTGCGACTGGTAGTGTAATATACTGTAAGGAAATTCTTACATTGTTTGAAAGCGCTTCACTTCAGAAATGTGGGCTCTACTATGTCTCATTCTTTTGCGTTTGTTTTCGAATACTATTTATTTTTTGCTTTAGCTTGACGTTTTCAGAAGATGCGCAGGTTTGTGTCTCCTAGCCGCCGAAAGCTCGTGCGTGATGCTGTTGCGCTAGCAGAGAATGCTGTCCTTAAAAGAAGAAGAGATGAAGAGGAGGAAGTGGACGTAGTTGGATTGGAGGACGACGAAGAAGAATTCGATGCACAGTTTGGAAGAGAAGTGGAAGAGGGAGCGATTACTCCTGATCGAGATTGTGAGGATTATTTCAGTTATTTCTTTGAAGCACTTCATTAAACATATTCTTTTCAACTTTGAGTTTAATACGTTGTATTACGTAGCAATTTCTTTAGTGCTCGAAGAAGCTTCAACGACGACTGACTTGAGCGAGATTCCATCAGAAGTTCTTTGTCGACTGCAGTTTCTCCTCGACAACTGTTTCAGCTGCTCAAGTTCGTTAAATTTTCGTAATATTTACTTGTTCAGAAAAGTATTTCCTTGCTTTTTAATAATGCTTTATAAGTTTATATCCTTATACATGTTTATCAAAAGAAGTGGTGGCTGCAGGCCTCGGAATGTATTTTGCTGGCCATCCGACTAGCCATGAACAATTCATGCGGGAATTTTTGATGAGTGGCGACTTTGTTAGCCACCGCATAACACTATGCGCCGAGTGTGCTTGCGACTGCTCCCGGTATGATTGATATTTGCTCTTATCATTATAAATGTGGGTTAAAATAGATGCTCGTGCTCACGTGGAGCTTCCACGTCAACTGTTTTTCTGGCAAATCTCACTCGACCAATCCATCGATTGCTCGATGGCTTCTACGAGCACATATTGCAAACTCACGAATCAATATCATCGCGGAAAATGCCAGACACGCCACTGGCGTGGCCATTCTTTCGCGACAGGATTAAAAGGTCCACAAATGTGCAACCACTGAGCTACCTCGTCAGCTGGGATGGAGTCCGATTGAAGAGACATTCTAGGTTTTTGTTATAGTTCAAATTTAAAAAAAAATGCGATGATGTGTTACTGCAGACTAAAATGCTGGCCTATGTCGTTGCTGCCATTAGACATGTCAGACGCGCATCGCGCTCGGGAAGGAAACGTTTCCATCGCCGCGGTTTTCTTTGGCGAGAGAGATCCTTCCACTAATGTGCACGACCGCCTGCTGAAATACGTTGTGAAAGAATTAGAAGTTGTGAAGTCGTGGAAGGGTCTGGACATCGATGCCAAAGTTGTCGCCGGCTCACATGACGACCCGGTTACACTAGGGCATATTTAGACGGGGATATAGTTACACTAGGGCATATTTAGACGGGGATATTTGTTTTGTTTATAGGCTCGTCGAAAGGTATTCGGCATGAAACATCACTCCGCTGCTGGCGCTTGTTTTTATTGTTACGATTCTGGCACCAAAGCGAAGCTTCATCCTCCAGGAACCCAAAGTATGACGCGACCTAATTTTCAAAACTGAACATAAAAACCTCTTTTTCAACTAGGTCGAGCTGAGAGAGTTTCGGGTCCCCGTTTGAGAAAAGAACCGGATGGTTTCTCACTTGGCGCCGACTTCTCTTTCGCTCACTCAGTCATAACTATGCATCACTCTCCGGTTGATTGGTTGCACACAATGCAGGAAGGAGCAATGAATGCCATAGTGCAAGGTTATTTATTAAAACAATTATGTGGTGATGTATATTGATACTTTAGAAGTCGTTGGCTCCGTTTGGCAAAACCAGCGCCCAAAGCACGCGGAGTTTTCTGCTGATGCTACTGAGGTTACGTGGAATGAAATCTATTAATTAATTGAATATATATAGGTGCGCTCTCTCCTTGCTAGCACGAAGCTGCCTTCTTTTTGCCGCCGGCTTCCTCGTTCAGTGACAGAGTGCACGGGCGGCGAGAAGGAAGGGGTTAATAAGATGAAAAGGATGTAGAGTCAAAAAGTTTACAAATGTTTAGCTTTTCAACTCGGTAGTTGTTGGCTGCGCAATGTCAGGTCTCCTTACTCCCGTCATGGCATTGATCGTGCTCATAATTAATGCCATCAACAGGGTAACAATTAACTGTTATGAAAACCTTATAGGATGTTGTTTTATAGGAGATGGTATGCCCGCTCAGCGCCTCCGATGAAAAGATGCCATCTAGGGTGCGAAGTCTTTGTGAGTGGCTGGCAGTTGCCGTAAGGGAACATTGCCCATTTCTCCTCAACGGTATCAAAGTTCATGTAAGCTATATCCTTTCTTCTGGATATGTTGCCTATTCCACTCATTCGTAGACCCTTTGCTTCCATCTGCCTGATTTGGTCGATATGATGGGTAGTCAGTACCCATTTTCAACAATTTCTTTCGAACATCTTCACTACGTGATGCAGACATGCCTGCATTCTAACCTTACTCGAAACGTCGGAAAATTCATGATAAAAAAGTTAGAATAGTGTTTAGGAAAGATTAGTGCGATATCATTTTTACAGCACATCGCTCATTCAACTGATACTACTAGAGGTGAAGCGACGCTCGGAGAATGGGTGGGAGAGCGTCGAAGTTGACCCGCCGTTGAAGTCACTCTGCACTCGTCTCGCCATTCAACTGCCAGTGGAAGTTTCCACTCGCCAAAGTCAGGTATTGCCTCTTTACTTTGGCAAAAACTTCACAAAAGTGCTTGCTTAGATTCCTCAAGAAATGTCGCCATTCATGCAAAGCGACGATATTTTCACCCCATCTCACACCGTATACGGCAGAAGGTATTCAAATACCGAATCTAACTCTTATGATGATAGCATAATCCTTTTCCGCTCAATGTGCTCTATTCGCTATGGTAGAATCATTGGTTTTTTCTTGTCGGGTCAAGGAGGGGACCGGGTGATCGTGTCCAGAATTAAAGTAGGAAAGGGGCACAATGACCAGCTTGTCCGTTCTCTCTCTCAAGAAAACTTGGATGTTAAATTTAGACAAATAACGGCCCAACTCTGCGACATAAGATACGGTGGTGTGCTTTCGGGTTATGCTGAGAACGTTGCAGTTGCTATTTCTGATATTGTGGGTCATGCGATTATTGTGAAATCATTTGGAATTGAGTTTATTTTGCCGTATTCTCGTCGCCCCATGCTCTCGTAATAAGAATCGAATGAATGAAGTCAGATCTAAGTCAATTGCGTGTCTTTCAGAAGCTTTAATAGCTTTCGTGATACCTCGTTTACATAATTTACTAACATTCGCACTAATGAAACCCAAGCGAAAATGGGTGACCCCCGCGCGAAGAAAGCCATGCAGCTTATGAGGGAACAGCACGACTTCTCGTGCCCTGTCACAAACCCTGCTCAGAATAAATACTCTGCCACTCCCACCACCAGCCTCAAGAGAAGTGCCGTTCCTAACCGTTTTGAACGGTTGGGAAAGGTAAAAAAGACGGTTGGAGCATTCTAGTAGATGTTATTATAAAGTGAGCATGCTTTTATCATTGAAGAAAATTATGCGAGTCTTGGTGGAGAGCGACATCGAAGACGAAGAAGGAGAAGAATTGGAAGAGGCAGACGGAAATGACGTCTTGCTCAACTCTGGCGCTGGTTTCGAAGAGGAGGAGGGGGGAAGTCGTACTCCATCTCGCTCAGTGAAGGTTCTAATGCTTTATTTAAATTTAGTAAAGAAACACCAGGGTTATTTCACTAATGAAGGAATCCGGGAAGATTACGCTTTTTGGGGATACCAAGCTCTCCCCTGCAAAAATTGGTACTTATTTCATCAACCTCTCTGATAATGAGGAGGACAACGCGCGCGCACAGGTCCAAATTCTTTTTAATTAACACATTTTAAAAGGTAAATTCCTAAAATTGGAGCATAGATGGATGCGTTCTTAGGAACTGTTCGTAAAGGAGGCTCGAACAAAGAAGGAAAAGGGTCTCTCGTACACCACACTGAAAGCTCTTGCGAAAAATGGTCCTGAAGAACTCTTCCCTGTCTACGCTACTATCTACGGAGCACTGAAAGCAGTTAGTCCATGCTGGTGCTGTCTCTGTCTCGCCCTCTCTGTTTTCAGCTTGAATTCGAACGCACCCGACGCGTATTCCATGACACCAAGGAGAAAGTACCCCAGGTCAAACAATAAAATAAATACTCAAAAAAAATTCTTTGGAGTTAAAAAATTTTAATTTAGGGAGCTGTTGTTATCACTTTCGACCGCGTCCGCGTCAATGAGATGGCCAGAACTCCCGATCAGCAATTCTTCGTCACGCCTGTGTCGGGAGGTTCGTGTTACACAATCCTTTTGCATTTTTTATGCATTTAAATGGTAATATTTGAAATGCATATTCGAATACATCAGGTTCTGGAAATGTCCTGGCTGCGATGAAGCGCTGCAGCTCTAAGACTGGTCCACTCTCAAAGGTCATCAAATATGTCGCTGTGAACTGTCTCGATCAGGTTATGATGTTTCTCTGCTTGGTAAGCCTAAGTTCCTTCCTTCTCTTAGCTCATCCCTGTCGAATCTCATCATCTGTACACCGTCTCGGACAGGCCAGAGAAGGATCTTCTTCCGATTCCAATGGAAATGCTCAACGCATGTGTCGGTACGTCTCGATTACTCTTCTTATCGATAGACTAGGCTAACACGTATACTCTAGATGCGTTCATGGAGGCAATCTCTGTCCAGAATGGAGAGAAGAACGGGCCGGAAGCCTCGGTTTGCGCGATCTGGGCGCACTACTGGACCTACATTACGTCAGTGTCTCTATTCTTTCACTTTGTGTTAAGTTCCCAAAATGTCAATTATATAAGCTTTATTATATTCCAAACAGTTATATTTATTATAGAACGCAGGCCCCCGTAACAAGAACAACCGTAAAAAGACTCTCGGCACGACTTCACAGGCGACTTCAGGCACCGAGTAGACTCCGGCCATGTAAGCTGAAAGTACTGCTAAATGCAGTTTGTTGACTAATTCTTTATTTGAGTAACTGTTTCTGCTGTTTGATTGATCTTTTATTTTGCTACCTCGTTAAATTTGGGTATTTTTTACAACAATTTTGAAGTTAATTACTCTAATTGTTGGAAGTTGATAATTTTGATGTTAAGTAGCAACTCGCAATATTATAGGCTATGCAATTCCTAAGAAATCACCAATAATCACGTATTTATTGCTTATTTCCGCATCTGATAAAGTATACGACGAATGCCTAATAACTTGAAATTGATTCCTAATGAGGCCGTTTTGAAGCCTTACGACGTATTTTTGAACCTATCTTAGTGACATCAATACTCGAATGAGACCTCGTAAGGTCTCAATTCGATATTATTAGGGGCAAGTCAGAGTACCAGAGGACTTGCTCCACGACTCGCTGAAGCCGCTTGCCGATCGCTGAAGTAGACTCGAGCCACAGCAACTATAAATAATAATAAAAACCTTGTGCAATTATGATTCGAGATAGAAAAGACAGCGATAAAATGAACGGGAATGTTGAAATGTCGCTGATTTTTTTAAAGCAAAACTCTTGGCTACTTGCCAAAATACCGCAAACTGTACTACCGACGTTTGCACCGTTTAGTTTACGCACCAGAGGCACCTGACTGCACTCAAATTATCATTGCAAAACGGTGACAAAAAATGTGAGTAATTTAAAGAATTGTTGCATCTATTCTGTAGAGAAAAAAGGCGGTTTCAGAAAATATAAACATTAGAAAAACTGTTGCTTCAACGAGCCACAATTTAAGAGAATCTTAAGAATATATTAAATATATTCAATGCATTTGTGACCCCATAATGCTGAGCGGTACTGTAAGTTAAATTCATTTTTAAACAGATAATCATAGCTCGGGCGAAAGGATTTCCGCTTACCAGAAATGACCAAATCGATCGATGCGAGGAGTTCCTTATTGATCTCACGAACTGTAGCCGGGTTGTGGGAGAGAAGAATGCGAGAAGCACCGGCTGGGCAGCCGGAGAACGCGAGAGAAGCATTCAGAACATGGTTTGGCACTCTTTAAAGCTCTTTATGTTCTTTTAGTTATCTCTCCTTCTCACTCTCTCTCTCTCTCTCTCGTTCTCTCTCTCTCTCTCTATCTTTCTCAATAACTTCTAGTCATCTCTCTCTCTCTTTCTCTCTAAATATTTCTCTCTAACTTTGAGTCATTCCTCTCTATCTTCTTCCCTCAACTTAATCCAAAATTATCTACACACGCGCTGGCCTCAGCAGGAGAGGTTGCTCGCTCCTACTGTGTGTCAAATCTGACCTTTCATTGCTGCTTCCGTTTACTCCTCTCATTCCCCTCACATGACTTATGCGCTCTGATGCCAGTTCTGTCTGGTGCGTGAGGGGCAGCATCTGTTGGCGTGGGTTTGCAGAGAGCGGACGCGCATTCGGTAGCCAGTAGCGTGGGTGGCCAGGAGAGAGTGTATCTCTTCAGTCTTTTCTGAGCCTTGCCTTTACCTCACTGTCTCTCTCTCTCTCTCACTCTCCGCCTTCCGATTTCTCTCTTATCTGATCTTTCCGATCTCTCTTGTCTTCCCAGAAATGGGTACTTCTCAAGACTCTTTCCTTCATGCTTTCTCGGCTTTGGCCGAAGAGCTGAAGGCTTCCAATCAGGCCGTGTTGTCCTCTGTTCAATCACTGATCGATGCACACACCCAGTCCTCCGCGTCTATGACTCAATCAATTGAGAAACTTGTCGCATGTGTCTCTCAGCTGTGCTCTGCGTCTCTGTCTCGCCCTATCAGTGTTGGGGGTGACCCCTCTCCCTCTCCTCATATCGCATCTCGCACGTACGCGTCCGTTGCAAGTGATGTGGCCGCTGCTGTAGCCAATGTCGTCTACTCGGAGCGAGACATTCATGAGGGAAAGAGCCGGAGGGCCGTTCTGAAAGGTCTCCCCGAGCTTGATGATGACAACGCAACTAACAACAATGACATGCGCATTATGACTGAGATAATTAACCGTTCTAATAATGCCGATCTTATCTCTGCCCTGTCCTCTGGCAATGTCAGTACTCACCGACATGGTAAGACTGCCCCCCGCATTATCAAGATTCAGTTCCCCTCCAATGAGCTGCGGGAGAGTTTCCTCTCTCTCGCCCGCCAGAAGAAGCATGAAGACGTGGCCGCCTTCCCCACGCCTACTTCCGCCGTGACCTGACGCCCCTGCAGCTGGCTAAGGAGACGGCGGCAAGGAAGGAGGCCGGTCGTCTGAACGCTGAGGAAGGAATGCTCAAGTTTGTGGTGCGCGATGAACGTGTTGTTGAGCTGCGCAACCCGCGGCCACTCACTGAGCGCTCTCGGCTTAATCAGTCTAAAAACGCCTTGTCTTCTTCCTCTCTCTCCGTCTCTCTCACTGCTTCCTCCTCTCAAAATACCGTTGCCGGTGGCAGCGGTCTCTCTCGTCCTAATCCTCTTGCTTCCAGAACATTCCATAATAGCAACCGCCGCCGCCAGTCTACTTCAAGAGTGCCTATCGCTCCGTCCTCTCCTCCCATCCGCGTGCCTCCGCCGACACCAACTGCGCATGGCAAGAGGACTGTGCAGCTTCCTCGTCGCGCGCTCATGTCTGCCCTGAGGCAGATCGCTGTCCGCCCCACCCGCCGACCTCCGAAGCGCTCTCTAGCTAGCGCCACCGAGGACGAGGAGGCCATGCACACAGATGGCGAGGGCGAGACCGACAGCAAGCGAATCGACAACAAGAGCACTCTGCCTCGCAACAGCGAATCTCAGTTTCCCCCCGCCCCTCATCCCGCTTCTCCTTCCTCCTATGGCAAGAATGCTCGCTTCAGGGATAGTTCAGCTTGTTTAAGTGCTAGAGATTCCTCCCCGGTTGCCTCTTCTGATCCGTACTTACCCCTTCGCTGTCCAGCATCCCCACGGAAAGAAAAAATTGTCTGCTACCATGTTAATTTCCGATCCATCGTCACCAAGCTTGACATCTTAGACTTTTTCCTCTCCTCTCACTCTCCCGATATTCTTGCCATATCCGAAACTTGATCCACTCCGGAACGCTTACGTGATTCCTCTCTTTCCTTTAATGGCCGATATCAAGTGTTTCACTCTGACCGTCTCTCCCCTGCTCCTGGTGGTGGTGTTGCAATTTTGGTGTCCTCTCTCCTGCCCTCTCTTGTTCTCTCTGCTCTGTCTTTCTCACCCTACTGCCAACTTCTAGCGGTGCGCGTCTCTGCTTGTTACCCAGCCACAAAAAATGTTACTTTTGTTTCAGTTTATCGAAGTCCATCTTGCTCCAGTGAGTCCTTTGCCTCTTGTCTAGAGCATATCGCCTCTCTTTTTGCTAATTGCGTTGACAATTTTCTACTTACTGGAGATTTTAATTGCCCGGAAATCGACTGGCACTCCTTTAGCCTGTCCACCTCACTCCCTTCCAATCATCACTCCTCGCAACTGTTAGCATTTTGTATGTCTGCCAACTTATATCAACTAGTCACATCTTCCATTCGTTTAAATCATACCCTTGATCTTGTTCTTACAAATGACCTCAACCTAGTTGATACTTGTAACGTCTTGCCTCCCCTTCCCTCCTTTGACCATTGTCTATTACATTTCGCTATCTCATTCCCTTCTCTCAGATTTCCTCCCGTTACTTTCCCTAATTATCGTAGAGCTGATTTTGAATATGCTTCTATTATTATCTCTTCTTTTAATTGGATTGATGTATTTGATGGTTCGTCTGACCCTGATCTACTTTACGAGAAATTCCTTTCCATTATTCATGATGTCATTCGTGCCAACGTCCCCCTTCGAACTATCCGTCCTAAAAATATCCGCTACCCTCGTAAGGCTATCAGATTACTGCATAAGTGCCGGAGTCACTATAGAAATGGCCAATCTCGAGGCCTGCTCCCTTATCTTCGTTGCTCATCAAAACTTCGTCGCACTCTGCGAAATCATCTGCGCTCTCAGGAGACAAAGGCCGCCTCCTCTCGTTTTTCTTTTTCAATTTTGTTAATGGAAGGCTAAAAGGGCAGCAATCTATCGGTGATATCAAAGACAAATCTACGGGTCGTCATATTCTTGACAATGCTGAGAAAGCTTCGTGTTTTGCAAATATATTCCAGGCTACATATTCGAACTCTCCTCCCCCTTCCGATGCTACCCATTTTCCTTATCGAACCAACCAAAGAATCGACTTCATTGACTTTTCTCCTATCTCTATCTGCACTCAGCTCCGTTCTCTTCCCTCCCGTAACTCCTCTACTCCTGATAATGTGCCTTACGCGTTCCTTAAGGGGGTTTCGACTGCTATATCTGTCCCACTTGCTATTCTCTTTAACCGTTTTCTTCTTCACGGTGTCTGCCCTGCCCTTTGGAAAACAGCATTTGTGAAGCCAATCTACAAAAGACAGGGCGATACTAGCGACCCCTCCAACTATCGACCAATTTCTCTTACATCTGGCATATCTAAGACTTTTGAACGTATTCTATGCAGGCAGCTTTTCGTCTATCTTGACAAAAACAAACTCCTCTCTCCCTTCCAGCACGGTTTCCGCAGCAAAATGTCTTGTGCCTCTGCCCTTCTCTCTTCGCTCGCCACCTGGCACTCGTCCATTGACGCGTCCTCTTTCGTTTCCGCTGCTTACATTGACTATTCGAAAGCTTTTGATAGCATTCCGCTTGATCTCTTAGTTTCTAAGCTAGCAGGATATGGAATTGAAGGGTCACTATTGCGCTGGCTCTACTTCTTTCTCACCGGTAGATCTCAGCGCGTCTATATTGACAACCATTTGTCTTCTGAATACATGGTATCCTCAGGTGTCCCTCAGGGGAGTGTGTGTGGTCCACTTATGTTTCTTCTGTATATCAATGACCTCCCGGATTGCCTACCTATTGGCTCATATTGCACTCTTTACACTGATGATGCTAAAATTTATACTATTGCAGACACCGCGCTCCTTCAACGATCCCTGGACTGTGTGGCTGAGTGGTCTGCATGATGGGGCCTCCGAATCAATCTCAAGAAGACCATGTTCATGGCCATCGGCCCCTCTCACCCCTCTTTCCAGCCCACTCTCCAATCCCACCCCCTTCCAATCACCTCCTCATATCGTGACCTTGGTATAATAATTAGTAACGATTTATCTTTCCAAATGCATATCGCTTCTATAACTAAAAGGGCAAATAACACGTGTTTTCATATCTTGCGTAATTTTAGGTCACGTAATGTTCATTTTCTTTCAAGGCTCTTTACTATATATGTCAGGCCTTTGCTTGAATTTTGTATGGAGGTCTGGTCCCCCCAGCAGACTTGCTTAATCAAGCAAATTGAGAATGTTCAGCGCCGTTTTACTAGGCTTATGTTTAAACGATGTAATTTTACTGCACCCTATTCTGGTCGATTAGAATACCGTGGCTTAGAGCGTCTCTCAACCCGAAGAACGATTAATGATCTCATGATTGCCTTTAAGATCTTTAGAGGTACCTATGGTGTAGCCCCATCTGATATGTTCCTTATGCCATCTCGAATCTCTAGAGGCCATCGTCACAAACTTAAAAAGCAAAGATTCCGTTCCACAATTTTTAAGAACTTTTTTTGCAAATAGGATCGTTAACTTATGGAACTCCTTGCCCGATTGCATTTTTGAAATGTCACTTCCGATCGCCCGCAATCACATTAAGAACTTCTTAGCAAATATATAGGAATTTTGCCCAGAGATCGCCCTCCCCCCCACAAATTGGCAGCCCACGTTGCTAGCCTCTAATTGTCTGATTGTGCTCTATTTTCTCTCGTTTTATGTCTATGTTCACTCTATCCTTTTCAATATAATGCAAGCCAGATAAACATATATATATATAATCCATATTAGCAATATGAGGGTCTTCCTCTAACATCATATCGAGGTACATACTACATAGAGCGGTTTAGCCGGAAAAATGAAAGGATCGAACTCGCTCTTGCCGCTGGACACGTCATTGACGCCAGCGAGACACAAGCCATGGAAGAGAGCGTGGCTTAATGAAGCTTTGCCATATTGTTTGTAGAAGAAAAGGGAAGAAGTGAATAAATGCAAAAGCGAAGCGTTCAAAGAGCTAGTGATGTCTCTCTCTCTCTCTCTCCCACCTGTTATCCAGCACACTGATGCCCTTTTCACGATAAAGAGCGAGCCATTCTCGCACGTCGCCATAGTAGTAGTCGTGGTTGCCAGTCTGCTCGAAATGAGGATAAATGGTCGCAACAGAGAGATAGAAAGGCGGAAAGAGAAATAGAGAGAAAGAGAGAAAGAGACCTGTGAGGGACGG
Organism: Allodiplogaster sudhausi; assembly: GCA_945643635.1. NCBI lineage: Eukaryota > Metazoa > Nematoda > Chromadorea > Rhabditida > Diplogasteridae > Allodiplogaster > Allodiplogaster sudhausi. Next base: position 4,415,018 of record CALZFC010000017.1, on the reverse strand, counting down.
TCCACAGAGGTTCGAGACGATGAGCGAGCTGCGCTCGGGTCCCGTCTACCATGTCGCCAATGATTAGGACTGCATCCACAATCTGGTCGAGCACGACATCCGTCACCTTGGCCACCTGCAATAGCTTCTCCATTTCTCTTCGTCGCTCTCTCTCTCTTCTTCTCTCTATTCTCTTTCTTCTCTCTCCTCTCTCCTTCTCTCTGTCTTCTCTCTCTCTCTCTTCATCTCTCTTTCTCTATTCACTCTCTATCTCTTTCTCTTTTCTCTAGCACTCACTATAGATTGCTAGCCTGGCTCGTATAGACGCTGGCTCCCAGGTGTACATCGGAAACGACAGCGAACTTAATCGACGAGCCATTCGCTATTGACAAATTACGGATCGGAAAGTTAACATGCATGAATAGGGCGCTAAATTCAAACGAGGACGTTGTTGGCTCAATTTGTTAACTTATTACTTTCAATCGCTGGAAAATAATAGCAAAAAAGTGAGAAAAGCGTGGTTATAAGATAAATTCTCGAACCGAACTGCAATCTTTTCAGAAGAGTAGTACATGAGCAGAGAGAGGATGGCTGTCGTTATCAGCGAAAACTTCACTTGCCATTTCCTAAAGAGAAAAGAAAGAAGGGATTCTTTTCTTTTTTTCTCTTGACATCTGTGAACTCAATTAAAATACTGAATAGGTAATTGGCCAACTTGTTGAACGCAACATTGTGCAGGATCGACGGCTTGTAGTTCGTCAGTACAGTAATCTCGTTGTCGTTTCCCATAGCTGAAATGCAAAATTTGAAAAATTAAGTCTAAATTAAAAATAGAAACTATGGTTATTAGTAAAAGCAAAAAAAGAAGACCCAGAAAAAAAGCACCTCTAAGAGAAGCACCATACAGCTCACGATGTAGAAACCTGCCACATTCCAAAAAGATTCGTCCAGAGGCCCGCAATGATATTCGCCACTGTAAAGCTGATATGTGTACATTGAATGAATCAAGAGTATGATTTGTAGCTGTATGTATATGGCAATAATTTTTGAATTCTCATCAAATTGAACGCTCTCCTGCCTTTTTTTATATCATAAAATGGGCGATAAATGAAAATAGCGTTTCCGACTCCTTTAATGGCGGTAGCTAACCTTCAAATAGGCACAGTTGCACAAAGTCAGGAGCGTAGTATAAAAGGCAACTGATGTGCGAGCAAACGTTCATGAGCCAGATTAGCTGTTCGCATGTCATCTGTAAGCAAAGGAATTAAATGGTGATATTTGCGCTATTTACACTAAAATAGTTGTAACTTGTAATTTGATGTGGATAAATAAATAAATATCCGAACACATCTACATATGTATGTATATTTCAAGGAGAGTCTGACCTTGAATCGCTCGTCGACGAATTTGTCGTCGTCAAAGTAAGCCATGAGCTGAGAGTAGACAAAGACATTCGCGAGGCCGTTCATCAGCTGGACACACACGATGGCCACCTTCCGAGCGCGATTCCCTCGGACATGCTCGACTCCACTCAACACCTGTTGAAGAGAGAAATTGATCTCTCCTCCAATTCTAATTACTCATGGTGCGTTATTTTCTTGTGATAGGAGGAGGCTGGCGAAAAAAACCCATTCTTTTCAAGTGCGATTTTCTACGAGGAGACATTTTTGCTAATCTTTATCGGTTCCACCAATGCCATTCTTCGCTTGGATGAGGACGCTTCGACGAAAGAATAAAGAATGTTCGCACACTTACATATGAATTTGTGAAAACGTCCAGCAAGCTATAGGAGATTAGAATGGCGATGACCAGCAGAACACGAGTCGAAAACGTCATGAGCGAGTCTGATTTTATTAAAAATATAAATATTTTAAAGTGTAGCAACACTTATAGTTACATACATACATAGTTTGTATGTGACGGTTACATAATGAAAATCATGGAATTCTGGACAAGAACATACATTATTGGGTCCGATATTACTAATAATATAAACAATATTAACATAAACATTATTCGGATCTAGTGTACGAGTTTCCAACAGAGGATAATTTTTTAGAATTTAATAATCAATTAGAAATCAAAATTAGTTTAAGAGAGCGTCTCTGTATGCCTCCAGTAGGGCGTGCCCCAGATCCAGACGTTGGATTTCGAATGTGAAAACATAGTCGGGCATGGCACTGGGCATCAGTAACAATATTAAATGGCAAAAAAGTTTTTTCAAAAAATATTTTTCCGTGAACAGGTAAAAGTATGGATAATTTCTGAATTGATGTATCTTTCTTCAAACTCAATATTTTTCAATTTTCTTTTTTTTAGCGGAATCAACGTTGGATTCTGAACAAACACAGCCCAGGTGTCTCAGTCAACTATTTCATTTTCACATCGAAAAATTACTTTTAATATTTGAATTTGACGGCAAAGTACCTTATACTCATTTGTGTGTGGGTGTTATATCTCAAAATGTAGAGCATTAAAAACTGTATAACATATATTCTTTTCGCTTCGCGTACACTACCCCTAAGGGGTGGAAAATAGGTTCAAATATGGGTGCCTCGGATATGTAGGATTCAAGGAATGCGTGAAAAGAAGTTAAATTCTTGTTGTAACATAAAATGAACCATTTCATTCGATTCAGCACGTGCTTCTTTTCAAAAAAGCTTTACATTAAAGTTTCATAAAATTATCATCTTCCATGAAAAAAACCCATTTTTCGATTTTTCAGCCATTGTCCGAAAATGACCTAAAACTATTCGAATCGCTGTAGTTTCAATTATTTCAGCGAGAACAGAATGCGGATAGTACTATTCAGTACGCGACAAAATTCTATACAACATATATCCATTACATCTGGATATGACGTCCCTACGAATTACAGTATCGATTTTCCAAAGGCCGTCGCGCCCAAACTGACAGAACCGCATTTGGTAACTTTTCTTGAAATTTTAATGTTTCTTACTCATCCAATATATCATTCTGCTCCATTCAGCATACTGAATTCAGAACAGATGTTTATTTTGCAGATTTCCCGAGTTTGATTTCATCAATTCTGAATGTTGCACTTTTTTGGTTCCTTTTCGTATCTTTAAAATGTACGAAAAAGGCAATGAAACAGATCCGCCAGTTTTCGTTAGTAGTTATATGTATGTAAGTTCTGGTACGTTTTTTCATGGTCTGTTTAGCAAGTGTCGGGTGGCTAGACAGACATATCTTAGAGATGAATGAAGTGCGATACCCTAGTCACACTTCAATTAGAGCCATTATGAGCAAGGCATTGCCAAAGAGAATAAATTGTGTCTAGTACAATAATTACTACGAGCAATTGAAGGTGAGGCGGTGCCTAACAACGAGCGAACTAAGTGAGAGACTACCGACCGTGATTCCCTAGTCTCAAACTTGGGGAACGGCGAAGCTCTGATTACGCTCGATTGGGCGATGAAACTGCTTCCCCTCTTCGCACGTGAGAAGACTACGGATTATTACGCCAAGCGTGGAATTTCTTGGCATATTAGTCACGTTCTTGCCAGAATTAATGGCGAACTGACTCAGCATACTTTCGTTCACATTATGGAAGGAGATCTTCAGGTACGTTTTTCATATTACTTCTTATGATAGTACAGTCAAGGTGCCTATCTTCAGGACACAACTGCCGTTACTTCAAATATCGCTCATGCCCTCCTTGAACTATCTCGTGTTGGAATTAAGAAAGTTCATCTTAGGTCCGATAATGCCGGTATGTGATAATATATTCTTCATGTACGTAATGATCGTATTATTAGAAATGCTATTATTTTATCACTTTTTCTTTGCCAGGATGTTACAAAAGTAGCGCTACGATCGCCAGTCTGCATGACGTCTCAGCAAGAACTAACGTGGAGATCGCTTCGTACTTCTTCAGTGAGGCTCAGGCAGGGAAGTCGGCTTGCGATCGCTTCGCTGCAGTCGTGAAACGTAAAGTTCACGATTACGTGGACTCTGGACATGACGTCAAAAATGCAGACGAATTTTTTCAAGCTGTTCTTCATGGCAGTAAGCAACTGTCGGGACTATCTGTTTACGTCAGAACCCTGACAAATGCCAAAGCTTCGACAACGAAAATCCCCGGGATTTCAACCCTCAATACGTTTGTGTTTGAAAAAGAAGGAGTACGCGCCTACAGGCACTCTCGCATCGGCTCTGGAAAAGTTGTTCCATATTCCACAATGACTTCGAATGTCGTGTTTTCAAGCACCCGGAGGAGCGGAGGCAAACTCAGCCACATGGTCGATTTCTGGTCGACACCTGGAAAGCGCATGCGCTCAGAAGAAAGCACAACCTGTGACCCACCGCTTGATTCGACTAAAGGCGATTGTGCAGCCGAAGACTCCGACACATGCGCGCTTGAGACATATCTGTTTCGGTGTCCCGAAGAGGCATGCATGTCTGAATTTCTCAGCTCGCACCAACTTGCGAGACACCTTCTCATTGGCAAGCATAACTACATCCCGGAGCGCTTCACTTTACGTGACATTTCCTTACAGTATTATACCTGTGCACTAGAAGGTGTTCAGGAGAAGCGTTTCTACCCTGAGGTGCAGGCCGCAGTTGCATCACTGCAGGTTTGATAACTCAAAGTTTCGCTGATGGTGAGAAGAACACGGAAAACGCTGTTCTCAACACATTTATAATTATATATATATGTATATATTTATATATAATGTATATATATCCTTTGCTTTAGGAAACTACTGAAAGCGGAAAGAAAACTAAGGAAGGATGGGCACTTCGTGACCGCAAGAAAGGGGAGCGACTTCCCGAACGCTCCAAGGAATTTATCAAGAATATCTTCGAAGAAGGGTGGCGTACTAAAGTAAAAACTGACCCTCGCGCCGCAGAGCAACGTATGCGAAACGCAGTGGACAGCCAAGACAAGCTGTTATTCGCACCACATGAGCTTCTAAATTATCGCCAAATAGCTTCCATCTTCTCACGCCTCGCTCAGCAACAAAAGAAAGTTAGGAAGAATAATCGCTGGATGCAGAGAACAAAAATATCTCTTATAGAACCCACCAATTCCGACTGAATCTGAGGAAACAGATGCGGTGCTCCAGGACCTGTTCACGCAAGAAGGAGACGAAGAGGAAGAATTTGAAACTGACCCGCAGTTTGACATCACTGCTGATCACAGGGTAATTGCGCATGCCCAAACCGAATTAGCTGAAGATGTGGAGAACCCATCGGAAACAACCGAAGGAACACATTTTAAAGATGAATTACGATAACAAAGCTTCCGATCTGCAATAATCAAACTTTTTTAGTTCGCAATTTGTCTGCTTAAAATTGTATGGCTAAAAATAACTGATTGCTGTTACTGGATTTCTATTTCAATATTATATGCGTTCGAATTTCTAAAAAATGTATTGGAAAGTGTGGTTAGAACTACTTTTAAGAATAATGATAAATTCATTGAATATATGAGGACTTAACAATATATTCGGCACCACTTTGCAAGATCATATACCTATTTGGCACAGTGTCTGACAAACCGAACACAAAAGTACTGTAAGAGAATACTGTCTGACAATCCGAACACAAAAGTACTGTAATTTATACGTGATGTTTGTCATCATTCAATTGATTTCATTGTAATGAAAGCTATCTTATCTTGGTTATTGTACACGTTCAGAGTTTATTTAGTGTTCACAAAATGTGCGACTGCCCCCCTAACACGACATGTATGGAAGTCACGAGGTTTGAGTTCACCTGCGTGTGCGCGGATGGCTTTTCTGGAGTGATGTGCACACCTGGTAAGCAGAACAGTTTTTTTTACTAATTATACGCATTTGTTAGGCATTACATTCCACTTATTTTTTTCTTTCAGTCGACGACCACGGAGTATCTGCCAGTCTTTGCGTCATTTTCGCCGTTGTCGCCATCATCATTTTTCGTACATTTTACAGATACGAAAAGGAACCAAAAAGTGCAACATTCAGAATTGATGAAATCAAACTCGGGAAATCTGCAAAATAAACATCTGTTCTGAATTCAGTATGCTGAATGGAGCAGAATGATATATTGGATGAGTAAGAAACATTAAAATTTCAAGAAAAGTTACCAAATGCGGTTCTGTCAGTTTGGGCGCGACGGCCTTTGGAAAATCGATACTGTAATTCGTAGGGACGTCATATCCAGATGTAATGGATATATGTTGTATAGAATTTTGTCGCGTACTGAATAGTACTATCCGCATTCTGTTCTCGCTGAAATAATTGAAACTACAGCGATTCGAATAGTTTTAGGTCATTTTCGGACAATGGCTGAAAAATCGAAAAATGGGTTTTTTTCATGGAAGATGATAATTTTATGAAACTTTAATGTAAAGCTTTTTTGAAAAGAAGCACGTGCTGAATCGAATGAAATGGTTCATTTTATGTTACAACAAGAATTTAACTTCTTTTCACGCATTCCTTGAATCCTAAATATCCGAGGCACCAATATTTGAACCTATTTTCCACCCCTTAGGGGTAGTGTACGCGAAGCGAAAAGAATATATGTTATACAGTTTTTAATGCTCTACATTTTGAGATATAACACCCACACACAAATGAGTATAAGGTACTTTGCCGTCAAATTCAAATATTAAAAGTAATTTTTCGATGTGAAAATGAAATAGTTGACTGAGACACCTGGGCTGTGTTTGTTCAGAATCCAACGTTGATTCCGCTAAAAAAAAGAAAATTGAAAAATATTGATGTTAAAGAAAGTTATGGGGACTTAAACTTTTTCCATACATTTGCATGCCCAGGCCACAAAAAATTTTTTTTAACAAAATTGACCTTCTAATTTTGTTCATAGTGCACATAAGTACCCCTGATTAAATTTTGGATAGCCAAATCAAAAATTTTTACCCGGGGCAGGCCCCCATGGAGGGCTGCTTGATCCTTACAGAGAGGCTCTCTTAATGAGCAGGTGAGGAAGACTTCGAAGCAAAAGTAAAAGATGATGAAGTAATCGATGCAAATGCGACTGTTCGCAATTGCACTTTGGTTATCGGTTCATAGAGCACTTTTTCCTTTTTTTCTTTTTCTTTTCTTTTTCTCTCCGACTGCAGTATACCACGTCATGGGTAAACTTAATGGAACTCTCCCTCTACCTCTAACTATCTCTTCCACACTCACGCGCGCTATCTCTCTCTCTCTCTTTCTCTCTCTCTCTCTCTCTCTCTCTCTCTCTCTTTCTCTCTCTCTCTCACTCGATGTGTCTCTCGATGCTTGACTCAATGAAGAAACTACATATCTCTATTCTTGTCAAAAGTTCGTGGCCTGACTTGACGCTGTGGACGCATTCAAGATGTACATATTATTCAAGATTATTTTTCCGCTCGAGATAATTCGAGAGAAGAAGAGAGAAAGACACATAAGTAGAAAAGAGACATAAACGGGCCAATATTTGTCAATTCTTCTGTTTGGAGAATAAATAAATAAATAGAGAGCCTGAAATAGGAAGGCTTCTAATAGCTACTGTAAAAAAAACTTTTCCGAACCAATTTTTATAGTCTTTTAACTTAGTAAAAAGTGGAAATAAATGATTTAAACTTTCCTGTAGTACGTTTTTGACAAATTCGAATTGATTCACATTCATAAAACCATTAGTCAAATATTCTCGGAAAGGCACTTTTAAGGTATATATAAAATCGAAATGCTAATGTCCTAAGCGGAGACTGAATGATGAGGATACTGTAATGTTCTGCCGTTGACTCCAGCTCCAACTATGTGGCTTCTTATGGATGTAACCTTTCTCTCTCTCTCTCTCTCTCGCTCTCTCTCTCTCTCTTTCTCTCTCTCTCTCTCTCTCGCTCTCTCTCTCTCTCTTTCTCTCTTCCTCTCCGCAGTGAGCAAGACAAAGGAATAGATAGGGATTTGCGAAATAAAAGGACAAGGCAGGCCAAACTATAGTTTTAGAGGGCAAGGGACAAAGATTTCAGGCCAACAGGGAGTGCACTCCAACTGTTTGCTTCTGTCAAAGTACAAAGAGTGCATGCAATCTATCAATGCAGTTCCCTCAAGGGATACAACACGATTAATTATGCCAATCAAAATATGTAGCCTCTTTAACGGGTTTGCCAAAGTTTGAGGAAATGAAGTGACGTAGTGATATTTTTTATATAGTGTAAAATGTTGTCTATTTGTATACATACGTTGCTGCGCAATGCCCGTTCACTCGCTTGAAGCGCTTTGTAAATGTCCAAATCTGCTCTCCTCGTTCTTGTCATTTCACTGGTGTAGACATTCCAAAGGCAAAATGCTCGCAACTCTTCATGCCGCAGGCATGTGAAAAGCATATGGGCATTTTTGGCGAAGTGTTATCCATCTTCTTGTTATCCATCTTTCAAACGGCTCCAGACGCAGCAAATTCGGCATGTTTGTTGGCACAGTCAAACCATGAAGCTCAAGAAGCTCAAAAAAGTCCAATAATAACTCAGCACTCAAGAGAGAGAAAGAGAGAGAGAGAGAGAGAAAAAGAGAGAGAGAGAGAAAGAGAGAGAGAAAGAGAGAGAGAGAGAGAGAGAGAGAGAAAGACAGAGAGGTGCGAATGCCAGCTGGGCATACGGCGCAAACTGTTCACAGATTGTGCCCGGCTCGATGATACACGCATTCCCAGACTTCTCCACACTATTGCACAATTCAAGGTCTCCAACTCGCTGATTTTTTACCCATGGCAGATGCTTCTTTGATGAACAATGATGACCCACAGTCTAATGCAAATGTACCCGAGCAAACATATTGTTAGTCTCGATGTGCTTACAATTGATAACTCTGCCATTTTCCATAGGTATGTATATACAGATATAAATGACATGAATATATGTCTTATAGTAAGCAAATTTGACAGTTAAAATATATATTGTCGTGACGAACACAAAATTGTTTTCAGATTAGTGGGCCACTTGTTAGAGAAGTCATCACTACAATGGTATTCACTTCGCATTTAAATGACAGCAACTCCAGACGAAGTGAAGAACTGGCGCCGAATAAATGCAATTAGTCGAACTTCACTTCTTTTCTTTGCTCGTGAAAGGAGAAGGAAGCTTGAAACGTTTTCTTCAAAGTTTCATTCGAAGACTTCATTACTCTGATAGCGTTGACAAATTCTTTTATTTTATTTTTATTTTTTGGCCAAAACTTGTAAAGGAATATGAATAAGAATTCATTACTTTGTTGTCTTTTTGTATGTACATAAAGACATTGATCTTAAGCAAGACTTGAGAGTCCTCTAACAATAAGCGTTGAGAATGAATCAACTGCCCTCTAACTTCAGATGAGGCTACGACCTCCTCTTCTCTGCAGACAAAATGCTTTGCTCATCATGCTTCTCTACTCTTCTTTGCTTCAACAATGCTCGTGAGTTGAAAAGTAGACACAGTCATTAATTTTTATTTCATTCTTTCAAAACAACTAAAATAGCACAATCCTTTCCTTGATTTTCATTATACATTTTTTCCAGTCCTAATATTTTTTATTATGAAGTATTATTAGCCGCTGTCTCTACTTCTATGTACAATTTTCTCACGCTCTGATTTCCCTTGTACTCTCGCGCTGTCCAGCCCGCTCTCTTTTGGTCCTAATTTTCGCCTTGACTCCCAAATCTCTCCGTCATCCTGTCTAACCTTCTCGATGTCTCCTCTTAAATCTTCCCTCTCCAGTTGCCTCGCCGACTTCGCCAACCTGATCCGTGTGGATCTCGCCGCCTTCTGCTCCTCCTCTGGGAAGCTGCTCCAACTCGGCGATTGCTCGCCCCACTTCTTACGCTGTCTTTCCCCGACGAGTGTACTCCTGGAGAAGTGCTCCCTCTTCGGACAGGTACTCTCCTCTTTCTCTCTCTCTCTCTCTCTCTCTCTCTCTCTCTCTTTCTTTCTCTTTCTCTACTTCTCTCGATACCTTTCCCTTACCGTGTCTCTCTCTCTCTAAATGATCTCCCTATCTCTCTCTCTCTCTCGCTCTCTCCTTCTGTCTCTAACCTTCTCTCGCTCTCCCTATCACAGGTCTTCGTAAACGGCGCTTGCGTTAGCGCGATATCACAGCCCGTGTGCGTGAACTACGAGAGAGCAGTCGCCATCGAGGACGTCCGCCAGGCGGCCAAGGTCGATCTCGCTTCTCACTTCTTCTAGCTCTCTCTCTCTGTCTCTGTCTCTCTCTCTGTCTCTCTCTCTCTCTCTTTTTGTCAGTCTCCACCTCTCTCTCTCTCTCTCTCACTTTCTATTCTTACCCGTTCTCTTTCTTTATCTCTTTCTTTTACTCTTTCTCTCTCTCTCTCTCTCTCTCTCTCTCTCTCTCTAACGCTCCCCCCCCAGCGCGCCCTGTTCTGCGCCTCGCAACCGCCGGGCGTCTACTCGGCGTCCTTTGGTGGGGAGCTGTGGCCGAGCAAGACGCCAGCCGACTGTCATCTCGCTGTGGCCATTCTCTGCGATGATGTCGGCGGCGAGACGAGCGTCTTTGGCTGCGCGCCAGGTCTCAATCATCACACATTTCATATTCCACCCTCAAAGGAGCCAAAAACTCAAGTTTTAATTCACGCCTTTTTGCAAGTGTTTTATGGAGAGAAATTTAAATAGATTACGGTAGAGTTTCATGCACATTTAAGAGAGCTCTTCATTGAACAGCACGATACTGAGCTCTCCATGGCATCCATAACCTTTAAAATCCCGACTTATTCTCTCGATTTCTCGCGCACGAGATTATGCGCGCAACCTGGAAAGACATACATGCATACATATATATCACAGGTTATCACTTTGATGACGCCAGTTTCGGATGCGTGCCTCAGACGTCGATGGAGTGGATTCACGCGTGCGCCGCGCATCCAGCGGGTATTCACTTCTTTATCAATCGTCTCTCCTCTAAATCCTTCTAGCTATTTCTCTCTTTTCTCTGTTTCTGCTTCTAGATACATATATATATCGACATATGCATACATACATATATCTAGCTCTCTCTTTCTCTCTTTCACTCCTTCTATCACTCTCTTATGCCTAATATCATTACTTTCTCTCTCTCTTTCTCTCTCTTTCTCTTTCTCTCTCTCTCTCTTTCTCTTCTCACTCTCCCTATCATTCTCTACTTCTCTCCTTCTCTCTCTCTCTCTGCTCTCTCTTCCCTCAGGCGAGCCGCTCTTGTTGACTCATCTGATCGGTCAGTACTGTGTCTTCCACCACGAGCCGAAGTCGTCAAAACAGAACACGTCATCATTTGACCTTTTCTCCGACAGAAGCAGCAAGAAGAAGAAGCGAGACACGTTCAGCTTCATGAAGAACTGCTGGTTCAGGTCTCATCGATTCATCCATCCTTTCACTTCCAGAGTCATCGAGTTGCTATCATGGAAAAAGAAAATGTTGCCAGGGATGAAATAGATATACACATGTAAATATTTGAGTACAAGTTCATAAGAGTGTTTAGACATAAGAGCTCTTCGGTCATTTCAGATAAGTGATCCGATAAATGTACATATGTATTAATGCACATACATATATGTATGAATGAAGCCCCTCCTTGGTAAATGCCTACATATGTACATATGCACCTCTTATATTTATATTCCTTTTTTGTTCTGATTATGCCCATCACACTTTTCTCTCTCTCTTCTCTCTCTCTCTTTCTCCAGTTACATTGACTGCCCAACACTGTCACTCGTCAACTGCAACGACGGCAACCGCGAGCTCTGCGGCCCAACCGAGTGTCCGCCAATGAATCTCTGCGGGTAGGTGTCATTTTCACATCATTTTGTCACCTGCGTGTAGATTTAATGACATCTGATGCATCGTTTAATGGCCCCATGGGTTATACAATATTTCTAACAAAGTTTAGAAATATATAGTACTGATTTCGATCGAGTTGTGGGATTATTTTAGAGCTATTAATCTTTTCGGAGCCTTCAAATAAGAGTGTTTATTTAAGCTTACAGTATACATGTAGTTTGTCGACAATAATTTCGGAACTGTTGAAGCACTTCTCCCATTTAGCAATCACCTCTGGGAGTTCACATCGGCTGGCGACGCCTGCAGCACGTTCGGCTTCTTCTGCGACAATCTACTGCCCATGCCGTTTGTCTGCGACGACGGACAAGTGTTCAGGTATGCATCAACTACAGTATGCCAGACTGTCGCGAGTCACTAATTGTCGCGGTAGGACCCAAAAGGATCCAATTATGACCATTCTCCTTCACAGAGAGGGCATGTGCCACGATGCGCCTCGCGAATGCCGCCTCTGCAAGACGGGCGAGCGACGTCGTCGTGACTGGCACAGCTGTGGCAAGGCAAGGGGCCATATTCAAATTTTTTTATTATTTTTTTTTTCAAATTAACAAATTAATTCAATTAACTATTACACACATGTTTAAAGAAATTTGTAAAAATATTATTCGCATTATCTTCTGTACCATGAAGAATTTATTACTGATTTAATAAATAAATAAATTTAAAGGTAGTTAAATGAATATTATAAAAATGAACAAAATTTAAAGTACGAAGAGTGCATTGGCGGCTCATGGGTGAATCGGACGTGTCCCTTCGGCTTCTCGTACGTCGAGCGAGACCGAGTCTGCTCGAACATCGAGACGTGCCCGATCGAAGCCATTGTACGACATCTTTCTCTTTCTCTTTTTCTCTCTCGCTGTCTCTCTCCCACTCTCTCATTCTTGTTCTTCATTCCCCTCTCTCTCACTCCATTAATTCTCTCTCTCACATTATTTCTCTGATTGTATCATCTTTCTTCATCCCCTCTCTCACTCTCTCTCCTTCTATCTCTCTCCCAGTGTGAAGACGGCACGGCAGTGGTAATCAGCTGCAACGAGTACATGCTGTGCTCCGCCGGCGAGTTCATCCCTCACTTGTGCCCCGACTACACTCGCTATAGCCAAAAGGCGGGCCGCTGCGTCGAGGACTACTCGTGTGCGCCCGCTATGGTCTCACAAATTTCACCATTCTGCCAGGAAAAAAAAATTGTGTTTTTTTTTCAGTCAAATAATTAATAAAAATTTTAACAAGTTTTTATCGTCCTTTCAACAAAGAGTGTGCGCACTTGAAAAAAAAGGGTTTTGGCTCTCTGAAAAGTATATATTTAAGATGGTTTGGTCGGTTGGTGCACGCTTTAAGCAACTTATTAGTATTTAAATGAATCAATACTGAACGATATGTTACACAGGAATCAATCTGCATCCCTGGTGACATTGTTCAGACTACAAACTGCAGGACCTTCCAGAGATGCTCGGACTGGGGCAGGTTTGGTGGCGTCACATTCTTCCTCTGATCTTTTTTGATGCGCCCGAGCATACCGTAACCTTTCGTTCTATCAGTTACGAGACGGCGCCCTGTCGCGAGAACGTTACCGGCCACTTTGTGCCCGAGTGCTCGGATTGCGCGCTCAAGCAGCCGATCCCGTTGCCCGAGTCGCCGATGCAATGTTTCAAGGCACTCTTGAACACACTATAAATATTATTTTAAAAAGATTTTATTTCCCTCGCCTTGGAGTTAAGAGATATAAACAAAATAACATTTGTAAAACTAACAAATATATATATATATATATATAAACTAATTTAGGGTGAAACAAAGTCGCACGAGACCGACTGCCAGGCGTACTACGAGTGCTCGACCACACTCAAGTGGAAACTTGCGAGGTGAATTCCATTTCTCAGCGACCTACACATACTGCATACATACATATCTATCATTACTATTTTGCATAAACATAAGTTCATACCTCGCTGATTGTGAGAAATACACTGTTTAAACATAGTATAACTGGAAGAAATCTTCTTCGATTGTTGATATATGTATGTATGCAAATGATACCTTTGAGATGCTCGAAGCCAGACACGGCGTACGATCCGGTGAAGGCCAAGTGCACGTCGTCAAGGCTGCTCGATCCGATGGCATGCGCCAAGGGCGGCAAGGTCGCCGTCTGCAGAGAAGGAGAGGTCAGAAGATTAGAGAGAGAGAGAAGATGGAGACGGTTAGAAAGAGAGAGAGAGAGAGAGAGAGAGAGAGAGTGAGAGAGAGAGTGAGTGAGAGAGAAAAGTTGATTACGAGATAAATACAAAGATATATATAAAGAAAGAAGAAAGAGAGGGAAGGAGTCATTAAGAAAGCGAGAGATATAGAGAGAGAGAAAAGGGAGAGAGGGAGAGTAGGAAAGAAAGAGATAGAGAGAGAGAGAGGAAGAGAGAGAGAACGCTTCGCAGCGAGCGCTGATCCCATTGACGAAATGTCGCGCTGTGCTCGAGTGCGTGGGCGGAAGATGGCTCGAGCTGTCCTGCGGCAAGGGCTGTGTTTACGGTAATTCTCTATTTCTCTCTGTCTCTCTCACTCTTTTTCTCTATTTCACTCTCTGTCTCTCACTCTAACTCTCTTTCATGTCTCTTTCTCTATACTTCCAGCCACCTCTTATGTCCTCGCTTTCCATGGGAACGGTCACCAACAAAAAAAAGTGCATTTTCAAACTGTGGTCTATTTAAACCTTTCGTTTTATCGTTCACTAATTTCGCAATGACTTTCTGCGCCTACAAGGAAATGAAGGGGCGGCAATTAAAATACGATATATATTGACTAATATAGTGAAGTTGATAATATTTTGAATGTTTCTCTAGACGAGTCATCGGGCGGTTGCAAGAAGCACGGCGTTTGTGAGGAGGAGCTGAGTGCTTCGTATGCGAGTGGGAAGACTTTTATTTTCTTATAATATTTTGCATTATTATTAAGAAGCTAAAAATTAATGTGAAAATATTTTGTCACAACAAACGATCATATTAAATTTACAAGATTTAATTTAATCAAAGAGGAAATTAACAGAGAAAGTGAGCTTTAGATTAAAAAAAGTTTGATTTCCCAAATAAAGGACACGGACATGCTCGACATCACAGCAACAACAACAAGCATCATCACGGTCACCACCATGAGGGTGACGCCATCGAGGGTGAGGAGGACGAAGAGGAGCGGCTGCCTTTCGCGGAGTTCCTGCCGCCGCAAATGTTCCCGCCACAGCGCCCGAATGGCTTTCCCGGACCCCTCTCGCCTGGCGAACAGTCGCTAGGTATTTATTATAATAATTAATAATAATAATAATAATTATTATTATTTATTATTTATTATTCTTTTTCTCGCCAGAAATCTAAATATGTTTTCAATATTAATATTCCATGCCATTTTTAAAAGCCAATGGCTGATTATGATATTTTTTTTTGGCAAGTCACCAATTTTTTAAAGAAAATAATTCGCCCTTTTCCGTGCAACCGCGCGAGTTGCCAAATCGCTGGCCGTCGAGCGGAGACGGGCTCGACTCTCCGGTGCAGCGGCCGGGCGCTTTCCGTCAGCCGTCCTTTCCGCCGGCGCCGCCGCCATCCTCTCATCATCTTCCGCCAGCATTTCCGCCGGCACCGCCACCGCCACCACAATCGCCGTCTCATCATCAGCAGCAGCAGCAACAGCAATATCCGCAATACTTGTGCCAGGTTGGCAAGTTGCCAGAATGTTCCGGGTATATTTTCGAACTTGAGGTAGTTACGTATATATGTTACTTGCTACATAACACTTGGAAAGTGCAAGCACGATGGTGGCCGGAGAGGGCAATATCTATCTCACGAGATGGGTCTGCCAATATAGTAGCGCTAAAGGGCTTACAATTAGAATAAGTGCATGCATGTAGATGGAGGGGAATTGTGCAGATAAGCAAATATGCAAATGTGAGGTATATAGGCATATGTACATATATAACGGAATATTGCATTCCGAACCCTTCCTTCCTGCCTGCCCTTTCCATCATTAACATAGCTAAGTGGTATTCCATTATCATTGTATTTTCATGGCATTCCTAGTCATTCCCTACTCCAGTCTCTTCGTGAGCGGTTGATTTCGTTATTTTTGGCTTGATTCCCGGAGATTAGCCTGCGATTCTTCTGCATCGAAAGGCAGGAATTGACTGAAAAAGAATGTCTTGTTATTTAACATGGCACTTGCCCGAAGTCGGTGCACACTCTACGTAAGCAAACTCGCCATTACGTCAACGAGGAAGGAGTTCAAAGCATATAGCTTCTATGCCTCCGTGACAGTCAGCAGAGTACGCCAGTAGCCAAAATCTCGGACATCTACGCAATTTTGTATCCTGACAAGGAGAACATTCGAGATTATCACATCTCTACGTCTCTCTTTGAGCAGAAGCTTTGTGAAGTGCAAATACACATTGGCAACAATAACAGGGCTTTATTCATCGCCTCTCACAAGGGCTCATCTCCGTGAGTGGGATAAGAGGCGGGCGTTCGTGCGAGGGACGACAGCTTGTCTCGGCTGCTGGTGTCTCCTTGAAGGTGGGCGGCGGGTCCGTTGAGAGCTTCCAGAATCTCACGAAGCAGCTGGTCCATCGTATCCAGGCGACGGTTCAGCGAGGCATTATGCTCCTCAATCATCCTGATGAAGGCGAGCACGCGTGCTTCGAAAGAGGATGAAGAAGGCGTTCGCGACTGGCTCGTCTCGTGCAGCCCGGAGCGGCTTCGGCTGATCCCGCGATGGCGAGGGAAGGGGCGAGACATTCTTACGCGGCAGATTCCAGCGACTCTGATGAGCCTTGCTTCCGCGATCGCCTTTTATAATAATCATTTCTCTGCATATTTGCACTTTTCTGATCGTTTGCATACTACGACTTTTTCGAATTGCTGATGTAAGTATCCTTCACTTACCAAACTGCTCTTTTTTCTCCTCTAGCACGTTCGCGTTCATCATTTTTCGGAAGGTGACTTGAGAAGATTCGGTGGTTGCTGTGTTTCACAGTCCTATGCCGTTCTGGCGACACTCCTTTGTTTGTCCGTTAGCTCACGCGGACACTGGGGGGGGGCGTGACCGGGAGTTGCATAAGGTCGAGGTGGTAGACGAAGTATAAATACTGTATTTTCTCTATTAGTGCCCCTCCCTCTATTAGAACCCCCCCCCCCCTTTAATAGTGCCCCCCTCTCGCGAGGGTATTGAAAAATAGTACCCCTCCCTCTAATAGAACCCCCCCTCCAATAGTGCCCCCCCCCCTATTAGTCTAATATCTCGGCTCGAGATGTACCTCGAATGGATTCTGGAGGCTCTTCCCAATGAATTAATTACAAATTCATTCAAAATTTACAGTAAAATGGATCTTCCGGTGATGATTCAATTGAAGAAGAGCTAAAAATCTCTTTTGTTAGAAATAAATTGTTGTTTACAAACTTTTAGCCAATCACATTGAAAAATAGTACCCCTCCCTCTAATAGAACCCCCCCCCCCTCAAATAGTGCCCAGTCTCGCAAGGGGATTGAAAAATAGTGCCCCCGGGGGCACTAATAGAGAAAATACGGTAACTTGTTCACGAATGCCCATCTTGAATACATACATACATATGTCATACGCAAAAAAATATAGTTGTTCCTTTTCAGGGTTCCAAATACATATGCATACATACATATGTACATACATACATACTTAGTTAGCACGAATAGATGCCAGGATACTTTGCTATATGGTAAGTAAGTAGTAAACAAGTAAACAAGCCAGCTTCTTCGCAGGGCGACTACTCGCAGCCCGACTCGTACGACGACACGTGGTACTGGCGCTGCGAGGACGACGGCTACTTGCAGCGGACGCAGTGCCCGCAGGGCACGCACTACGACCCGGCGAGGAAGATGTGCTCGAGCAGGTCGGAGCGGTCAAGTCATTTGGAGGGCATTTTTCAACTTTTTGGCACAGAGCCAGTAACATCAGAGCCCTCGAAATAAGTAAAGAAAATTCCCGGAAACCAATTTTTCTAACCGTTTAAAGAAAAGGACCACAGTGTTAAATTGGGAGAGTGGAAAAATAGAGGTCAACCAATGTAGATACCACTCGACATCGCCCGGAAGCCAGCCGTACTGCCAAGACTATGCGACGCAGTATCTGCCTGCATGCGGCGAGTATCGGTTGCTACTTTCCATGTCGTTCTCATCTAGCTAGAACAAATCGAAACTCTGGCAGACTTTACTTGCAAGTTCATGAACCTTTCTGTTTCATCGCTCTATATTAGACGCTCTCAATATCCATCTTACCATAACCTTTTTCTCATTATAAATTAAATAACCTTTTTCTCATTAAAATATTAAACGCTCTCAATATCCATCTTACCATAACCTTTTTCTCATTATAAATTAAATAACCTTTTTCTCATTAAAATATTAAACGCTCTCAATATCCATCTTACCATAACCTTTTTCTCATTATAAATTAGATAACCTTTTTCTCATTAAAATATTAAACGCTCTCAATATCCATCTTACCATAACCTTTTTCTCATTATAAATTAGATAACCTTTTTCTCATTAAAATATTAAACGCTCTCAATATCCATCTTACCATAACCTTTTTCTCATTATAAATTAGATAACCTTTTTCTCATTAAAATATTAAACGCTCTCAATATCCATCTTACCATAACCTTTTTCTCATTATAAATTAGATAACCTTTTTCTCATTAAAATATTAAACGCTCTCAATATCCATCTTACCATAACCTTTTTCTCATTATAAATTAGATAACCTTTTTCTCATTAAAATATTAAACGCTCTCAATATCCATCTTACCATAACCTTTTTCTCATTATAAATTAGATAACCTTTTTCTCATTAAAATATTAAACGCTCTCAATATCCATCTTACCATAACCTTTTTCTCATTATAAATTAGATAACCTTTTTCTCATTAAAATATTAAACGCTCTCAATATCCATCTTACCATAACCTTTTTCTCATTATAAATTAGATAACCTTTTTCTCATTAAAATATTAAACGCTCTCAATATCCATCTTACCATAACCTTTTTCTCATTATAAATTAAATAACCTTTTTCTCATTAAAATATTAAACGCTCTCAATATCCATCTTACCATAACCTTTTTCTCATTATAAATTAGATAACCTTTTTCTCATTAAAATATTAAACGCTCTCAATATCCATCTTACCATAACCTTTTTCTCATTATAAATTAGATAACCTTTTTCTCATTAAAATATTAAACGCTCTCAATATCCATCTTACCATAACCTTTTTCTCATTATAAATTAAATAACCTTTTTCTCATTAAAATATTAAACGCTCTCAATATCCATCTTACCATAACCTTTTTCTCATTATAAATTAGATAACCTTTTTCTCATTAAAATATTAAACGCTCTCAATATCCATCTTACCATAACCTTTTTCTCATTATAAATTAGATAACCTTTTTCTCATTAAAATATTAAACGCTCTCAATATCCATCTTACCATAACCTTTTTCTCATTATAAATTAAATAACCTTTTTCTCATTAAAATATTAAACGCTCTCAATATCCATCTTACCATAACCTTTTTCTCATTATAAATTAGATAACCTTTTTCTCATTAAAATATTAAACGCTCTCAATATCCATCTTACCATAACCTTTTTCTCATTATAAATTAGATAACCTTTTTCTCATTAAAATATTAAACGCTCTCAATATCCATCTTACCATAACCTTTTTCTCATTATAAATTAAATAACCTTTTTCTCATTAAAATATTAAACGCTCTCAATATCCATCTTACCATAACCTTTTTCTCATTATATTTACTCATTATAAATAATATTAAAAAGAGCTGAAAGTCTAATACATAAGTTGACTCCAAACGTGCAGCATCTGCTACAAGCAAGAATGGCGCCAGGGCGTCTGCCCGGACAACCAGTGCTTCGTGAACGGACGATGTGATGAGAGATACAAGTGTCCGATCCAGAAGCCAGGTTACGGTGGCAAGGGTGAGAGAGATGAGAAAGAGAGAGAGACAATCAGAGAGAATGAGAGAAAGAGACACAAAAGATCATTAAAGATTATCACCCGCCCGCTGCACCCGGCTGCTTCTATGGGGCTGTCCGTCCTCACCAGCAGGTTTCTTAGGACAAAGAAGCATTCAATAATTTACATATCTATTTCATCAATTGAATACTCAGGATCCTCTCTGTTACGACGTCTGCGACTACAGTGGCTGGCAGAAGAGGGAGTGCGCGAAAGGCAGTTATTTCGATGCTAGTGTTGGTTAATTATGTATATATTTTTTTTATTTTTGAAGCAGTCATTTATTTCTTTGCTTTTTAAATCTTGTTCAGAAAATGTGGCACCATTCTGAGTCCAATTAAAACAGAATAATATTTTTTATAAAGTGAAACTACGAAAGAAAGCTCATCCCTTTCAGCTTTCACAATGCGTCGCGTACTCTGCGTCCTCCAAGCAAGGCTATCATGACTCGCCGCCGGCTCCGCCCCCCAACTATCACCCGCCTTCGTTCGAGTGCTACGATGGCCAGACCAAGACCGACCAGTACGACTGCACAAAGTTTAAGGTGCATTTTGACAATTAGCGTCCGTTTCTGTCCTTTCTCCTATTGGAGGGACGCTAGAGATGTTATTTAAATTGGCGCGAGCCTCAACTGTGAGTTATCTGAATTTTCCTGACAGTTGTAGTCGTGTCTCTCCAAATGACCCTGTGTCAGGCAAAATGGGGTGAGTTTTTTATGCTCCTTTAAGCTGTGCGTCCACGGCCGGTATGAGACGCGCTCGTGTGACTACGGAGCAGGCTTCCGGAACGGATACTGCGATCCAGGATATCGATGCAATGCATACACTGAGCCATGCCAGGTCAGGAGAGGAAGTTGGAGAGAGAGAGGGAGAGAGAGAAAGCGAGAGAGAAAGAGAAAGAGAGAGAAAGGAAATGAACGGAGAGAGAGAGATAATTAGAATGGAGATTGAAGAGAGAGCGATTAAATTATAATGAAATAAGAGAGAAAGAGAGAGTGCGTGAATTATACACAATAGTGAAGACAGAGAGCGAGAGTGTTGAATAACGATGGAGTCTGAGAGAAAGAGAGGGTGAGAGAGAGAAGAAGAAGAGAGAGCGGGAGAAATAAGAATGGTTGTGTTGAAGGAATCGTCCGGGATGAATGGCTATCTCCGCGACCGCTCGAACTGCTCCAACTTCTACCAATGTGCCAGTGGCCTCTGGGTGCACATGCCATGCAGCGCGGGCACCTACTGGAATCAGCGGCTGACCATTTGCGACCATATGGCCAATGTGCCAGAGTGCGGCTATAATGGCCAGCCGAGCAGCTACACGTAAGCCACACCCACCCGTCCACCCCAATCCCACGTGCATCTCACCAAACATTACGAAATTCATGTTTAAATACTGATAAAGTTGCTCTCATTCTTGATAGTTGCCGGCTTCATGATATCATTAAAGGGAATGAATGAAGTATGTATGTACATATGTAGTCATGAAGACGCGACTGTGGGGCTTTGAAGAGTAAAGCGCTCGTAGTGGAATTCGTACACATCTGACGTCTTTGGAGAAGGAGAGGCACAAATGACTGGAGAACAAATCTAATTGGAAGAATAAGACAAAATTATAACGCAAAAAATGCGTTAGAGAAATTTTTTTTACGATGAAATTGGTAACCGAAGAAGTGAAAATAAGATCCACCACTTGTATTGAAGAACAACGAAGAGCGTTGTGAGCGTGATGATTGTCGGCACAAAGTCAGCAATCGAGAAATACAAAGAGAACTGTGAGAAGGCATATGCGTTTATATAATAAATAATGAATAATGAATAGTAAACGAATTTTACAAAAGTAGACAGTATATAAAATATATAAGTAATTTGATACTGGAAAGATTGCGTTCTCGATAGCGGCATGATGTGATATGTCGAAGAAGGACAGTAGAAAGCAGTACGATTGCCGCGATGAGAATCGCCGGAGTTTGCACGTGAATGGAGAGTGCATGAAACGAGATTGCAAATTATTAGACGACAATAGGGAATATTTATTTGAATTTGTTAATAATTCAAAACGTAATGCAGAGAATAATACTTCAAATTCTATATTATCGAGAACTGAACAAAAAAATGGCATCACGCCATAATCATAATTAGCTGGCGATTCAAGTTGAACTTCGTCAGGAACTAAGACTAATTATTACGATTTGTCGACATGAAGTCAGATTTGCTGATTGTTACATACAAACTTACATACATAAATGCCTTAAGTTCTATTTCATGCATTAGTTGTTGTTGTTTGCTGGAGTATTGAAGGAGGCATGATTGTACTGGGACACAGCGGTTTTGCTGTCACTGGCTGGAAAATGCTACAGAAGCAAAAGTATTGCAATTTTTTTTCTATTTATTTATTTATTTATTTTCATAACAAGTCTCTTGTAACTGATTACAGGAAAAATTGTAGTAAATTCGTTGCTGTTCAAGAAAGCACAACTTTCTAAAAAGACTGATATCCTCTTTCAGCGATGCCTTGAAAAATGGTGCTCTTTTCATCTTATATCGTTTAGAAGAATGAGCTGTTTTAATGGAGCCTGCTGATAATAATCGGCTCGGAAATGTCGAAATCAGGATTTCATCATCTTCTAGAATGTTATTTAGGAATAGTGTGTTTGTTAGGAAAAGAAGTAGTTTTGCTATGTAATCGAAAAAAATGTTGCGAAATTTCGAAAGGTTGGCCGCGTGCGAAAAAAAAAATGTTCCTGACTTATTACGAAATCGTAAGAAAACTGCATATTCTAATCGTCTGTTAATCCAGTTAAAAACGAAATAAAAGGCGAAATCCGAGTGTTCGCCCATCATTCCTCGCGTCTTCTCCTCTGGAGTTCTGTCGTCTCTGGGTCAGCTCTCCTCTCCTCTCGCTCGTTTCTTCCTACCTCGTCTCATATAGTGTGTTATAATATCTCAATCTGCAGTAATGATTTGTTATTCAAGTATTAACCTACATACTCTAGATTAATTTACATTATCAATAAAGTTCCCAAATTACTTCATAATGGAAATTGCTCTTCCTTTGCAATGAATGCTGCTTCGCCTCTTCTTCGTTCTCCTTTTCATTGGAGCATTGCTGGTTGATACGAAGCGTATTATGGTGAACTTCCATCTCACGTGCGCGGGCTTTATGAATAAGACCACTGCCAAAGTCCGCCTCTGGGACTACCACTATGTTGGCGGTGAGCTTATATGGAATTCTACATTTTTTCATTCCATGAACAACAACTCGTATGGGAACAAAAAAAAAAGAATCTCGCTCAAGCAAAGAAATTGATGTCCGTTGAGAGTCGTTCGGACAACACTGACCTTGTATAGCTAAAGTTGAATCATAGCTGAAGCATAGCTGCAGAAAGAATAGGAGGGACCCCTTTTAAAGATTTGGGGACTCGTTAAGACAACATATCTTGGAGAATTCTACACAATTCATCATTTGCTTCAGCCGATACGCTCGTTTCCGAAGTAGATGGCATCGAATTCAACAATGGAGAATACGGACGAATCGGAGGCGACGCTGGCGGTCCCTTCTGTGTTCGTCGTTGCTCTGCAATATCTATTTCTTTTGCAGCAGCATGATTGACTTACATATTGCAGTGGAACGACTACTATATCACGGTCCTCCACTTCTGCAACACGAACTGCCCGAATGGAAAAGTGTCCTACACCGATTCTCAATCTCTGGGACTTAAATGCTTCAATCATGAAGAGCACACACTCAAGGATGCCCTGAAATGCGAGCGTTGGCTTGATCATTTGGCTACAAAGAACGACAGATGTGCTGGACCGGACGACTAGCCGTACATCATCCGCTACCCCTTCTCCAGATAAATTCTCCTCCTCTAAAGTTCTCCTCTTGCCATGACTTTGTGACTTTCGACTTTCGTAGCAATATTTGTTGGAGAATGCGCACAAAAAGGATCTTTAAAGTTATTCACTCCTGAATGCAGGCAATGAAAGAAGACATTGTGAGACCTAACAATAAGATTACGAAGTAATCGACACGATTTCGTCATCTTAATCTGAAAGTGCCATCTTATTTTAAAAGAGAAAAAAAAATCAAAAAACTGCTTTATGCTTCCTATCCTCTGACGATGGAACCGTCTACATACATATCTACATACGTATATAATTAATACTGTTAAAAATAGAATATATTAGATTATATGACCCGGTTTAAAAAGGCCAACGGGAGTGATTGGCCATCTTCGCCACCCTGTACACATCCTGGTTTGAGTTGTAGCTGAACAGAGAGAGAGACAGAGACAGAGAGAGAGAGAGAGAGAGAGAGAGAGAGAGAGAGGGAAAGCCAGGGATTGCGGATGAAATCCCGCATTCATCTCATTTCATTAATTTTTTCTTTCTATCTTCACTGCTAAATTTCACTACCACGTCTCACTTCTGTGTGCGTAAATAAAGTAAAGTAAGAATGTTTGTCGAAGGGAAGCGAGAGAGTGGCAGAGAGAAAGGCAAACTGGGGTGAACGGGGTGATAATTGTTTTAGCAGTTGACCTTATGTCATGCCAAAGGAGAAAAGGACACTGAAAGTGAGAGAGAGAGAGAGAGAAGTTGAGAAATAGAGAAAAGAAAGAATAGATATCAGGCTAATTGTGCGAAGGAGAATTTTTAAATACTCTTCAAAACGTGTGCCGCTTGCAGAAATTACTTAATTAAATACATACATACATACGACGTCGCAGATTCCACCAAGTCTCTCTTATGACACTTGATTCTTCTTCTTCTCTGTTTCTTGTCCTCTGCTTTCTCTCTCTACCCTTTTTCTCACTCTCCCTTTTGAATGCATCCAGTTTATTCATTTGGACTAATCGCCAAAACTAAAAATTATTATAACGGAAAACGTAAATTATTCCAGATACATAAGCAAGTATGTGTATTTTTCATGTGAAGAGGGAGAGAGAGACAGAGAGATAGAGAGAGATAGAGGGGAGAGAGAGAGAGAGAGATCGCGAAAGAGAGAGCGATTGTGATAAGCCGAGATGAAGATTTAATGGATGGAAAGCTTTAATAGGTGGAATACGACCACATCTTATGTAGCTCTCCCTCTCTCCTTATTTCTTTCGTTCTCTCTCTAATTCTATCGTATCTCTTGATTTCTCTGGTTGCCCTCTCTCTCTCTCTCTCTCTCTCACCTTTTCTCTTATTTCTCCTCTCTGGTACTCTATCCGCTCTCTCCCACGCTCTCTAGCTTTCTTTCGCTTCTTTTTTCTCTCTTCAGACTATTCTGCTTTATTTAATGAATACATGCATTGGAATACAATTGAATGAGGATCCTGAACATGTGTAATGGTTTGATAAATGAAAAAATACATACATAGAAAGTGAGAGCGCGAGAATGAGAGAAAAGCAGAGAGATGGAGCGAGAAGGAGAGAAAAAGGGAGAGGGGGAGAGAGGTGCACAGACTCAAATGCAACCGAGAAGAGAGAACAAAAGAAAAATCCAGAAACGCCTGCGGTAGTAAAGGTATTTTTTTTAATATGCTGATATTTGGCGTAAGATTATAAGTAATTTATATAGGCAGATTATTTTTGAATGCTTAGCTTTCTTGGTGATAGCATTACATATATGTATATATTTCTGCTTCCTTGTCTGAACTCTTATTCGTCTTTCTCCTTTTCCCGCCCTCTCTATTTCTCTAATTATCTACCCCTCCTTCTATCGCTCTTCTGCCCTCACTGTCTCTTTTACTCATCTCTATATTTCTCGAATACTCATATCTTCTTTCAACCTCGACAGAGCACGTTTATTCAACCGCCACAACAATTATCGCACCGTCCTGCTTCTCTCTCGTTCCCATTCGGCAATGACTATGGTGCTCACTCTCTCTCTCTCTCACTCTCTCTCTCTCTCGCCCTCTCCCCCTCGTTCTCCCTTGTACTCTTTCCCTCTCTCTCTCAACTACTACTCTCTCTCTCTCTCTCTATTTCTCTCCCCCACTCTCAATCTTTCATTTTCTATTCAGCTTCAATTCGAAAAGTTCGTGGAGATGGCCAATCACGCCCGTTGGATTTTTAGCCTTTCTGAACCGGGTCATAGAGGGCGTGGCCTGTGAAAGAGTGCGAACAGAAGGAAATAGAAACTGGGTCTGGCTGAACTTACTCATTCGCAACTCGATCGACATGGCTGATCAGTCAGCATCTCTCTCCTCGTCTTCTCCTTCAACGTCATCCTCTCCCCTCTCGGATGCAGTCGGAGGAGGATCAGATCTGCTGACCCCTCGTCCATCCCCCTCTTCAGACATGATGACAGTCTCCTTGTCATCTTCCTCTCCTCGCTCCTGCACACTTTCATCTCCTGATTCCAACCCAGGCACCATTGTCCAGAAGCAGCAGCATGACTGCACGGATGAGGTAAACGAGTGTGTCGAAGAATTTTGCATGTCTCGATCTCTAACTCTCGCTTTCTCTAACTCTCTCTCTCACTACCCTTCTCTATTTCTCTTTCTCTCGTTGTATCTTTCTCTGCAATACAGCACTCCCTAATCAACATAACAAAAATAGATTTTGAAAAAAGAACATTCCAGAATTCGCCGACTGAGACAACTTCTCTCGTCTCGGAACACGTCGTTAGTCGCGCGGAAGTTCGACAGCAACACGAGCAGCTTCTTCTCGTTCCCGCTCACTATTCTGCTACTCAGAATCATAACCATCACTCGGTTAGCAGGCCGATTTCATTTATGAATACTTTGAATATTGCATTTAAAATTGATCTGATTAAGAGCTGCGTAAACGGATAATAACTAAATAAAAAATTGCTTCTCAGGAACTCGCGTCCTCTGCTCGCAAGCGGCCATCTGATGATCAAGGCTGTTCTGCGGCCAAGCGGGTCTCGCCCCACTCCGCCGCCACTCCTGGATCCCTTCCCAACTACGGCCCCCTACCTTATTCCACGCCGTACGCTCATCATCCTTTCGCTGCGAGACCCTTGTCCATGATGTCCTGCTGCGGGCCTCCTCCACATCCTCACATGATGGAACCCGCCGCTCCGCATCGGGCCTACCATGGATACTACAGTAAGCTGTAGATTTTATACATAGTTTGAAGAAATAACTGGTCAACAATATCAGTATCACTCTCTTTCATTCATCAATAGAATTCTCTCGCTCAAATAGCACTCTTTCTCTCTCTATCTCTCTCTCCTATTGTCTCTCTCTGTCTCTCTTTATTTCTTATTCACTCACTCTCTCTCTTCTAGTGTACACTCCTCATCATATGCTGCCTCCTCCTCCGATGCCATTTTACGGCCCTGGATGGTGGCCGTCTCCTCATCCGTTCGTCCACCAAGTCGGCCATCCGCGTTCGCACCACGTGAGCCAGCAACCGACCCAGCCGTCGTCGGCCGCATCTCCGTCAACTCTTATGCCTGCCCACCCTCCAATGCAACAGCCTTGTGCCCCACTTTTGGCTATCATTCTACCCATGCACCCGGCTATCCACCACCACACCAATCGCATCCACAATTTCCGCCCGTACACCACCAGGCAGTCACATCTGTTCAGCACCAACCAGAGCAGCCCCATCTCACCAAGTCCCATACTCTTGGGAAGCAGCAGAGCCAGTCCCAAGTGCCATATCCGTCCCAGACCAACACACCACGCCAACCCCAGTGTCAGCAGAATCATTGTCAGCCTCAGGCCGAGTTCCAATCCATCTCTATGAACCAGGCCCGCCCCCAGAAGCCCCTGCCACTCCCTGCTCAGCCCAATCAGAATCAGACTAACGCCCAAGTGTCCTCACCCCTTCCCCTTCAATCTCCTCGCATCTTTGCACAGCTTCATGTGCCTCAGCATGTCCAGCACCATGCAGTCGGAGCGGAGCACCAGGAACACAACGGTAATCGAGCACACTATAATATCGCATGAATTTTTCACTCTACTATCTCATTAACTCTAATTGTAATAATACTACAAAATATTATGCTTCTGATGTATGACTCATCTTCTTGCAGACAGCGACCGTCCCTCTGCCTCATTTTCTTCTTCTTCCGGGCATTCTCTGGAATCGGTCGCCGTCACACCCGCCGAGCAGCCGCTTCAGCAGCAACCGCAGCCGCAACGCGTCGCGCCGCTCCCACTTATCGGAGAGCTGCTGACTCAGCCTGCCTACGGTGCTTTAAGAGAGAGAGGAGGGTGCGAGAGAGAGAGAGAGATAAATTTTTAAAAATTAATATAGACACCAAATCATTTTTGCAGACTTTTCCCTTGGCGGCTCGTCCTGTCTTCAGCAGCAGCTTCAGCCAATGAAAGGGGCCACGGGACTGATCGGGCAGGGCGGGGCTTCCTCTTCTTCAACTTCTGATTCTTCCTCTTCTGCTGCCACTCGTGCTCCTTTCCTTCTCCAGCAGCCGCCCCCTCAGCAATCAATCTGGGCGGTGTGGGACACGGAGGAGCTGCGCAAGCAACTCGACGGGGATGCTGAGTCGGTAGGTGAAGGAGACATAGAGCGAGAAGGAAAGAGTGTGAGAGAGAAAAGATTGAGAGAGAGAAAGTGTGTGTGAGAAAGAGAGAGACAACCAGAACAGTGAACTATGAAAGAGATATTTCATTTCCAGGCGGTCGAAGACGCGCTGAGTGTGATCTGCAAGTTGTCGGCGCTGGACACGGAAGAAGTTCAGCAGCAGCAGGATCAACCTCAACTCTGATCCATTCGGTAACGATAAGAAAATCTTGCTTCTACGGATGTGAACCATCGAATTCCACTGATGAGCAATATGTTGATATTCGTTAAGGTTCTGCTTTAATCCTTGCTTTCTTCACTAATTTACAATATCATTCATTCCATGTACTTACATATGTAAATAATAATTGACTAAAATACCTTTAAAATTCCAAAAAAAGAAAATAAATAAAACTCTCAAAAAATGTGCATTTACTCCGAAATTACATGTACTCTTCCCTCCTATCACATATTCGTGTATTTTATTGTCATTTGCTGGTTTTTATCACGTATCCAATATTTCTTATTTCATATTCATAATTGTATATTCAACACATTTCCAAAACGGCAAGTACAATAATACTTCAAAAAGTGCAATCCTTCCAAGGAGGTCATCACCGGTTCCTACCACTTCTCAGGAGATGCACAACTGCACAGAGATTCATGGTAGAGAAGAGGAGAGCAATGGATATAACGGGTGATCTAATATCAACTTCCACCATCGAACCATCGTGGTGACTTCCTTTCAAGCACCAAATGTAAGATGCCTAGGCCTAAAACCTCATAGTTTTGCCCCGCTATTTAAAAATAAGTAAGCATTTACGTTAAGTCGTAAATTGTCGAATATAGAGTATTTAGAGATTTAAAGTAGACTAAATAAGATTTTTCTATTTTACAAAGAAAATATGCCTCACTCGTCGCCGTTCCCGCCGGTGGAAGTGATCGAAGAAACGATGCACGTTAAGCTCATTCGCGCCATTCGCGAGCACGTCAAGGACACACAGAAAAATAAGTTATGCTCTTAATAAGTTATGCTAGCAAAGTAGCGTGGACAAGTTACGTGGAGCAAAACATGCCAAGTGTTTGCCCTCTACGACGTCGTCGTCTCCTAAGAGTCAAAACGTAACTTTTTAAGTGAACCCCTGTAAGATACGTGAGGTTATACTTAATATGAAGCAACACAAAATAAGTTATGCTCGACCGAATGGCTCCACTCCTCAAAGAAAGGCAAGATACGTGGAGCGTAACTTATCTGAATGAAAGAAAAGTTACGATCTCATCACGAAGTAGCGATCTCGTCCGATCTGGCAAGTTAGGCAACGTCGAGCGGCGACACTTACGGGTTCACGTTCACATGCGAGCAAAAGTGCTCGCAATAAGTTTTTGTGCACTTTTACATATTTACACATATGCACTTTTCTTTTTTACATTATTTTGTTTTCGTGCAACATAATAAAATGTACATTATTCCGTAAATTTTTTTTCAGCTGTTTCTCTACGATTGTAATTGTCTTGAAATAAAAGCGTCAGTCAGTCGCGTTTTAATTGCAACTTTTCTTTTTAGAGAATTGTTGAATAAAACTGATTCTGGAAAGCAATTTTTTTTAGAAATTTGCTTATCTGCATAAAAGAAAGTTACGCTGCCTCGGCCGTGAATTCGCTAGGGTGATTGCGAATGCACACCAGGCATCACACTATTAATGCGGTGCAAGCGGGCGAAGATATTTTTTCTCACTTGTTTGATTCTAATTAGTTTTCCAAGTGATTTGCTTTTCATTTTTCGTTAGTCCGTTGTTAATTTCCTTGTTAAGTCGATCATGTCCTTTGCTGAGAGCGAGTTAACGGAAGAGAAGTTCAAGGAGGCAGAACAGTGCAACACTCTTGCTGGAACTCATGGTTATTATCATTTACGTTCATTTTGGAATTAAGTTTGTTTCTTTTTTCCAACTATGTATCATCAAAAAATGCCCACGAGCCATTCAATTTGGGTTGAGATCTTTGGTATTCGCCTTGCTGCAAAGTTAGCTCTGCGTATACCGTATCTAGAACGTCGACTACCGTAATCCCCCCATGTTGTATTTCAGACGGTTCTTCTCTCCTCGCTTTGCTCTGCCTCCTTCAGATCTTTTCGAAGGCAAAGTATCGACAGCTCAGCCGCTCAACACTAATCTTCGTGCAATTCGAGGTATCTTTCACATTAAATATCATTTAATATTTATTTCTTTTTTGTTTAGTCTAAAACTTTTTGATCATAATTTAATCTTATTTTATTTTATTTTTTTTGCCCAGGATGAGCACACCGTCACGGGAGTCATGTCTCGCCTAGCGTCTTCTGGCATAACTCAACCCGTGCTGGTGGCGTATGGCGACTCCAACCGAGACTTCGCGGTCATTATCGAGGATGTCGATGTAACGGTATGCAAATTCATCTTTTTATTCGAAGGAAAGGAGAGAAAACATATGTGCGGAGAAGAAAAGAGAGAGAGAGAGAGAGAGAGTTAGAAAGCGCGGGAAAGCAAGAGAGAGGGGGAAGCGAAAGCATGTGTGAGAGAGAGAGAGAAAGAGAGAGAGAGAGAAAGAGAGAGAGAGAGAGAGAAAGAGAGAGAGAGAGAGAGAGAGAGAGAGTACTGTCAAAGCAGACCGGCTTCAGGTGGAAAGCAAATGCAAGAAAAGAAATTTTTCCATTTTATTGTATCGAACAACGCCCTTTTCAAGGTTCGTGGTGGATTCGTGGAAGGACTACTGATTCTCATCGCTTCTTACTGGCTGTTCAACCCCAAGTTTCCGGCTCCGGTTGCCCCGGCCCTCGGACTCCTCTCGCACATGGTTGGAGTCACCAGCAACAACAAGCTGACGAATGCTGCAGCAAGAATCTTCAGGGAGCTCAATGTTGAGTAGTGAGCCATTCTTTTTCAAGATTAGATTTATTCTGAATAGAATACTTTGAATATTCTGTGCGATTGAACTCTTTTTGTTTTCCTTTCTTTGCTAATTAGTATACTCGATTTTTCTTGTGAATGTTTTCAGATTTAGATGGAAGTTATCTTTATATATATATTTCTGAAGTGGAATTTCTTGTGCATTATTTCATTCTCCTTATTATAGGTAAAACTTTCCTATTTGTAGACTTTACTTGTTACATATCTTGAAAGGCTCGTTTAGACTGTTAAAGTTGCTTCAGATTAGTTGCCAAATGAAATAATGGCGCTGTTCTAAAGTGTAGAACTGTGCGAATGAGATCTTTTTGTTTTCCTTTCTTGCTAATTAGTTACTCGATTTTTCTTGTGAATTATCTTTTTATATATATTTTTGAAGTGGAATTTCTTGTGCATTATTTCATTCTCCTTTTTTCCTATCTGTAGACTTTACTTGTTACATATCTTGAAAGGCCCGTTTAGACTGTCAAAGTTGCTTCAGATTAGTTGCGTAATGAAATAATGATGCTGTTCTAAAGTGTTGAAGGACATACACATGCAAATCGATTAACAGATGAATCAGAAGTGAAAGAGAATAGGATGCTTTATACCTTTCATATTAGGACATCTCTCTCTCTCTCACTTTTTCACTCTTTCACTCTCTCGCTCTCTCTCTCTCTCCCCCCCCCCCCCCCCCTCTCTCTCTCTCTCTCTCTCTCTCTCTTTTACTCTTTCTCTTTCCTCTTTCTCTCTCTCACTCTCTCGCTTTCTCTCTCTCTCCCCTCTCTCTCTCGTATCTAAGCAAATTCTTGCCTTATGTGGAAAGGTTTCAAAATAAGGATCTTGGCAAGTTTCCAGGATTTTCTTGAACATACCATACTATCTGATCGACCATTTCGTGTTAGGAGGTAGAGACTTTAAACTTTCATTAAATGACAGATGAGCTCGTCTACCAGCTGGCCGATTCAAAGACGTCGGTTGTTGTCTCGAATGAGGAACATCTTGACCGAGTCTTGGAAGCAGCGCGGGAATGCAAGCATGTCAAACAGTATTCCTTCTCAACAGTATTCCTTCGGAAAGACATGAAATATCTTAATCAATTTAGACTATCGTCTGCATCCGCGACAAGGGCAGCTCTTTCGCGCTTCCAGAAAGCGTCGTCGACTTTGACGACGTCATGGCTCTGAGCACTGACAATTATCCAGTAGATGGTAAGAGTCAAGTTAGCGATCTTAAGAAGTCAAATACTCAATTTTGAATTCCCGCCTTGTTGCCTGACACAAGGGCAACACGTGATTTATTGTTAGAGCGACTCGAATGCCATAGTCAGGAAAACTCAAATATATTATGGTTAAGTTTCGCGCTGTTATTGATTATATATTTAGCTGTTTTCATAGTTCCCGGCAATTCGGTCGCTGCTCTACCGTACTCTTCTGGCACGACGGGCGCACCGAAAGGCGTGATGCTGTCGCATGTGGCCATTGGCATGGGTGCTGTGGTCTTTCGGAGGATATTTAATTATCTCTTCATTACCGCATATGTGAAGCAGCCATTATAATATTATTTAATGTTTTATTCAGCACTTTATACATAAGATTAGGCGCATACATACATATATTCTGGTTTCATGTAGATTCATTCCATTTAATTCAGTCAACTCGTTGAAGTATTACTTCCTTCTGAATCTGCCGCTGTATCATCAGTTATGCTTTGTCCTTCTCAACGCCATGCTTCTGGGCGGCGCGACCGCTGTCCTCATGAAGAAGTTAGACGCGCGCCTCAGCTGCGCAATGCTGCAAAAGTACAAGGTATCTTTTTTTAATAAGAAATTTTGTTCACTTGTTTGCCAAAACATTCTATTTTATGTCTAATATTTTTGTTAAAGTAGCCAAAAACCATATCAAGAATTCTTGCCTTTTTTGCCTATCACAAGGGTGAAATTCATCATTCTTAATTGATTCATGATTCATCATTAAATCTTCATCATTTTCTCTCTCTGTCTGTCTGTCTGTCTGTCTCTGTCCTTTCTCTATCTGTCTCTCACTCTCTCTCTGTCTCTCTCTCCCTCTGCTAACGGAAGTAGGGAGGATTCGGCTGTCGATGCCGTATTGATATCAATAATTTTTGTTCATCGTTCTAAAAACGAAAAATGGCAGTTCAATTAATAGAAAATGTATATGACAACACATGCATATACATAGCTGTTCATTAGACTCGCTTGTTAAAAGAAAAAGAATGAAAACTTGTATCATCTTTCACTCAGGAACCTAAAGCAACTATTGCTGAAATTTTCATCAACTTTTTGTGAAACTGGCACTACTTATGCCAATATTAATAGCACGGCTGATTTAGAGAAACTCGACTACAATAGGCAGGAAATTCAAATAGTTTATGATTGACCTTCGTACTTCTTAAAAGGATAATATTTTTTACTCATCAACTTGATTTTTAATAAATCCAAAATATGCTATTTTTATTTATATTTTCATAAAATTCAGATTCGCGTCGCCTTCACTCACCCTCCACTCGTTCTGCATTTGGCCAAAGATCCACTCACGGCCGATTATGATCTCACAACTCTCATTGTCAGAGTCGGCCGTTTTGATGACCAAAAATTTTTAAGAAAAGATTTTTAAAACTCTTTACATGTAAAATACTTTGCTATTATCTCAAGGCATTTTCAACTCAAAATGGTAAGCACGGAATCTCCCACGCCCACGAAGAAGACCATAAAGCTTTCTCATCTGCAGATTGTCTACTATGCTGGGGCGCCCGTGTTTCCGGCCGTCGCTGACGAGTTTCTAGCAAAATATCCGCACGTTCGCGCACTCACGCAAGGTTGACCATTTAGAAACCTTGCATCCGAGAATCTTCGCGTTTTTGCAGGCTATGGATTGACCGAAGCTGGAACGGCTTCGCACGTCCCTGTTCTAAGCTTGCTTGACGCTCATCTCAGCGCCGGACCACCAGCGTCAAACTTTGAACATAAGGCGAGAAAGAGCAACAAAAGACAATCATTGTAAGAAGTGCAAAAGTCAACGCGTGCAGGTCGTGGACTTTGACACGGGCGCCGAGCTGCCGGACGGTGAGAGTGGCGAGTTGTGTGTTCGGTCGCCGACCATCATGCTGGGCTATCTGAACAGGCCCGAGGCTACGGCCGAGACCATCGACAAGGACGGGTGGCTCCACACTAGTCGGACATGTTGCTACGTTATCATAGCTCATTTTTTTTTATCTTTTTTTACTTACTTGTTTTTTTCTTATTTGCTTAGGTGACAAGGCTCATATCGATAGCCGCGGAAGAATGCGGGTGGCCGGCCGATTTAAGGAACTCATCAAAGTCTTTGCGCTGCAGGTCTTTTTAATTGCTGTAGAGAAAAGCAACGATTCAAACAGCAGAACATATTGTAATAGTTATACTTCTTCTAAAAATAAAAAGTATATATTCAGATCTTATTTATCTGATCGTTCCAGGTGTCTCCAACCGAAATAGAACAAGTTCTGATGTCGCATGAACACGTTCGCGATGCTGTAGTAGTAGGCGTTCCAGATAAGGAGGTTTAGAATATTCTTTTCATTGATTAAATGAAACTTTTACTCTTCCATTTAATCGATAATCATTGATTGATTTTTCAGCGCGGCGAGCTAATCCGCGCGTACATTGTGCGAAGAGAGAAGAATGGAGAGGAAAGCGTCAAGACAGAGGAGCTCCTCGAGCTCGTCAAAAGTTGGCTGTCTTTCTCATTCAAAAAATGCAATAACTGTAAGTATAAATTTTACAAATACACTTTTTTTTAAAACTGTTCACGAGAATTACAAAAAGTGGTAAGAACCTAACCGCAAATTAACTGTTTATACATTGAGAAATGTGTAAAGATGAAGCGACATGTATGATGAAGATTTCAAATATATTCACGGGGAGAAAGGGAAGGAAGATGTAGTACTTTTCGGGATCAACTCCAGGGAATCGATAATGCAGATTTCTTGCTATATACACATAACTCCACAACAATATTTACATTCATGTTTCCATCAGGAAAACTCGCCCACTACAAGCGCGTCTTTGTGGACGAGCTGCCTAAGAATGGGATGGGTAAGGTGTTGAGGCGCGAACTGAAGGAGCGGGCGCTCAGGGAGTGCGGGCACAATCCTTGATCATCGCCTTCTCTAACTTTTTATCACTTCATTTTACATTTAGCTTAACTACCAATTAGCGATTTATTTTAGCATTTTGTCTAGTTTTGGCTCCATTTTGCCTAACTTTGGCTCCTCTCCATTTCTCCTCGTTCTCCTCTCGCTCTGTTCGTACACTGAAACGAATGTTTTCATTTCGCAGCTAGGCAAGGAGAGTAGGAAAATGACAAGTGAAGAAGTTGTTTTTATAGTTATGAAATGTTCAGAATTTTGGAAATCTTGCTTTCGCGATAACATTAAAAGTTATACACTTATTACGAAATTTAATGAAATGCCGATTCTTGTCAAATATTATGTGAGTTTAAAGGCGTTCATATATGTAGATATCAAATCGAATCGGACTAAAAAAAATTTTTCCAGAGTTTCAGATGCGCGTTTGCCTACAACATGAATTAATATATTTCGCAAGATAACTATAAATACACACGAATCATGGTAGCTGCATAGTTTGTAGGACGATCACAAGAATATATTATCCAAATGAAATGATCAATCGTAATATTCTTTATAAAAAATTTAGTGTAAAAATATATTCTTCTTAACCAATGCATATGTATGTTCATATGTTTGATGAAGTAAAATACGCATTCTAAAATACATATTCACGACTGCCGCAATCCAATATCGCTTGATGCTCTCCTCCCATACTGCTTATTTCATTGTCAATCATTTGCTTAGGAACGGGGTGAGACGGATGGCGCTCGTGCAGCTTTTGTTGACGTCACCGTCGTCTGCCGCGATGCTTGCTCATAAAATCCGCTTTCGGTACTGTTCCTTTCACGCACGGGCGCAGGACAGATTCTGAACGTGCTTCATTTGAGGAACATAAAAGCCTTGTTTTTTTTTAAATATAAATTTTTGATAAATCTGGCTTTCGTCACTTGAATGATCATTCTCTGTTAAGTTTCCAACTGAATCGAAAACGGTCAAGAATGTTGTCGTGGTGCCCAGTCTACCTGAGTATCCTGAACAGCTCCTGCCTGTACGGCTTGACGATGCAGAGGACGATGAACGCGTCAGCGAACGGGAAGATGGAGACGATCCACATGGTGTGCCGTATGCGGAGAAGTCAACACCGAAGACGGGAAAGGAGAGCGACAGGCCGCACGGACCATACGTGCACACGAGAGGCACTGCTGTCTGCGAAAATAAGGAAATTGATTTATTAGGCTTTCTCACGCTTATAATGCTCGTGGCAATTCAACAATTGTGCCTACCTCTAGCTTATTAGTTCTAACGATGGCGAACCAGAGTTACTTTCGATAGTTTCAAATTTGACTACTTCCCTGCACCCAGTACGATCTTTCCGCAGGAGAAAACATTCACAGTACCTGAATGATGAGAGCGACAAATAGCTGTTTCTCGAGCCGCCGCGCCTTTTGACTGACGGCGCCCGAGCGCAGGCGGCGGAGGATGCAGACGGTGCAGACTGCCATGATCACCATGCATGCAGTCATAATCACGCAAAAGTAGGCAAACGCAAGCAACGGTGCCAGGCTTAGATGGCCATTCTCCTCAACAACCGAAATTTGATTAGTTTTTCGTTTCATAAAGAGAAAACTGTCTCACACTGTAACGTCATAATTTGCAATTACATTCTAGCGCTGATTTGCTTCTTTTCTCGTTTTTCCTTGCAATAAAACAGGTTGTAGAAACAATACGACTGTCAATCTTATGGAACTACATATTTGATTGTGCTTAAAAAGAGAGTCAAATTACCTCGTACTGCGCGATCATCATGCTACTCTTCCGAAAGTCGATGTTGTACCTTTCGCGATAGAGCGGTGCCATCTCTGCATTGAGTCCATTTAGCCATCCAAAAAAGTATTCGGACTAACAATGAGAGAACCTTGATAGCCTGCTTCCGTCGGCGCGTAGCCGAGCAAAGAAGCCGCGAACCACAACAGCACATGAAGACAGAAGACGAGCAGAAGAAGACTGGCGAACCAGCGTTTTCCGAAGAATTCCAGCTTCCATGGGCTGAAACAGGCGCATGAAAGAGCAATCATCTGGAGTCTATTTGTCGCGAAAAACATAGGATCCATAAAGAAGCGAAACACCTAGCAAAAATTCATTCCTAATTTTGCTGAATCATTTTCTATTAGAATCAATTTTTTTCTTTGATAACGTTCCTCTTCTAATCGTCGTCATATTAATCGTATATTTCATTAAGTGTTTCGTTCCCCAAATTTCGAATTAAGACGAATACTGCCATTTACAACATAATTTTTGTTTGAACAAACACTTGTTAATTGAATCTCTTTGATGCACAAACCATAAAACGGCGATGGCGCGATAGATGAAATGATAGGAAAGCAGCACAAATGCTTGCGAGAACGCAGCGCACCACAAGCTGATGAGGATCTGCAAAAAAACTTACAAATATCTATATCACATCTCATTACCGCATAACACTTGTTAGCATCAGGAAAGATGTAAAGTAAAAAAAAATCTGTTGAAATAAAACGCAAGAACTGATAAGTCGGGTGACTTACCCCTTGATAAGTCGGGCGGGCAAACCAATCAATCTGCACCGCAGACAATGAGAACGAATGCGTGGTGAGGATGGTGTGCTAAAATAAATTTGTTGGCTTAGTACCTAAGCTCAATGCTTCCATTACTGAGAACATTTTTTTCCGTCGTTTGTATGCATGTAAGTGCAGATTGCTTCGACTAACCGGCGCAAGTATAAAATGTAAGAAGCTGAAGTAGGCGTCGCTTGCAGCGAAAGCCATCAACAGAAACCTGTACTGGCCAATCTCCCTTTTTTTAATTTTCGAGCGCACCAGAAGAGAAGCGCGTTGAAGAGCACAGTGAATCCTTTAAAAGAAAGTAAAGTAAAGGAAATCATTAAAAATAATACTGAATGTAAAATAAACGAACCAAAGTTAACTTTCTCGACAACAACCGCGACCTGCAGAAATCCGTCCATGCAGTTTCACGGTATTCAGATGTGATGCTATTTATTGTGGTGATTGTGACCACTTGAAATATAGGAATTGAATAATGATTGCGAGAATTTGGTTAAGCCGTGTAGGCGTTTCGATGGCTCGGACAAGGCTGTTCATGACATTTGAAGCATAACCTTTTGCTCGCTGTTTTCGAGACACGTGATACTTATCCACTTATTTAAATGTGCTAATGATCCCGAATGTTCTCACAGTTGATTTTATGTATTTCAAAGCGAAGTTTCGAAAAGTCTACGTCAAACTGGACGGGATAAACGTGGTTGTCAAAATAAGATAATCAGGCAATTTTCTCCAGTTAATTAATTCGAATTCACAAAGTACACGATACTCACCTCATATGACTTCTCTAAAAGGCCTGCTGTGGTGAAAGAAGCACATAGGGAATGAGAAATTTCTTCTATCCTTTTTCGCACCCAAATTTATGTGCAAGTGTAATATAAAAATAAAATAAGTTTAAATATATTTGTCTATTTCATACTGCGAATATATGTATCCATAACCAATGCATAATGATCCATATAATCATAAATGACGTTCATGAATAAATCAGAAAAGTGCGTAAAGTATTAATTTTTGTGTTTCTGAGCTTACGTAGCTAGTAGCAAATAAATATTTTATAAGTATTTTTGTTTTTAATATATATATACTATATGTATGTAATTGTATACAAGATAATCTATAGTTGGCGATAAATATAATCACCGCTGGCAATCTGTTCATTACGCAGGCCGTGTAGCTACATTATAAGGCAAGTCGATGAGTGATGTCTGCTACTCGGTAATATGATCTCAATATATTTATATGCATATTCTACAAGCATTCATATCGCAAGATAGGTAGAACTATATGCATAAATGTATAGTATCTAAATTGCTGCACGATCGTTATAATGGCATATCCATACAGAGTGGTATAGAATGATCAATGGAACTTGTAGAAACAAGTTCCATTGGCTCTGTTGGCCATGACGAGACCTCTGCTACAGAACAAGTTCAAAAGGTAGCGATGACTCTACTGTAACTCTGAGATGTGTTTCAAGTCCAAAACTGAGCACGAAAAGGTTTATGAAGCTTCACAAGATAATTACATCAAAAGAGGCACGGCTAAAACATATGACTAGTAATAGAAGCATGGGGTACAGCGAAACCAACGGAGCGAAAGAAAGGGTATGGTGCGGGAGCATCGTTTCGGTCACCGCACTTTTCAGAGCAATGGCAGGACTTTGCTGCGGAGGGAGAAGTAAGCGAGAGGAAGGCTCGCGGGCGTCCGAACGCTGAGTAGATCAAAATAGGCTAGTGAGATGCATGAGTATGTGGCCTAACCTAGCGGTGAGTGATTACAATTAGCAAAAGCGACAGACTTCGCTCCAGACAGAGCGCAAAACGGCTAATTACAGCGACAAATACTTTTTACAACTGCATGCACTTTCCTGACACCCTTTTATTTCCTTTTCATATTATTGCTCAGTTCCTGGACGATTTGAGATGGCTGGCGCTCGTGCTGCTTTTGCTGATGTGACTGGTGTGTGCCGTGAAGCGGACTCGTCACGCACGATTGCAGGGCAGATTCTGAACATGGTTGATTTGAGCAACATAAATAACCTGCTTTTTAAATCTTTTATTTTAATATCAGTCAATATATTTTAATAAACCAGTTTGCGTTCCTTGATTGATTCGGTCATTCTCTGTTAATTCGCTAGTTAGGCGTAAGTCTAGAGAGTTTTGCCGAGGTGCCGTGTCTACCTGAGCATCCTGAGCAGCTCCTGCCTGTACGGCTTGACGATGCACATGACGAAGAGTGCGTCTGCGAACGGGAAGAAGGAGATGATCCACATGTTGTGCGGGCCGTACGCGGAGACGTCAACGCCGAAGAGCGGAAAGGAGAGCGTTATGGCGCACGGCCCGTATGTCAACAAAAGAGGCACGACGGTCTGGGAAAACAAGGAAATTTACATCTACCTAAATACATCCTTATTATGCTCACCATATTAAAATAAATGTGCATACAAGTAGCTTACATTACTAACCTTAAAGGAAGTATCCGGCGAATAATTCTACAGTAGCGCTATAGAATCCGTTTGAATGCGCGCGCGCATAAAGTTGCCTGTCGCTCGGTCGAGAGCGTGTGAAATAGGAGGGCGGCTATGACCTAGCTAATTCTCTACCCGCGAGTTTTCACGTTACTAGTGCTCAGAATGTAATGTAGGAAAAGCGCTCAAACTTTCATGATACATGTTTTAGGCCAAGATGAACATGTTCATATAGAAAAAATTAGGTTAATTATTCCCCGGATACCTCCTTTAAGATGACGAACAAGAGTATTACTTTACATAACTCATTCGGTTTCGCAAAGGTTCTTTAATTCCCATCTCCCAACACGAAAGATCTTTCCTGTAAGAAATACTGACAGTACCTGAATGACCAATGCGACAAACAGCTGTTTCTGGAGCCGCCGCGCCTTTTGACTGACGGCGCCCGAGTGAAGACGGCGCATGATGCAGACGGTGCAGACGATCATTATCATCATGCAAGCAGTCATGACCACACAGAAGTAGCCGAACGCAATCAACGGCGATATGTTTAAATGGCCATTCTCCTAAAGCGTTTTGTTTCACAGATCGAAAACTCTATTACAATGCAACACTAGAAGTTAAAACTACTTGGTGGCGCTGATTGGGTTCTTTCTCTTTTGGAACAAAAAAAACATACTATAAGGAATAAATTATGCCGAAAAAAATTCGCTAACCTCGTACTGTGCGATCATCATACTACTCTTCCGCACGTCGATGTTGTATCTTTCATTATATAGCGGTGCCATTTCTGCATCGAGTCCATTTAACCTCCAAAAATATTTCGGACTATAAGATCTAACCTTCATAGCCTAATTCCGTAGGAGCGTAGAAGAGCAGACAAGCTATGAACCAGAAGAGTACTTCCAGGCAGAAGACGAGTAGAAGAAGGCTGACACACCGGCGCCTTCCAAAGAGCTCCAGGTTCCAGGGACTGAAAAGGGTGACTCGTACATGAAAGAGCCATCATCTTGTCGATTCAGCAAAGGGCCAGAAGGAAAAGAAAGACTGATCAAAAAAGGCTTTTTAACGCAAACCATGTAACAGCAATGGCGCGGTAAATGAAGTGATAGGAGAGCAACACAAATGCTTGCGAGAAGGCAGCGCACCACAAGCTGATGAGGACCTATAAATTGATAAGTATAGTATCTATGTAGGCCATTACCACCTCAACGCATTAGCATAAGGATAGATAATGATACAAGAATTACTTACTCCTTGAAAAATCGGGCGTGCAAACCAATCAACCTGCACCGAAGACAATGAAAACGAGTGTTTGGTGAGGATGGCATGCTGAAAGACATTGGCACATAATATTTTTGATTGAGTAATCCTTTTTTTCTTTTATATCAATGTCCCCGTCATCGATTTTCTTTTTTCATATTCCCCTTTTTCACTAGTCTGTAGTATTACTTTCATTTGAATAGGCCGTGCTAAGCTAGTGTTACAAAGGGATGCCTAAACCGGGCCGAATCCACCCGGTTTGGATATTCCTGTGTACGGATACATAAATAGATATGTAATTGGCCTTACCTTAGTATGTATGTAGATAGGGTGCTTCGACTAACCGGTGAAAGTATAAAATGTAGAAAGCTGAAGTAGCCGTCGCTCGCAGCGAAAGCCATCAACAGATACCTGTACTGGCCAATCTCTCTTGTCGAGCATTTTCGAGCGCACCAGAAGAGAAGCGCGTTGAAGAGCACAGTGAATCCTATGAAGAAAGCAAAGTACAGGTATTCCATTAATTAAAACAATACTGAATGTAAAATAAACGAACCAAAGTTAACTTTCTCAACAACTCCAGCGACCTGCAGAAATCCGTTCATGCAGCTTCACAGGATTCTGATATGGTGATGTTTATTGTGGTGACGCGTGAACGTGACTGCTTGAAGCATAGGAATTGAATAACGCTTGCGAGAATATGATTAAGTCGAGCACGGGTGTCTAACATGTGATACTGATACATTTAATAAAGCTTTCAGTGCAACGTCTGGAAAAAGTCAACGACAAAACACAAGGCGGCATACATGTCAATATACGATAATTGATGTTTGGATGCTCGCTCTCTCTGAGACGAGCGTGGCAGCCTTGCGGTTGTTAGTCCCCAAGTCATCGTTGAGGAGCGAATGGGGATTTCGTCATTCTACGACTTGGTTTTCTCGCGAGACGGTTGATACCCACCCAACTCCCGCCCTGAGTAGAGAGGAAGAAAATTTATTTTCGCTGAAATTGTCAGATTGTCGTCTGGACCGAGGCGCGCCTTCTTCACGAAGGACATTAGTTCCCTGCCGACCAGGTTGCAAGAAGGGAGTGATACGGTTGATGACATCGAGCACCAGAAAGGATTACGAATTCTAGTATGAGAGTCTGGAATGTGAAGGACACGGTCGTGTATAGTTTGTAGTATCTCGTAGTGTAGTATACTTATCTCTGTGTGTATGTTCCCTCTCCACCTTGTTGTTCTCTCCCTTTCGCTGTCTTGATTTCTCTTGCTCTCAATATAGGCTCTTCTGTACCTATGTCCCGATTATGACTAATCAGGGTGCTTCTTCCCTAGGGCGACCGGCCTTAAGCTGGCTCGCCTGTTTCCTCCTTCCGCCGTTTCCCTTGTACTTGTTCCGCTCGACTTCCACTACGCCTTGGGACCAATGCCCTTCCCTGACGCCTGCGAGGACCCTTCTCCTCGCCTTTCTTGACTCTCTCTTTGTCTCTCGAATCACAAGTGCTGATAAATTTAGATTTAACATCACCGACAAGTCAGCGTAACAATGACAAAGATCGAGTGTACGGCAGTGTTTTTTCTCCGGTTAATTAGTTCATATTCACAAAGCACATACTCGATACTCGCCTCAGATGACTCCTCTTAATCGTCCGTTTCAGCGAAAGAAGCACAGAGGGAGTGAGAAATATCTTCTGGATGATCTTCTGGTCATCGTTCCTCACAGATAATTTGGAGTCGCAAAAGACTAGGGAAAAATGAGAGCTCCCACTCCTCTGCTTCTTTTGCTTGTGGTAATTTCCATACGCTTCGTGTCAGCAACACATGCCATCATAAGTGACGTCCAGGAGTATGGCAGAAAAGCGCGTCAATATTAACGTGTGTTTTTCTTTGCTTACATAGTTGTCTTTCCTCCGCTAGAAGCACATGAATATTTATTGATTTACCATACATCATACATACAGACGCTGGATATGTATGTATGTAGCTGAATTCTGCGCCCAGCCGATGTGTGATGTCTGCGACCCAATAAATTATGGCGTTAATATATGTATGTATAAACACATTCTACATGCATTCGTATGTATCTATGCACATATGAAGCGCTATTTGAATGGCCACACCCCTTTCAACCAACTCAAGAGGGTATACTTTAAAATGTGTACATATCCGAGGCCAATTGAAAAAGTTGGTGCAAAACACACCTTATCGATCTGTTCTTTTTTAATACATGTATGTACATAAACATGTAAGCTGCACATAAATATTTTATCATGCCATATTTTATACTGTTA
This sequence comes from Allodiplogaster sudhausi, assembly GCA_945643635.1. Classification (NCBI taxonomy): domain Eukaryota; kingdom Metazoa; phylum Nematoda; class Chromadorea; order Rhabditida; family Diplogasteridae; genus Allodiplogaster; species Allodiplogaster sudhausi. The sequence continues at coordinate 4,371,075 of CALZFC010000017.1, read as the reverse complement.
CTGAACGATTGCATTACTACAGTTCACATGGAGAAGCTTCGGATCATAATTGTCGATCTCGTCTGTTGTAAGTTGTTCATTAACTTTAGCTGATTCAAAATCTCGTACGTCTTTCTAAACAAATATCTTAAAAAATGACACGAAAAGTAAGTTGTTTGGTGGCATACAAAACGACTATATTAATGAATTGAACTGACTGTCTGTAGGCGTTCACCCAATAAAGCGTGATTGTCGGCGATAAAAGGAACTGAATATGCATTACCTAAGACAACACAGAATGTTTTTTATTCAGCATGAAAGCGAAAAAGTAAAAAATCCCAAGCCTCACCAAGAACGCCGAGCAGTCGAACGCTTTTGACAAAATTAGCCCCGAGTTCGCTAAGATGATGTAGACGATGCCATAGAATGCGAATATGAAAAGTGCTATCTCAGTTGTCGTTATCTGAACAACAGGGATGGCACCCTACACTTGGCGAGTATAAGAAAACGCGTTGCTAGCGCGGCTGTAACTAACCCGAACGAATGCACGATGCTGAGCACGAGTGGCCGGCGACATGCGCGTGTTCTCTGCGGCGAGGCGACGTAGAATAATGCGGCGTGACGCCACACAGATGCTCACAATGATCAGAGTGCCCAAGGAAACAAAGATAAAGAAAGCCAAGGCGTAGGGGTTACTAAATGCCGGCTGGTAACCAGCCGTTCCTGAACAAATATTTTAATTTTTAGTCTCAAATTTGAGACCGCAGAAGACCACCAAAATCAGTAGATCACTGATGGTGAGTTTTTAATCGACTTTGAAAAATCAACTGCAGTCTCAAAGGAATCACTGAAAATTTTATGAAAAGATATTGGAAGTTATATATATATATATATATATATATATATATATATGCATTCCTTTTCCGAATATCTCACGATAAGCACAAAGATACAAAATATTCAAGGAGCGCCTTCAAAATGCTCATTCCGCAAATGGTACCTTTAATACGTACATTAAAAGATGTGTTTGTTTGTTTGTTTTAACTAATATTCAGCAACAAGTCCATAGAGCTGTGTCAATGTCAAAGGAACTACTCCTGGACGCACCGCTTATTTCGCTTAGCTGCACGTCGACGTAGTCGGGACGATACCATCTCAGCATGTCCAGCACAAACTGTACGCCGGAGTAATTGAACAGGAAGTATTCGAACTGCATCATACAATTATCATATGTATGTGCATATCTAGTCTCTCCCAGACTCTTTGCAAGAGAACTGATGAACGGACAATGACAGGAAAAGGGATGGTCACGAGCGCGGCGACCACAACAAAGAAGACCACGGTGGATGGTGGCTTGCGGTTCATGGTGTACAGCCGGAAGAGGAAGCTGAAGGTGAAGCAGCCCAGCGAATAGATGTAGCCGAACATGGAGACCGCCTGCAAGAAAATCATATATGTACTCGTGGAAGATCTATTTATAAATTCCCACCGAAGCCATGCTGCAGAATTGAGCAGAAACGAGCATGCAAGGCCCGAAGTGCACGAAAACGGTGCAGTGGCTCGAGGCGACCAAGCGAGACATGCTCAGTAGATTTGCGCAACAACACGCCAACTCGATCCCGGCCTCAAGCTGGAGTTTTCAGCATCCGAAAATCGTCGAGTAATGAGCATACATACATATGACTATCGGAATAAAAGAAGCAAAGAAGTCTATCTCACGATAAGATAATTAATCATCTGGAACTAAAAAAAATTAAATTGCTCCCCGACTTGCCTGAGCATAGATCTGATATCCGAAGAAGCGTTGGCTTCGCGGCGTCGCCGTGGCCGTGCAATACAGCAGCAGCAAATTGAGCAGAATCGAAGGAAGGCCGATGAGCAGCTCCATCACGACCTGCACCACGTCCAGAAGCTCCCAGCCAGACATGCCTATTATCATTTAAGGTCAACACATTTTTTTTATATTTTATTTTAGCATAATCGTTTCCTAATTTATTGAATATTACAAAAATGAATTAAACTATGAGTTATTGCTGTTAAAAAGACAATAAATAATCGGATAATTATATCTAATCAATAACTTTCCGTTTTCGACTCTATAAAAGAAGTACATATACATACATACATATGTATGTATGTATGTAAGTATGTACATACATCTGTACACACTGACTGCTTCCCACAGTTATAGCTTTCTTGAAGCGATGTGAGACTTCCTCCGCATCGTATTACATATTTCCTCCGGCTTTAAGGCGGCAATTTGGAGGACAAACAAACCCCACATTTTCAGTCAGCAAACACCTCCCACTCAACTCACTTTAATGCACCCCAATGGGAATGCGTGCAGTTTCTAGCGCCCGTCAAGTAACAACTTAGAATTTATGCAGGAAAAACAAAGCGTTCTTTATGTTTTCGTGTTATTTATTCTCTCCGAAAATCATCGACTTCCTTTCCTAAACTTGTAACCTTTGAGTCCAAACAAACAGCACGCAAAGTATAAACTGAGAAAAGTGCATGCTTCAAAAATGCTTTTTAAAGCGATCATTTTCAAAGCCCTAGTTTCATATGCAAACTGAGGACACCAAGCAGCGAATGAAAAAGCAGCATCAAGGCGTTCTCAATTTGCAATAGAAACCATGCAAATTAACGCTTTGAAAGGTGAAGTGTTGTTGACGACAGAACGCATGGAAGACGGACGCATAAACGTGTAGAAGTCAATAAGTGAAGTGACCGAAATGTGAAAATAAAACTTGATATGGATGTAATGTACTCTTTTTATCAGTGATGCATCATGAGTTTCTCAACAGGAATGGAATGTTTAAACATTATTACATCTGTTTTTTAGGTTGGTTATTATTCTGCACCTTATGACTGAAGTCTTTGTATCTTAGGGAAGGCATTAGAGGTCCCAGAAACACATTTTTGAATTCACGCCCTTTTGCCTGTGACAAGGGCGAGAGAGCATCATATTTAGAGAGACGATGGTCAGAAGAATTCATAATGATTACAGTTGAGTTTCTTGCTTCTTTAATCAGATACGAAAAAAGCCATCAGCCCTTGCAGAGGGCTAAAGTACGCTCAGAAATAGGCACCAATGATGGCCAAAATAGAAGGAATGCGGCTTGATAAGAGTTAAATTACGGATTATCGCCAACTTTTCGGCGAAAGTATTCATAAGATTTCTATCCTTTGAGTAGCTCTAAGGAGCGTGAAAACGAAAGAGTGAGATAAAAAAGAAAACGGGAGAGTTAGTATGAGACGTTAGAAGAGCGAGCGTGAGACAGGGAAGAGATTGTGGCTAAAACGTAAAAGACTATAGATAAAGATAATGACTTCTAAATGCATAGCAGCCATCAGTCATCATTTGTAGGTGACAGGTGAAAGATAAGAATCCCCATGAAATGCACACGAAATGTCCAAATTCATTTAGAAAAGAATTCTTGCTAATCTTTGGAGGACACAAATGTGGTACCGTGACTTCCTCTTTTCAATGCCAGCACTTGTTATCAATAAAATGCCGCCGAATTGCAGGCGCCGCCAAGTCATTGGCCGTCTGCGATTATGAGAGCAGCCCGAGTGCAAAATGTTGAGCAAACAAAGCAAAACAGAATTCTTCTTATACATTTTGTGTACATACATATGTATTATTGTTTACAGTCTGCAAAACGCATAGCCCAATGATTTTCTTCTTTGACTCAATCATGAAGGTGAATTATGGCTATTATCATCTTATTCCTTTGTTAAGAAGCCTCATTGTCTTCTTATCTTTTGAAGCAGAATCTTTGAAGGAAGACTTTTGAAGGCTTTCTGATGAGGAATGTCGCTAAATTGTTCATGCTTGAATATTGTGAATCTGATCCTTGTTCATTTGGTCTCGCAAACTTTTGAAAGGTTTTTACAGAGATCTCGGCTGTAATGGTTATTTCTATAGATCGGCCTCTTGAATAGTTGATAAGAACATTGAGGAATAGGTTAGATTTAAAGCACAGAAGTGTGAGGAAGAGAGGGAGAGAGAGAGAGAGAGGAGACTGAGTGAGTGAAAAAGAAAGATAGAAAGAGAGAGAAGAAGAAAAATAAGAGATGGTATAAGGATGAATCGTAACAAAGCAACCACGACGCCCAGCTAAGCAGTCCACCAAAGTGAGAAGATGGTCGCTTTTCCTCCAGATAGCGAAAAGACGCCACACTCTTGCCGCTTTGGGGACGACCCGGCATTCTTCCCGCTAATCTGCCTATGAGGGATTGGCAGCGAGAGTATGAGAGAGGGAAAGAGAGACAGTGAAAGAAGAAAGAGAGAGATAGAGAGGGAAAGACAGAGATTGAAAGAAAAAAAAGAGAGATATAGAAAGAAAATATGAGCAAGCGATTCAGACTGACAATGAGAGAAATTGTGTGAGATGAGGGAGAAAGTGTATCTTGAAAAGTAGACAGCGACTTTTGTCTGGGATTAGAGTCTTCAAAAACATAATTCAATAAACTCTGATTGTGAAAAGGGAGAAATATTTCCTCTTTCTCTTCTTCTCTTTCTCACTTCCAGTGCATTTAATCACATGGAATTGCTCGCTTTTCCTATCGCTTTCCATTTGAAGAAGTAAAAGTTACAGCAGTGAAAGTGTTATGCTTTTCTATTCCTGCAATGCGTTGTATGTTTCCTTGTAAAAGCAACGCCAATCTCATAATCAGCCATTTTATTTTATTTAAATTTCCCTAATTTTTTAACCCGTGGGTCTCCAGCCCGTTAAAATAACCTTGATGATTTATAGAAACTTTCGATTAGCTTTCCGTCGGCATTTTACAAATCTTATTAGACCATAGCGCCGGTTCGGAATGGTCGAGTAAGTTGGATGTCTACAGGAGGAGCAACCCTCGGCGAGCCATGGCGATGCCAGGGACGGTGCATGTCTTCGACGGAACTGTCGCTCGGCCGTATTCACTGCTCTGCAAGTGCTTCGCTGAATTCATCGGCACCACGGCTTTCGTCTTTGTTGGTGAGCAGATCAAACTAGCATACACAATTAGTAGTCACTTAAATCGTAGATGAATGAAAAATATACGGATGTCAAATTTGAAAATTAAACTGCCCTTCACAATTTAATGGGCACGTCGCTCTGGAACCAGTGCCTTCTCAGAGGGCAAACACGGCAATTCGAACTTGCATTAATTATTTTCTGTGACCGTCCTCCTTTGAAAGGAATTCTAGCGAAATGGCCTAAAAAACAAGAAAAATGTGAAGATCCGAAAAAGATTAATTCATTTTCATAGCTACTTCGATTCGTAATCAGAAAATAAACACAAATAATGTTCTCATCATATACGGATTGCGTTTCCTTATCGCTCGTGTTGACACATTTTTTAATGTGCTTTCAAATCTCGTAACGTGAGACGAAAGGCTTATCAGAAATGTGTCGTTGACATGATCGCCAGGAACGGCGCAAGCTCATCAACGAGACCACGACCGCTTCGACAAGTTCTTGCATGGCGCACTCACACACGGCTTTGCCATGTGCGTCCTCGCTCTCACCCTCAGGCACATCAGGCTAGTTTGCTTAAGTGACATTGTTACTCTTCACCTTAAAAGAGCCGAAAAAACTCAATTTTGAATTCGCGCCTTTTGCCTGACAAAAGCGACGAGAGAACATGTGATTTAGAGAGACGCCGGTTATAAAAAATTCAAATAGATTACGCTTGGGTCATGTGCACATTTAGGTTCTCGTTACTTGAAAGTTAGCAATCAGTAAATGTTTAAATATAATTTGCAAAAAAAAATAAATAAAAATAAACCAAATTTGCTAGTGGCGCCCACCTGAACCCGGCCGTATCGTGGGCGGCCGCACTGGTCGGCCGGCTGCCCTTTGCTCACCTTGCGCCATACTTGGCCGCGCAGTTTCTCGGCGGCATCCTCGGCGCATTTCTCACAACGGTTGGCGGAGCTTGCTTTTTTATTTCTGTTAATTAATTTGTTATTAATTAATTTAAGACTTGTTAATATAAATAATAATTAATTAATCTTAGTATGTCTTAAATTTACTATTTTTAACTCTATATATCAGCTAATATTATTTTTTTTAAACATTTATTGTTTGTGGAAAATCTAACTGTTGAGCAAGGCAGTTGGTGTTTGAAGCTGGCGTGTGTTGATGCTGCTTGTAGCTGGTGCTGACCAAGGCGCAAGTGCAGCAGGCTAACCTTGGCGCGCGGCTTCTCGTTCCAGGCGTCAAGTGGTACAGGGTAAGCGACTAACAAGATTACTGCCTACTTATTAATCAATCGATCAATCAATAAAGTCATCGATCTAGTCATGACTCCTTCGATTAGTTGACTGATTGACTTTGCCTCCAGGGCATCTTTGGCGAGCAGACGGGCACGACGTTTATAATGTTTGTCGTTCTCGACGTTGCGCTCGACCGGCCGGGCATCTTTCCGCTCATCAACGCGCCCCTCTTAGCCGGCGCAACGATCGCGACTAACACTGTCACGCTGTCAGTTTTATTTATTGAAATATTTATTAAAATAAAAAAGTATTTATTTCTCATTTGTAGTAAGTAGGTTTAGCATGCATACAAAGTAATATACATATGCACATTAGCAAAAAAATTTCTCTTTCTTATTATTCATAATGAACTACATGTCTGTTATATACAACAACAAAATTTAATCAATAAATAACTATCAGCGGAGACGCGACAGGCCTCGCGATGAATCCGGCGCGCGCTTTCGGCCCGAACTTGGTCGGCTACATCGTGATGGACACGGTGCCAGATGGCTGGTGGACAAATCACTTCATCTTCATCGCCGGCCCCTTCACTGGCGCCACCTTCGCTGTCCTCCTTCACAAGGCGCTCCTGTGGCTGTGCCGCCTCACGCTGATCACTCGGCTCCGCGCGCCAGAAGAGCAAGCAAGAGATGTCGTACATGTGTGGAGACAGGACTCATGGAAGGAGCACGCTCACCTCCGGCCGAGGAGCCGGCCGACAATGACACTCGACTACTCTCATCGGCCGACGATCGTGCAGAACTTGGGAGACGACTTGGAGATTGACCAGGCATACTCGCCGCGTCCGACACTTGTCGGAGTTTGCAACAATGGCATTAGAGTGGTGGAGAGGAACCGGCGGCCGACAAACTTGGATAGAAGCCTAACTTTCGCTGAGGCATACAGCCCGCGCCCGACACTTGTCGGCGACTTCAGCAGCAGCGTTGCGGTTGTGGAGAAGAAGCGCATGAGCAATAGCCTGTCAGTTCCTCAAGCATACACAACTGTTGAGAAGGTTGGCAGTAACGTCACAGATGTTGCGAAGAAGCCTTCGACAAACTTGGGTAGAAGCCTAACTTTCGCTGAAGCTTACAGCCCGCGTCCGACGCTTGTCGGCGATTTCCCCCGTGGCATAGCAGTTGTGGAGAAGAAAAAGCTGAGCAATAGCCTATCAATTCATCAGCAATGCACAACTGATGAGGACGAAGCAGATATCAAGAAGAAGCGTTCGACAAACTTGGGAAGACGTCTAACGTTCGCTGAGGCATACAGACCGCATCCGACTATTGTTGGCGACTTCAGCAGTAGTGGCGCGGTTGTGGAGAAGAAGCGCCTAAGCAATAGCTTGTCAATTTCTCAGGCAAACACAACAGAGGAGCACGTTGGCAGTAACATCGCAAATGTTGAGAAGAAACGTTCGACAAACTTGGGCAGAAGTCTAACGTTCGCTCAGGCATACAGACAGCATCCTACAATTGTTATCGATGACAAGCAATGCATATCTCATGTCGAGGGTAACAGTACTCGTCGGTCAACAATAATGGACAACTTTCGCAATAGCCCAGCGGTTCCCCAGGCAATCAGCTCCCCGCCTGCAATTGCTGAGGATGTCAGAAGTTGCATATCACTTATGGAGGAGGACGGCAGTGAGTCATCAACGGACTCGGAGGCTAAAAGTAACAATAAGGCCAGTTGCTAGAGCGGTTTTTTTTTTCATTCTTCTATAATAGTGTTCCTCTGTTTCGTTGTAAAAAGTTTTTAATACGAAGAATGTAGGAGAACACTTCTTGTTTTAACACGACATGGGTAAAAAAACGAGTTCTTGCATGCATACATATGTAGATATGTACATAAACACATTTGCTAGAACAGAAATTATTTTATTATTTACGTCAAGAATATTTGTCATGAATTACTTCTGTTATTCATTGGCGCATGCATGTACAAAGTGAACGAGATATTCAAACTTTGATAATTAATATTGAATTCAAAACATATGTATGAATATGGTTTTTTACACTGTTCATTATTGAAATAATGCGTTGTTGTGCGTAATGCGTTTTAGAATAAAGATTGTGAAGTTGAAACACATAACTTCGACCTAACGCGACTAATTCCCCACGGAAAAGGGAAAAAATCGTACAAAATCCGTAAGTTCCTAACACTCCAATGCATTAGCTAACGTACCGTATTTTCTCTATTATTGCCCCCGGGGGCACTATTTTTCAATCCCCTTGCGAGAGGGGGGCACAATTAGAGGGGGGGTTCTATTAGATGGAGGGGTACTATTTTTCAATGTGAATGGCTAAAAGATTGTCAAAAACAATTTATTCTTAAAAAAGAGATTTGTAGATCAGCTTCAATGGAATCATCATCGGGAAATCCGTTTTACAGTAGATTATTTGTGAGTTTGCAATCAGTTCATTGGGAACAGCATCCCATGCCCCCAGAATCCAATCGAGGTACATCTCGAGCCGAGGTATTAGACTAATGGGGGGGGGCACTATTGGATGGGGGGGGGGTTCTATTAGAGGGAGGGGTACTGTTTTTCAATGGCCTTCTCAAGGGGGGGGCACTATTAGAGGGGGGTTTCTAATAGAGGGAGGGGCACTAATAGAGAAAATACGGTATGTACGTACATACTAACTAGTAAATACATTTTGTGAAAAATAGAAACTGACTAAATTTGATAGGGAATATGTTCCTTCATCCTGCACATTTCAATGTTTTTGTCGTGATTCGGCCACAAATTCTATTTCACTAACTTTGGGTGAAATTTTGTCTTAGAAGACCCTTCATGGCGAAGTTCTAAGCGCCCTAACAATTCGTACTGATAGCTGCGATCACATACATATGTAGATGTTGCTCATAGCTCTTTCCGAAGTCTAGAGCGATCCGCGACGGTTCAAGGACGGCGATTGGCCGTGTAGGCTGGCGCAGTCGCCGCCGTCTTAATTATAAATTACATAAATAAATAAATAAATATATATATATATATATATATATGTATGTATATATATTAATATAAATATATATTAATAATAAATAACATAGCTGCAGGCAGCACTTCGGCATGAAAGTGGAATAACCAATTTAAAGAAGGGCGATCACCGAAAAACTGCAAATGTATGTTCAAACGTGCAAAGGTTTCAAACGGAAGTCCATTTAATTACTCAAAATATTACGGTAGATAAGGTGGCTAAAGTAGCGCTGGTTTCGAAAAATCCGTTACTTTTTGGAATCGATATGTTATGGCTCGTTAACTAATTTGATACTGTTTTGCCAAAAATTCTTTAGTTTACTCAAGAAAATTCACATAAGAAAGGTGGTAAAGCATAAACCAAAAAATGTCTTGAAATATTTGTAAATTAATCTTCCCGGGATGGGTACGTGGCCGTTAATCTACCATCGAGTGTCATTTTTGCACTGACACGAATCACAAATTCATTCAAAATTTGTACTTTCAAGTATCTTATACTTGAATATGGAACCTTTTTTGTGCTTTTTCATTTGCTTTTTCTTTTTCCTCATGCCTAAAATATTTCATAAATCGGCAATGACTGTTCGGTGATCGCCCTCCTTTAAGGTAAAATGAAATAATTGGGTGTTGAATAGAGAGGGGAAATTTAAAAAAAAAAAGAAGTTTATGAGCTCTCTTTTCATGCGAGCGATTCCGTAATGGAGCTGTACTGGAATCGGATTGTGTTGTTATTCGGCGCACTCCTTTCGGTCATGGAATATGCAAATTTGGAGGGAGAAGAAGAAAAAAGGCCACCACCTTGTCGGCTGCTTCCAGAGCGACTGCTGCTCGCCAGATCCGCCTCTAGAATCGAGTCAGCTCGGGAGGCCTAAACTTTCCATTGTTTGATCCCCTTTTTAGCATGCATCATAAACAAGTACTAATTTGAGTGTTATTAACATAGATACAGACGTAATTCAGAGTTGAAAAAACAACAACAAGTAATTGTGATCACCTTATAAGTCTTGCCATTATTTCGAGGAAGTATGAAGACTGCATTCTGACTCGGCGATTTGAGTTCCTCCTGCATTGCGCGTGGGACTCTGTAAATATGTATTTAAATTGGCAAATTCGCAAACAAAGTTTTCATACGGTGCATTTTATGATATGATGACTTTCACCAATTTTATGCGGTTGATCGTTCACAAATCCGGCCGACAAGAGTGAGAGAGCAAGGGAGAGAGAGAGAGAGACGGAGAGAATTGGTACCAGACTGCCAACTTGGTCTGGGCCAAAATGTAGTCAGTCAGCAATAGCCCCAGCCTAAGCTAGCCTCAGTTCTAAAGAGCGCTGTGTTTTCCTCTCTGGCAGGCTCTCGAAACTACTATTGCAGTGAGCCAATGCACTATAGCCATGTACATACTTTGTTACGACATCTGTGTATATAGTCTAATGATCTAAGATACTCTCCATTTTTTTTCAATTCTTTAAAATAAAGGTTTAAATTATTGCTCAAAATGTCTTGGAAGAGCATTGATGCTTTTTGGACGACCGAAACTGCAAAATACAACGTATTGTGTCTCTCAATCAGAGACTACCGATGGAAGCTGCTTACTTTTCTGGCGCCGGATGAACGGCTGCGGCGCGCGAGAGACGCGGCGGCGGCACTGGCGGCCGCGCCACTCGAATCGTCATCCTCTTCACGCTAAGAGAGGAAATTAGCTTCAAAAGGGCAAATAAATTTTTTTAAATAAATATGTTGAGCATATCTTTGGAATTCTCACATATCAAGATCTCTAACAGACGCAATTCCAAGCAAACTACATAAGTGAGATACCAAATGCTAAAAAAAACTAAAGAAATAAAAAATATGTATTTTCCTAAAAAAATTTTACCTCTGATCCTTCCTGACAATGACGCTCTCTTCATCTTCACGACGGCGGCAGCAGAGTCGCATCTTGCGAAGGCGTTCATTTGAAGAAGTCTAATTGTAAAATGGGCAGAATTCAGTACATTATTTGGTTTCTTCCTTCAAATTAAAAAAAAAGTAAATTTAAAAAAAACTTATGATAACTTTGATGTCATTATTGTTTTCAAAAAAAAACCTAAATAAATTAGAACCTTTAAAAAGAGCACAACTCCCGCGACAACAACGACCAGCAGACAGCCGAAGACAATTCCGACATCGACGAGGTCGTCTTCCATCTCGCTATTCTTTTAATTTAATTCCTTTTTCTATTAATTATCTTTGAAACCTATTTATTTCATTATTTATTTAAAATGCGAAATATTGCCGAAGAACCGTGAAATAGAGGCAATAAACTGAGAAAAACTGTGAGTAACTAGCGAAAGTTTACTCTTCTTTCTTTATAGAAATCACGTATTTAGAAAGAATCATTGTCTGCGAAGACGACGTCTCATTGAAAGAGAATGTTCACTTTCTGTTCCGGCAGGCCAACACTTTTTCTTTCTTCCTCTCTGTCTCTCTCAAACTCTCTTCTCTGATTACTCTTTCATGTCCAATTGTTCTCCCAACTATTTCCTTCTCTAGTTCTATACTCTATTTCTCTCTTTCCGTCTTTCTCTCTCTATCCATTCCCCTTTCTTTTCTTTTCTCATTCTCTCTTTCTCTCTTTTTCGCCCCCAATTTCCGTTTCTCTTTTCAACCCACCCTCGCTAAGCGTCTTGCCTCTACATAATACATGCATTATCCGATCGCTTGCCCTCGCTCTAATACTATTTTTTATGTGCGAGGAGGGTCACTTGAATGTGATTGGCCCGAGAGGAAGAATGAGAGAAAAGTGAGAGAGAGAGAGAGAGTCAGAAGAGGAGAGAGGATCAGAGAAAACGGAGCGATTGCCTCCGCTTCGGCAATCTTAGCATGAGGGAGCAGCGAGTTTTATCCATCACACAATCATCATAATCATCACCACCACTGCACTTTCCATAATCCTGAACTCGCGGCCATGTCGCGGAAATCATACGCTGAAAGTATGGAAGAGAGAGAGAGAGAGAGAGAGAGAGAGAGAGAGAGAAGAGAGAGAGAGAGATAGAGAGAAGAAATGGAGAGAGAAAGAAGGGAAAGAAAAGAGAGAGATAACAGAGAGCAGAGAAAGGGGAGAGGGAAGAAAGAAAAAATAGAGAGAGAAAAGGGAAGAGAAGAGAGATAGAGAGAGAGATGAGAGAGGAAAAGAAAAGAGAGGAGAGAGAGAAGAGAGAGAGTGGAAAGTGGTAGATAAAGAGAGAAGCTGATTGTCCGTACTATCTCTGATGTTTGCGAGTAAATGGGGCAAAAGAGTGGGGAAGCGCGAGGGGGGGGGCTCGGTAGCACGAAAATAAGCCGTAAGTCGAGTCTTAAGCCGCGCCGCTGCGGGCCGTACTTTGGAGAGCGCCTGATCATGTTGGCTTTTGTACTCTTTCATTTACTCTGTTGGTTGATTTACTGGCTCAACACGAACTCCTTTTTTATTTGCCTCGATGAAATTTAACGAATCAAAGTCTCCGGATGGCTCATGCACTTGAATTCGATTTATGTAAGTCAAGAAAGGCGATATCATAGAGAGTCTGGAATTGAGGACGCTGGAATAAGAATTGGAAAGATTGCAAGTCATACGAGCCAACGTAAGAGAAATATCCTTCAACTAGAAGGAAGATGCACTTCTTATCTGTCTAAAGGATCTTTATGGGGAGAGAGCTATTCCTTGTGACAAGGAACGTGAAGAGAAATATCATAGACAAGAAGACATAGAAACCAAAACAAAAGAGAAGGAAGGATCGAACACTTTGATTCTTTTTTTTCATCTTATGCGCATGTACATACTTTCAGGTTGAACAATTATTGCGCTATAACAAATACTGTTTTTTTAAGGTTTTGCCTTCTTATATAAGGCATCTTTCAAAGGTTTATCTTATAAAAAAGATACTCAACAGCGAACCAATGGACGACAATTCATAAAGGTAAACTTATTAAGTACAATGTTTACTAGTTTAAAACATAGGAATTTGTTTATTGATTTTAAGACAGCATGTCTGTAACCTTTGAGCACGACCAGCCCTGGGGAATTTTTTTCGATTTCGTTTGTGAAAATTGGCTCACCTATACAACTCGACGTCCTCTACAACATACCGTATATTTTAATTTTTTTGAGAAAAATTCCGTTCGAGAAACAGTACAGTACCCTTCAAAATATGATGAACCATAACTCGGCTAATTTTCCGAATTTGACGAAAACAAAGATACCGTTCGATAGCCCGTTGGACGCTCTTCAATTCTGGTCTTGGTAACATTATCTAAAAAATTCATTTTCGACCCAAAACACGGCCCTGAAAATTTGTATGACCACTTTTTGGCAAATGTTTGCTCATTTTTGGAAAGGTACCCTGCAGTTTTTTGATATGTTGTAGCGCGTGAAATTTGCTACAAGAATTTGTTTCCGTCAAAAAAATCCTGGTTGGCACACCTTGTGAAAAATGCGCGCGAGTCGGTCAAAATGGCGCATTTTCGGTTACCGAGACACAGTGCAAGCGCATTTATTGATCCATAACTAGGCTCAATCTTAATATTACAAAATCGTAAGTATATCATCTTAGAGCTCTCACGGAGATCTTCAAATGTTACATACATACTTTTATTGAAAAGTTTGGATTTATATGGAAAATTTCGTTCTGTATAATAAGAAGGCTTAAAAAACTACTTCAGAAACGTTTCCACATGCCGAATCATACATCAAAAGAAAGAGGATGAAATTTGGTACAAGATGAACCCCTTTAAATGAAATTTCACGATCCTTTGTTTTAAGCCTTAAGATTAGGATTACAACACCTCAAGGAAAAGGTGTAAAAAAAAGGAATATAATATTCCAATTCGAATAAACTAAACTATAAATCTTTGGGCGAAATGACAGTGACGCTACTGGCCCTACTCTTATATCTTATAACAAAAGATCGTACGCATGGAATTTCATTTAAAGGGTTTCATCTTGTACCAAATTTCATCCTCTTTCTTTTGATGTATGACTTGGCACGTGGAAACGTTTCTGAAGTAGTTTTTTAAGCCTTCTTATTATACAGAACGAAATTTCCCATATAAATCCAAACTTTTCAATAAAAGTATGTATGTAACATTTGAAGATCTCCATGAGAGCTCTAAGATGATATACTTACTATTTTGAAATATTCAGATTAAGCGTAGTTATGGATCGATGAATGCTCTTGCACTGTGTCTCGGCGACCGAAAATGCGCCATTTTGACCGACTCGCGCGCATTTTTCACAAGGTGTGCCAACCAGGATTTTTTTGACGGAAACAAATTCTTGTAGCAAATTTCACGCGCTACAACATATCAAAAAACTGCAGGGTACACTTTCCAAAAATGAGTAAAAAATGTCCAAAAAGTGGTCATAAAAATTTTCAAGGCCGTGTTTTGCGTCGAAAATGGATTTTTTAGAAAATGTTACCCAAGATCAAAATTGAAGTGCGTCCAACCAACGAGTTATCCAAGGGTATCTTTGTTTTCGTCAAATTCGGAAAATTAGCCGAGTTATGGTTCATCATATTTTAAAGGGTACTGTACTGTTTCTCGAACGGAATTTTTCTGAAAAAAATTAAAATGTACGGTATGTTGTAGAGGATGTCGAGTTGTATAGGTGAGCCAATTTTCACAAACGAAATCGAAAAAGATTCCCCAGGACCCAATAATGCCGTGCTCGAGTTTTATGGAGAGGCTGTCTTAACTAACTCATTGACTTTCATAAGCATTTCAGATGAAAAAAGATGGCACCACCATAACGTCTTTACCAAGAACGAACAAAGACGACATCTTAGTTGCTGCCCGAAGTGAGGTAATTATTTCAATCTTGTTTAAAAGCACAAAGAACTGTATTGTCATGGTCAAAGTTCTCAGGCTAAAGTTTTTTTAATCTTTTCCTTTCAATCTTCTTATTCATTCTTGGTTATGGTAGTCTGCATTTATTCATCAATTTTGGCTTCTCTGTTTTCTTAGAACCGGAAGGACTCCTGTGCTTGTCCTTAGCGTCCTAATTTTATTAAAATTTCGTCTAATTTCGCAGTCCTAAATGAGACTTGTCACCCAAATTTCTGATACTCTTGTCCTTCAAAAACCTCACTCTTTTCAAAAAGCCACATACACACATCTTTCCACATCCTCTGAATTTCTCCTACCCGATCTTTCTTCCTTTCTCTCTTACCCATATTTCGTCCTTCTTGCTCTCTTTTTTTTTCGGAAGCCATTTGATTCTATATTTACGGACTCCTTCTCTCTAGGTACTTTGGCTTTTGAAGCTGTTTATCCAGCTCATTCTCTTTCACATATTTCAAATTTATTTCTCTCTTTCTCTCTCCTTTTTACACTTTTCTGAAACAAATTTTTTCTCAACACTCACTCTTATTCTTTAGTTTAGCGTCTCTTCACGAAGCAGAAAGACTACGAAGATTGGTGACCGTGAGCAAATGCCCCGAGAAGATTTCGTTCGAAGAGGAAGAAGACTTTCTCGTCGACGATGGGGAAGAGGAGCTGGGATCGCCACATCCACCAAACTCTCTGCGAGCCTGAGAAGCGACGCTTATACCAAGAAGCTGAGAGGGCGTCCATGCAAGCCATTCATGCAGCACTGCGAACAATCTTCTCCCTCCGACAACCCAAGGTCGTCTTGGCAACCGTGGCAAGCTTCATGAATCATCTCGAACGAAAAGCCGGCAATGTACTCACAATCTTCGTGGATGAAGCCTGCCAAATCCACGAACCGACGGTATCGTCGCTCATTACCGAATAAGTCGAAAGAAGAATCAGCTGCGTGGGAGATTCCAGGAAACTGCCTAGCTCGCGCCGCACGATAACATCTTACAAGAATTGTCCATTCAAAGTGCGGCGGATGTCTTGTCCAGAAGTCATTCTATTTTTTCTCGCATGTCCTCCCCTCAATTCTTAGACGACGCTCTCCGTCTCAACGTCGCTACATCAAGGGCTAAAGGCGCGATCAGGGATGTCCAAAACCAGGCCCGGGCCGGCCCGGGCCCGGGGGGCAAGCTGGCCGGGCCGGGCCTATGTTAAAACGGGCCCGGCCCGGGCCAGGCCTGGGCCCGGCCCGGCCCGTGGGGTATGCGGGCCGGGCCGGGCCGGGCCCGTGGGGTAAGCAGGTCGGGCCGGGCCGGGCCCTGCCTTCAAAATCTCGGCCCGGGCCGGGCCGGGGCCCGCCAAATTAGCAACGGGCCGGGCCGGGCTCGGCCCGCTTTGGACATCCCTGGGCGCGATGTTCAACTTCGCAGTGCGAGCGGCTCTCATTGGGACTCATCACTGGCAGCGAATCATTTCTTTTTGTTTTCTCCATGTTCAATGATTGTTTGATCCGCAGAATATTCGATTGTACAATGTATGGATGCTAAAGACTCATAAAAGTTCGAAGAACTCTTTCTCTAACTCTTTCCACTCACTCAAGTGCGAAGGGGAAATCTGCACGGGCAAACTGATATTCTATTCACAATCCTACCCTGTTCTGAAGCTATTTCTATCTCCTGCCTGCAAAATGGTCTCTTGGTCTGAAAGGTGAGTTAAGTGACTCTGGAGAGAGAGGAAAGAAGGAGACAGAATGAGAGAGAGGGAGAGAGAAAGATAGAGATCCTCTGTCATCATAGTTTTGCTTCTTTTATTCCCTCTGTTCTCTTGAACATGCCTTTTAGAATAATTTCGTTTAAAACCGAGAGTCTACTTTTTGAAATCGCTGCAAAATGTTTTCGGGAGTGATAGGTTGAGCGTCAGAAGCAAGACAGAAAAGACGGGGAGTGAAAGCAACTGAAAACACTCTCAAGTATTGCTATGCTTTCATTAAGCATCTTTAGCAAATAGAAATGTTCGCAAGTTTTCGTTCTTGATGCATGGAGAACTTTATGGATTTGTTTCAGAAGTATTGTGGGCGTGTATCAGCTTGCTGCGACGTGCACTGCGAAACAAAAGCGCACTTTGGGATGGCGAATCACAAAGACAAGGAGAGACAACCAGTTTCAAGAATCCACTTGCTGCCATGGAGTCTGTTCGTTTTCGTAGCCGACAATGGCAAAATGTCAGGATCTTGGAAGACTGCTACCCGATGAACATTGGATCATTTGACGAAAAGAACAGTATTCCTCAAGACAATAGAGAGAATGTCATCTGAGAATTGGTTTTCCGAGAATTTTTTTGGCTCGATTTATCTTCTTTCTTTGTTACTTCCTCATATGCTCGAGCATTGTTTTTCCCCACGAATTGCTAAACCCTAATATGATGCAGTTGATATGTATATGTACATATGTATGTATGTAACACATACACCTATCGAGCAGAAGAATTGCTTGTATTACAATATGTATGTATGTAATTTTAACTGGCATCTTCATTTCCTCAGCAGCCCGAAAGTTCAATTAATTCGGATTATTTTCAGTTACTTCATGTTGCGTCTTGTTGCTTCACTCATTTTAATCATCAATACAGTGGGCGGTATGTACTAAATGATTTTTTTTTCTAGGTGATGTCTATCGTTGTTTAAGGGAAATATCCAACAAAAAATAACTAGTTTTTTTTTTAATATTTCCATATGATCAAGTCAGGCCTAAATGATCGATTGAGGTGGTCCTGCTTTATGAAAGTAAGTGTTTTGCCAGAAATTCGCATTTTTTTTAATACGCTGGAAAACGTCTCTGTCGATGCACCCGGTGAACGCTCAAATCCAAGCAAGGCGTGCAAACGGGTGGGTAGAAGAGGCAAGTTTCTTCCCGGCAAGTCCACTTAGCACTCCATTTTTTCCAAGGGATGAGAGATGCAGACATTGGAGAAAAACGAGACAATGAAAGAACTTGAGAGAGGTTAAATACACATACTTTTCAAATTTGATATTTTATAGCGGGCCTGAAATCACCGCTCTTCCAGTTTGGAGTTTTGCACTATTTGACACTTGGTTTTGTCAGATACGGTTTTTCTTTCATCGCAAGCTTTTTTTAAATACTTTTCTTCATATATATATATATATATATATATATATATATAGCTACATATGTAACACCACAACACCCAAAATTGTCTGTTTCTCAATTTCAAAGAAAACCATGCGCAAATATCAATTTAAAGTGTTTTCTTTTTCTTCATTCCAGGTCAACAAGGCTGCACCGCCCCGTCATTCTCGCTGTCGGTCTCGGAATCGCACGACAGCTTGGGGTGCAACATTCAGACGCATGCTGGTCGTCAGAGAGTCCTTTGCAGTGTCGGCTACCTCAGATGCGTCAGATAAATTAAAATTTTAATTCTAGTTTTAATTTTAGAATTTTCTGTTTTTTTTCCAACTAGCTTTACTACGTAAAGCTTACTTCATATTAGACAACAACAAATGTTAGTTTAAACATATTTTTTTGGGCATTCATCTAGATAAAAGCGTGTATTTCAGGAGGACGATTACCTAAAAAAAATGGAGGCAAAAATTGTGGCTCTTCCCTGGGAGTAGGCACTCTCATTCTCGCGTGCTATTGCGCACGTCGCACAAAACGGCTTTGTGAAGCGAAAGCATGCCTATGAGAGTACGACGCGCCGCAACCGCTTGAAAATGAAAACTTTTCTGTGATCGCTCTCCTTTATGGAGTCTAAAGTAAACTTTAAAAAAAGGTCACCTTCTTATAGAGAGACTCACGAGGCAACGACGTCTCTGGCATTCTGGCCTGCCAAGAAAATGTTCGTTGATGCTCGGAGTGCTCGAATCTTGGTCGCAGTGATCTAATGAATCTGTTCGATAAAAGATAACATTTGTAGGCAAATAAAATTATCGGATCAGATTTCCGCTCAAAATTAATTCGAATGATCTAAATGACGTTTAGAATACCTGGCTCAACTACGATGGAGCAGGTCAAGACAGCACGGCTCTCTTGCTATACTACCCTATTTCCTGCACCTGCGTCACAGCGAACGATACTAGCAAATGGAGTTAGAGAGAAGAGGAGTAGGAAGGAGAGAATGAGATACGAATTTGAACAAAGAGACTACCAAAGCAAATTGACGTGAAATATGCAGATCACAAGCACTATATTAATTAAAATTTCTTTTTATGTCTTCGTCAATTGAAGGTAGGATCGGCTACTGCCGCAGCTGCAATCCAATGGCGATATCCTCGAGTTGCCCCCCAGGCTACGATTGCGACTCTTCCTTGGTGCAGCAGAATACGGAGAACCCTTGCAGTACCGTTTCATGTCCAACAAGCAGTCAATTTCTGGTGAGGGAATGGAAATCAACGGGAAAGAACAAAGACCGAAACAGAGACAATAACTTTATCGCTCAACTCTACGTTTACTGACTGATTCACGCCGCTATTAGGCAGATACGCTGATTCCTAGGTGTTGCTCGATAGCGGCTCCTGGGTTACAACGTCACCAACGGCAAGCTGCTACTTGGGCGACTTCTACAACTTTTATCGTTTGGATGACACCGGGCAGATTACCGGCTTTAATCCAGAAGCAACGTGCACTGTTCCGAGTAACTTTTTGCTCTCTTCTGTATCCCGTAAATTTGTCTGAAATGGATTCGGTAATAAGTTCAATTAATCTTTAGCCACGTCGACCTCCACGACATCAACGACGGAAACAACGACAACGGAAACGACTGCGATGAATACAACTACAATAGAAACTGACACGAGCTCGATCAACTCGGGAGGGGGGGGACATCTTCCGCGTCGTCCTATGGCACGACGGTTGTTTCAATGTCGTCCGGTATGATTAAGACCTTGGGACCATTTGAGACATTGTTCGTACTTTCGTGCCTGTAGTATCCACAATTGTATCGACATCTCAATCGTCAGTAGCCACTTCGAGCGCAGCATCGACTGGTATGCGGATACTTCCGGGGGAAATACATATTTTGACTATACTTTTTTTAGTAGACATCATTTAACATTTACTTTATGTTTACTGGACGATAAGACTAATCTTTGGTTTAAAACTTGCCAGAAACTACGAGCATGGCAATGGCGACAGTCACAGATGCTCCTCCAACATACGTGAGCACCTTACCATCCACTTCCATGAGCACGTCGGTGCCGAGTAAGAATTAAGTTAAAACATTCTTAGTGAATAAGATTGTTTAATGTCGTAATTTTTAAGCATTTTTAGATTGTGGAGGCTACATCGAGAGCAATGGGAATCTCTATGAGAACAAGTGTGTCGTGGCTGACCCGATGGCGACTTGCAACCTGTCGGAGAGATTCCAAACAATTTGCCAATGCTCACCCACTCGCAGCGGCGAATTCTGCGAATATCGTAAACAATACTATTTAAAAAAGACCACTTAAGTTCATGCAACAATGACGTCAGGGAACAAAGAGATACTAGAATGGTCTTAGAAACAATCATATAAGGCGATGTCAACAGATATTTTGCCTGTCATTAATTTTATTTTTAGTCTTTATTTAAAAAAGAATATTCCAAGTTTGAAAACAACCTTTTTCCAATGCACAAAAAATGCCTAATTTCGATATTTTTTGAAACGGCAATTAGTACGATTTGCTAAATTTCGTGTCAGCATGTATTTTAATTCAGCAATATCAACGATTTCACTTCTCAATACAACCTACGGGAAAGGAGGCGTGAACTTCATTACGAAGGTTTAGTTAAAAAAAATTTTCAGAGTTGAAATTAAGGTAGAATTACACAAAAAATGACTGATGGTGCGCAGTGTGATTCGTGTGCATTCTTAAGTGGTATTAAATTTGTGACAAGTTGTTTCTGACGCAACAAATCGGTGATCATTAGGCTTTTGATGAATCGGGTAGCAATCCGGCTGCCATGAGTATTTTGCTGCCTTCTATGCTGGCCAGCTACTCTTCCGAACAGCTCTCAGCATTCTCCTGGGATGCCTCAGATATCTTTCGTTTCTTCAGCTACGAGCGTAAAGAAATTCCCGTTAGGTCAGTGGTGAAGGGTAATGTTTGTAGTATATCTACTATGATTTTAGATTTAATATAAATACAATAAAAAGTTATGTTTAATAATATATGTAGCTCACTTTCATCCTTCTTCGACCCATCAATGGGCAACTGCTTTACTTTTAATTATTTCAACGAGAGCTTCTTCTATCAAACTCGCATGACCGGGAGTCGCGGAGGTAGGTGATTTTGCCTATCTATCAGGGTATTGTCCACCCTTATGACTAAACATAGAATGCATCATAGGAATATTTACGGGACTGTCTTTAAACCAATCTGAAAACTTTCCATGGACGGACACAGCAACTGTGCGTATCTTTGCCCATTCCACGGACACTGTCATTCTGGTCGATAGCCCAGCGTGAGATCTTTAACTTCGATAAATATACAAATATATATATATATATATATATATATATATACATAATATTATACTTGCAATCAACCTTTATATATTTAGAGTCGTCGTCGAGGCGTCGAAAAATTTCCGTCTAACAATCTCAGCCGTGCCTTTTTTCAACAATAGAATTTTCGCTTTATTGTGCATCAGACAGTTTTTATTCTATGACCATATTATTTTATTTATAGCTGCTTTCAAAAATGGCCGGAATATTACATTTACGACAATGTAGACTAAATTTTCATATTTCGGGGATGTATCGGTTTCGTCCACTGCTTATATTGTTTTGGACACTAGCGTTTTCAACATTTGGAATATAAAAGTATTAAAAGAAGAAAAAAGTAGTCGAATATACTTACTTTACTGACAAAATTCTGAGCCATTTCGGCCGAAGGTTAGGCTCATATGCTTGCAGAACAACTATAACCTATTGTCAACTACTTCAAAAGATGTCTGTGTTCATTCGGATGGAGAGCTAACGAATGGTCTGCGAGCTCACTCATACTACCCGGGCGCCTATACACTCGAGGTTTACTCGCTGCACTTCAACAACTGCGAATACATTCCCCCGAAATGCTTTTATAATTCCAAAATATTTTTTTTATTTGATTAAGTAGAAACATCAAAATACGGTCAGGGCTGCTACCGCTCCTGCTACCAGGACGTGCTGCAGCAAGAATGCGGCTGTATGGATGCTGCTTATCAGCGACCAACTTCAGCAACGGTTTGTAGAGTTAGCCAAGGTATTTCTTCTTAACTAATACCATGCATATGACGCGATTTACGAGAGATCCAATGCGGCCGATCGAACATCCTGGATTTTCTTCAAGTTCCTAATACATGGTTCTTTTTTGGTAGAAGAATCGATCGGACATGGTCATGTAATCGAAAATGCATTTTTCGTTTGCTATGGCTTGAACTTTCGCCAGGAATGGCGGGCAGTTCTAAATTCCGGGACAAGAATGTCGCCAAAAGTGAAAAAAAAAATTTATTTTTAGTTGACATCGTTCTACAAAGAGTTAGAAAGTGCTCACAATGAATGAACATTGTGGCAGACCAGTTCCACTCGTACTGCTTACCATTCTCTAGTCTCGTGCATCTTGGCAACGCTGTCCTCCCGTGGAGCGAACTACGCTTCATGGCCAGAGTGCGTGGAGAGCTGCCGGCAGCCGTGTCGATTCTCTCAGTTCAACGTCGCTGTTTCAAAGGGCGCAATGCCAGTTAGCTGGTTTTCAAGTAATTTAAAGCTGATGGAGCCGGAAAATCGAATCTGGCTTCTAGAAGAATAAAATTTCTGACGATGACATCATTCTCGTAAGCATCGTCTTCGCTCTTCAGGAGAACACACGTGTTTTAGTGGAAGAGCGGGCAATGACGGTAATGGAGTGATTGGCGGGAATTTAAATCATAATTTAAAAAAAAAATTGAATAAACGTCTTGTTCCATAAAGTTCTCACGGCTGCTGTCGATCCTCGGTTGTTTTGGCGGGATTCTCCTCGCCCTCTGCGTTTGCTTTCTCTTCGAAGTCATCGCGCTACTGGCAGTTGTCCTTAAAATTCTGGCTGAAAAATAAATTTTCAAAAAATTGCCTGTTAAGCAAACAGACGAAGTGACAAACATCATCTTTATTCAATAGTGAATGTTATTTCAGATGTCCGCGGTGAGTGTTATCATGCAAATTTTCTCACTCTCATGTTTTTCCTTTCTTTCTCTCTCACTCTCTTTCTCATGTTTTCCTTTCTTTCTCTCTCACTCTTTATGCTCCTTGCATATCACGCATGACTAGGCATGCCAGAGGCATAAGTAGCTGCAGTGGATTCGACTCGTGCGTGGTTCCTCTGTGCGAGCGAGGCGGAGACACGGTTGGTGAAGAGGGCGCATCCTCCACAGAAACGTGTCGTCATCAACGACAGAACGAAAAAAGGAGAGAGACAAAGAATGTTTAAAGGAGTAAGACCAGCAATATATGATTAATGCACGTTCAAGTAGCTGCGTCTGCCCTGAGAGAACGCAATCGCATTCTCGCATGCCATTTCTCTGGTCTCACAACCGTGCTGCATGAATATAACATGCGCGAATGAGTGAGTATACGCAGGGCAGAGGCAATTTTAAATGACACTTCATTTTTGGTGATCGTCCTCCTTTAAAGAGGCTGGCCTTACTTCTCAAGAGAATGTTATGGTAGTAAGAAGAGAGATGCACACAACAAAGTACGGTGGATTTCCAGCTCAATGGATTGCCTTTTTAACTAGATAAATATACAGTTTTAGAAATGAAAGTAAGTGAAAGTTTGCTATATACCAAATAATTACATAGCTGTGCTATAAACATTTTTTGTTGTGAACAAACACATGATTTCATCTGAGTTATAGAGAATATGCACATTTGAGGGAAGATCCTCGTTCATATTTTAACAGCCTCCTTACCCGAATCTCTTCAGTCTTGAAAGTGTAGAGGAAAATGTTTACGAAGCCCTTCGTACAGATGATGAGATATCCGATCATCTGACAAAAAAGATAAATTTTGGTCAGGAAAACTATAAAAAAAAATTGCTGTTGGTTTCGTGAACTATTATAATAAGTGCGTGCCTGCAAAAGCCAAGAATGTACAAAACTGTACTCTCTAACCTGATAGTCGCGCAGATTTAGAAAGTTAGTTTCCAGGACAAAATCGGGTATCCAGACGAGCGTGAACTCGAATGTCAGCGTGATGCCGACTACCATTGTCATCTTGAACAGAGCACGATTGCTCTCCTGCTCTTTTGGTGTCTGAAAAGAGAGAATGAGAGAGAGATAGCATTATAAGAGAAAGTAGAAAGAATCTTAAGAGGGCAAGAGACAGTAACATTAAGCTATCGAGAGAGAGAGAGAGAAAGAAAGAAAGAAAGAGAGAACTGACAATTTTCGAGAGCGATTTGACTAGACGATAAATGCGAATGGTGATCGGGACGTAGAGTACGACTGCCGCAGCGATCGTCGTCATTCGGTAGATCGCCATGAATTGGAAGATCTGCAAAGAGATCAGCCAGCTGATCATGATACCCGGCCGGTCAATCAAATGGCTAGAGTGCACAGTCGGAGTTACACAATAATTGCCAGTTCGATCTTTGGTCTCACCCCCGGCGTGAACATTGTGGCCGCGAAGCACATGGCGCTAGTTTGAAGCGGCGGCGACATTAGCCAGATGACGCCGCACACGGTGACACCACAAATGGTCAAGGCAAGCGAGCCTGTAACCTCTTCCGGTTAGCCAGGCCACCGACTGGGAAAACGAAGAGTGGACATACACACATTTGGATAGTCAGTTTCAATAAATATTCATAAAGGAGGCCTAAGCCGCGGCCCTTCGCACTCTCATTCGCGCATGCTATTTTCACGCTGCGGGTTTGTGCGACCTGCGAATTAGAACACGAGAATGAGAGTGAGGAATCGCAATGCAGACGCGGCAATTCGAACCTTCATTAAATATTTTTCGGTGAACGCCCTCCTTTAATACAAAATCCTTTAAAATACAATAAACCAATAAACCTATTTTTTTTAAATATAGTGTAAAGTTTCAATAAATATTTTGAATATAAAAAACATTTAAAACGGTCATACAGTAAACCTCCAAAGACTGCGTAGGCATACGAGACGGACAGTTGCCTATAACGTATTGGCAGCATAACGGCGACGAAGCGGTCGGCCGAGATCGAGGTGATGGAGAGGCCGACCTTGAAATTGACAGCTAATCCATATTTTTAATCAGCTGTTATCACTGATTGTGAGTTGATTGAATTTTCAGAATTTTCTCATCATTTCATGAAAGAAACCCAAACAGAATAAAATACGAAGGTGGATGAAAAGTCAATGATGAAATGTTTCTCGGCTATAGGAAGAACCAGCTGATAGTTGGCGCAGAGAAGCCAGCTAAAGACATAGCGCGCGCAGTAGCGATTCGGCCATGTCGATTCATCTAGTAATTTTTAACAGACAGCTCATTCTTGCAAAGTCTCATTATGATCCTTCTCGCTTCTCTCAATTCCCCTATCCCTCTCGCTTTACAACAACAGATAACATTATCCCTTTCCACTTTGAAATAAGTACATATCCCTTCTCTATCTGATTATCTCTGTCTCTTTTTTTATATCGTACCCAAGTTATTAACGATCAAGTTCAGCCGGTGAATGCCCGCAGTGAAGAAAGCAGTTGCATTCGATAAATCGGCCAGGCACACCAAACAAATGAGAATAACCTGTGTAAAGATTTGTAGTTTAACAGTTATCAGATGAATTGAATGTGTTATAAAATTCAACTTCGAAAACAGATCAAATACAAAAATGTCACTGACCTCCTTCGAACGCCGCAGCCGAGGATGCGCGAGAATGAGCGTCACGACGGGCAAGTTGACAGAGATTGTGATCGAGCCTTGTTTGAGCATCGATATTAGGCAGTAAGTACAAAGTAACTGACGAACTATAAGCACTATCTTTAAGTCAAAATTAAAAAAAAATGAAAATAAAACAACTATGCAGTTGTAAGATGAGAAAAAATAACAAAATTAGATAAACTTGTTTAGGTGACTAACTGATGCCGACCAGAAAATAGTGAGTGATGAACATGTCGACACCGGCCATCGTGAGCTTTTGTTAGGTCTCAATCAAGCAGTTCATCACACAATTTGTACTTCGATTTAGGAAGAAACTTTAGTGTGAGAATAACGCAAAGCGACATATGTACATACATTCATATTTGATACACTCTAACTGAAAGAAGAATGAGGAATCTGCGAGTTTATCTCTGGAATCGATGTTTATAGTAGATTCTTCCAAGAAAACCAAAACAACTAAGCACATTCGTCATTTGGAATCATTTCATTTTCACACGTATCACGACGCTCTCTGCCACACATGTCGCACACTCTTCAAGAGTGCTTCTCCGTTGTAGTCACATTAGTTTGAACACTTCTCTTTTAACAAAAAAAAAATCAGGTTCATGACGGAGCCCACGTCAGTGAGAATTTCTGATATTTTATACACAAACACTTGAAAAGAATTCATATAGCTGCGAGTGTAGTTCCAAGGAATTGCGCGGATTGGTCAATCTTATAGTTCGCCCTGCCCTTTAAGCCTTAAGGTCAAAAGACAAACATTCCGATTACGACGCCATTCATTCGTTTGCTCTCCCTTTGGCAATAAGAAGTGCGCAAGGAGTATACTACAGACAAAGGCAAAAGTTTTCGTAAGGCATACAAAATAAGTATGTCTCTGCGTGCCATTACATTATCGCCCCTTTCTGCTGTATTAGTACTTGCATATATTCTCTTTCGAATGTGGTCGATGCGACTGGTTTCACGCGGCTTGCAGCAATGTGATAATGACAAGAAATGGTTTGTTGAAAAGGAAGTGGGCCATACATATATTGCTGTTGCAAGAATAACAGGGCGTTTAAATTAATTCTTGAAAGTATCTGAAACATGGACTTTGTGAGCTGTTTCAGAAACATTACCTACGATTTGTGAGGTGCGTAGAATACTTTCACAGTCTCGTGCGGAGGGCATTATTGAGATATTAGAGAGAAATTTGAACTTTACGTGAGAATTTCCCTCGCTTCTATGTTACGGAGTTGGGGATCTAGCACGTCATTAATAATCAATCAGTTACAGAACGTCTCTCTATGTTACCGTCTGTAAAAATTTTTATCGCTTTGTATAGTTTCATTTGAATTGCATTTTCCGAATCAATTCGGTGGTTACACATTCTCTTAAAAATTAGCACCTTTCTTTCGAGAGTTCAGCGAACTTTAATATCTTACCATCATAATGCAGTTTCATCTTTTCTTGTTAAATCGAATTTTTCTGTAAATTTACTGTGAATATAGTACATGAAGCGTTTTATCTGCCTGATGGAAATAGAAGGATATGACGAAGAGAGTGGGGGAGAATAGAGAGAGAAGAGACGCATGAAGAACCCTTCAGGGGTTGTACTCGATAGGGAGGTTCTTGCGGCGGACCATGCCGTCGCCCTGGAACCACTCGCGGCGGAACTGCTTGGTAGCGCCGTCCGGGGTGTTGGTCCACTCGATGGTGATGCGGTCGTTTCGTGTCCTCCTGTAAATAATTTCTATAAGCAGTGTAATATAAACAACTTTATAAATATGGTGTGATTAGGGCAAAAAATATATTTATTTATTTATTTATTCATACATCAAAAATGATGTGACGACACATCGTATATAGTATTTGGTAAGATATAAAGCAGTGCAGTTTATATAGGGGATTAGGAAGGTGGGGAGAGGAGGACGGGCAGACCGGAAACTGCTGAACTCAGGATTTGGATGTGGGGTGGACGAGTTCCCGGGGGTGGGGGGCTAGGCCCCAATGCGCTGGAGCAGGCGCAATAAGTACCTGGTGAACAACCGAATCGGACTGCCTTTCGAAGATAGGGGAGGTGGGGGAGGAGGACTGTAGAATATTGTAGCACTGCACCGCAGAGTATAAAAATATTTAATTAAAAATGAAACTTATATCTACAGCACCTGCCCATAGGCGAAGGCGTCGCAGGAGACAGCAACGAGGACGGGCTCCTTGGGGCCGAGGACTCCGCTGGCCGGGTCGACACCGAGACGCTTCATGTTCGTGGTCTTGAAGGCCCAGCCGATGCGACGGGCAGAGCTGTTGATCACCTGCAATTGAACGATTAAGTTAGATGAACGTTGTCTCATAGGTAAAAACGGGGTCTCATGAATAATGGCAAACCTTGATGTGGTAGGTGTGCTTGTCGTCGTAGGGCGCGTTGAAGACGACCTTGGCGTTGGGCTGAGTGGCGATGTCGCCGGGAGCAAGGGACTGGGCCATGCCTTGGAGGAGGAGAGGAGAAGTGGAGAGGCGAGCGGAGAAGCACAGTCAACGACTGATAGAAATGACTCTCGAACGCCTCTTTTATATGGTTTTCTCACCTTCAAAATTTTCATTTTTTTTCACAAAAGTGCGATGATCAACATGGAAATTTCGTGGAGTGTTCGCAATATCACGGAACAGAGTTCAAAGTTCCAGCACTTTTCAAAGAAAAGACGCGAAACTCGCTGGAATATTTGCATTTGATGAACTATGCTGGACGTATGGAAAATGATTATCATTGTGTAGAGGTCAACGGTTCAAAAATTTGCAAAAAGAAGAAAAAAATAGGATGCAAAATCAGCAAATGAGAAAATAATTGACCTTTCTTTGTTTGTTTCGTGATATTATGAACGATTCACGAATTTTCATAAGCATTTCGACGCACTTTTGTGAAACAATGAAAATTTTGCAGCTGAGAAAATCATATAAAAGGGGCTTGCCCGAGGCAATTCTATCAGTCGTTGACTGTGCTTCTCTGCTCGCCTCTCCATTTCTCTTCTCCTCCTCCAAGGCATGGCCCAGTCCCTTGCTCCCGGCGACATCGCCACTCAGCCCAACTCCAAGGTCGTCTTCAACGCGCCCTACGACGACAAGCACACCTACCACATCATGGTTTGCCTTCATACATGAGACCTTGTTTCGCAAGATTATTTTAGATATATTTGTTAATATTAGGTAAAATAACAACGTTGAGTTAACTTAATAATTCAATTGCAGGTGATCAACAGCTCTGCCCGTCGCATCGGCTGGGCCTTCAAGACCACGAACATGAAGCGTCTCGGTGTCGACCCCGCCAGCGGAGTCCTCGACCCTAAGGAACCCGTCCTCGTTGCTGTCTCCTGCTATGGGCAGGTGCTGTATATAATCTTTAACTACCAGCATAAATTTTTATTCAAGATCAAACTATATTTATGTATACGTTGTTTGAATTACAATACTTTTAAAAATAATTTGCAGGAGGACACGAACAACGACCGCATCACCATTGAGTGGACCAACACCCCGGACGGCGCTGCCAAGCAGTTCCGCCGCGAGTGGTTCCAGGGCGACGGCATGGTCCGCCGCAAGAACCTCCCCATCGAGTACAACCCCTGAAGGGTCCCTCAAGAGTCACTTCACTCTCCATTCTCCCCTCCCTCTTCGCCATTTCTTTCTCTTTCCCTTCGGCAGATAAAAGCATCATCAATATGCAGCATTAAAGGATCCATGGAGTTTAAAAGCCGTTTGTGCAGAACTAACGTTTGAATTCGCGCATGATATTGCAGAAATTTTTGGCGGTATGCTAGCACAGTATCTATCACTACAAACTAGACTGTGTAAGTCTTTTTCTCTCTGCCTCTCTTCTGTTCCCTCGAATCTCAAGCGTAGCTTGCCGCTTCGCACCTAGTTTTCACCTTCTTTCTGGTAGAATGAGGGTGTGCATGAGGACAAAATAGGCAACTGGTGATGACGTCACTCAATAAATTCTATAGTACGACGTGGGGAAATGTGGTTTTTCTCCTCAGGGCCCCTTCAGGACGCATTCTCACTTTTCCTAATGATGTTTCTAGTTGGACCGGATAGTATTAACAAAAAATTCTGCAACATTGTAATCTCCATGGACAGCTAGTTTAACAGTAAGATTCGATTTATTAAGAAGAATCAAATTGCCCTATGATTTTTTAAGCGAATGTAGAACCACCGAAGTGATGCGGAAAATGCAATTGAACTGAGATACATTGGGCACATTTTGAGACTTTACAAAGTGATAATTTTCTAACAGACTTATAATAAAAAGAATTTCACGACATCTCTGCTGAAAGTTGCGTAAAGTCTAAAATCTAATTGTGCTTATCGTTGTCCAAAAGGTTCTCATATTCTTTGACGTTGTATCTACTACTTAGGTATGTCAGACACACGCCAACAGCAAAACAAAAGCTACGAAGGAAGTTGCAGTTCATATCGGCTTTTATGATCTCAAAGGGGCGATAGTTATTCCCTGTGACAAGGAACATGAAGAGAAATAGTACAGACAAGAAGACGGAGAAACCAAAACAAAAGAGAACGAAGGAATCTGATTCATTTCTTATGCCGTTTTCTGTGGTATGTACATTGAAGCTGTACAAGAATTTCGTTTTAACAAATGCCGTTTCTTTTTTTTAGGTTTTGCCTTCTTATATAAGGCATCTGGCAGAGGTTTATCTTTGTGAACAAGATACTCAACAGCGAAACAAAGGACGACAATTCTTAAAGGTAAACTTAATCAGTATATTTTCCAGTTGTACAAAAACATAGGATTTTGTATATTTATTTTCAGATAATTCATTGTCTTTCCTTTTTAAATATTAAATTAATTTCAGTCGAAAAAAAAATGATGACGCCACAAAAACGTCTTTACCAAGGATGCACAAAGACGACAGTTGGTGTCCGAAACAAGGTAATTATTTCAATCTTGTTTAAAAGCACAAAACCTATGTACTTCAGTTGTTTATACTATATTCTTGCGATCAAAGTTCCCAGGCTGACTGTTTTTATTTGCAATTTTTCTTATTTTTCTTAGTTATTCATTCATTCATTTATTCATGCATTCATTCATACATCAAAAATGATGTGACGACACATTGCATATAATATTTGGTAAGATATGGAGCAGTGCAGTTTATATATAGGGGATTAGGCTGGTGGGAGAGAGAAGGACCGTTATGTATTCATCAATAGTTCGCTTCTCTGCTTCTAGCTTATACTAGTTGATGTCTAGGTACATATGTATGGTGATCTTTAAAAATGATAAGTTATTTTCTACATTTAATTCTCGGCTTGAATGCACTTCTGCGGCGAGCGTTCTTTTCTGTGTGATCAGCGTTCCAAATAACGCCAACTACCCCTTCAAGCAACGCTTTCTTTTTGTTTAGACACATGCTCATAATACTTTTCTTATTGCTACGCCCTCCTTCCACCTTAAATCTGACCATGATTCCATTATTGCCCTTTGCCCTGACAAATGACTCGGCTGTCTCACTCAGTCGTGTTCAAATTGATCTCCACCTACATGTAGGATGTCTCGCATATGCTTGCCTCTTTTCTTGATTATCCCTATTTTTTAAGAGAATATATTACTGTTGTCTATGTCTTCAGATCATCCTTCTTTTCCTTTTGTAGACCTTTCTATTGGTCACCATGCCCGCCTTCTTCTTTCTATTCTTTCCCTTCAAAAACTTTCGCATTCTCTTAGTGTGTTTACGCCGCTCATTCCACTCTCTCCTAAGGGTATTTTACGATCATAGGTACATAGCTCCTTCAAATACATATGTATGCCCTAGTGTTTGTGATAAGAATGTTTTCTTACCTAAGCCTCTTTTTTCTTATCACAAACAATAAACCTATAAACTATAACGATCAACTTTTCGGTTGATGATTTTTTTCTTCAAGATGTCTGAAGTCTACTCTCTGAAATGGAGCACCTGGGGCACCTTCGGCTCCCCAAAGGCGTTTCCATGCCTCCGATTCCGCCAATGGAAAGTGCACTCCTTCTACGTCGATCGAGCGACCTAGACTTTTGCTTATCATTTTATCCCACGCGTCCCATTTCGCCTTCCCTCGCGCGATCTCGCCAATTCAGCATCAGCGACTTACAAATGATTCTGAGTGTTTCCATTCTGATTTGCGCGCTCTGCCACGCTACCAGCCATGTGGCACGCATCTGCCCAAAATGTCAGACATTGGACGAAAGCGTTGCGCGCATTAGGGAACTCGAACTCTGCGTCATCTGCTTGAGACGAGGACATTGGCCTCCTCCTGCGCGTCTAGGAATGTCTGCGCTAATTGTCGCGTTTGCAGCAAAAAACACCATCGCGCTCATTTCAGAATGAGATGCATGAGATTGATATTATGAGTTTCATCGTCATTATCTGATAATTATATAGTTAAATGTTCTAATCCCTTGGTGAAGCTTGGAACCTTACTTTTGATGTTACAGAGGAAGAGACCAGAATGCAATTGCGGCAATGCAATGATATTGCATGACTAACTGAAATGTGACTGAATTGTATATGTAATATAAGTATTCTATGTGTATTCTTTCTGGTAACAAAGTTTTTTTTTCAGTTTCTTGTGTTCGCATGAAAACAAGAGTAGAAGAAGAACCGGGCATGCCACGGAATGCGTAAGACTTGGTGTTTTGAGAACTCAAAACTGAGAAGGCTTATCTCACATACATATGTACTTTGGCTCATCCCGGGCGATTATGATATGTGATCTATGATTTATAATCTGTTCCACAGTTATGATCAAAAGCATGACGCGAGTTCGAGGGTGAGCGAGACTCGTTGCGTGCGCAGCGGCACATTGGCAGCGGATCGTAATTCGACCGGAATGGAAAGATTGCAATCTTTGAGAGGAAAGAACAGAGTCAACAGGCGGGATCTTCCTATTTTCAACCCAACCCGTGTCGTGGAAATTGTTCAGGCAATTGTCAAGTATCCGTTGGTTCAATTTGGTCGTTTGGCGCAGTTGTAAAAATCCATGCACACCATTGGGCACGAGAACCACGTTGCTGGTTCAGCATTTTAAATGGCATGTCAAAATCTATATATATATATATATATATATATATATATATATATATATATATATATATATATATATATATATATTTGCGGATAAGCGAGCACACTCCTGAGTAATCGGATATCTGAAGCAGTTTGAATTAATCCATTCGTTTGTTGCTGAAGTCCTCATTACACGAATCGTACAATGGAGTGTGCGCGCTCGTTTATGGGTATTTTCCACAATAATTACTTGCAAAAAAAATCACATATTTTATCGACCGGCGTCAATTAAACAGAAAAAAAATAAAAAAAGAGTATCATAGAATGGAAGTACACAAACCACATTTCGATACCAGTATTAGAAAAAAATTTAAAAAGTGTTGGAAAACGAGATGGCAGGAGTGAATTATGAGATCAATTGTGGTTAAAAAAATTCAAATTCAAAAACTAGTTAGAATAGTGAATGCATTTGATTGCTCGTTAGTAAATATATATATTTGTATATTTACCTAAATTTGGCTGGAAAATGCATATATGAGTCTTGATACATACATACATAGATACTACATACATATGTACATGCTTCTTTACAATTCACTCTTACGTCTTTCTTTTAAGTTGATTTTACACTTGTTTTTCTCTCTTCATCCCAAGAATTTCCTCTGTCTCTCTCCCTTTTTCAAATCAACTCTCTCTCTCTCTCTAAGTCTCCTCTCTCTTTCATACGCTCTCGAACTCTCACTCTTTCTCTCTTATTCTCTCCCTCCCTCCCTACTTCTCTCTCCTTCTCTCTCTCTCTCTCACAGATCAGCATCATTGACAGGTGTCTGATCGGTGAGATAGCATCCGCCCTCGCAGTCGCTGTCCCTCATGGCCGCGAAGCCAGCCCTGCTGATGCTCTCGTACCGGTCGAATAGGCCGCATCTCGCGGGTCGCAAAAGGAACGAGCACGCGAGCGAGAGAAGGAACATTTGCACAACCAGCAGGAAGCTGCATACGACTGGAAAAGAGGTATGGAGTACTATACTATTATAATTAGTAATATTTGTTTAATATTTTTTTGAAAAAAACGCACTCGAAGTTATAATGTGTACTTTTTTTATGACTTTTATATAAAGCACTATTACTACAATCGATGGAAAGTTTCTGCACCTTCGGGACTAATTTATACGTGTACAGTACTGGCCAAAAGGGCATGCTATTTTAGTCATATAATATGCAAAGAAGAAAAAAAGGCGACTAGAATAGGTTGCTAACATTTAGCGTTCGCCTCCGCCGACAGCACCGGGCCGCAGACGATGAGATCGAAGCGAATCAGAATGTTGTCGAAGATCATCGGCTGCTGGGCAGTGAAGAGGAGGAGGGAGAAGTCGACGAGACGGAAGACGGTCATGAATGAGAACCTGGAGAGACGATCCTGGAAAGGAGAGAAAGAGAGAGAGAAGAGAGAGAAGAGCGAGAGAAGATATAGAGAAGAGAGAGAGAAAGAGAGAGAAATAAGCAAAGAGAGAGAGAGTGCAAAATGGCGGAGAAAGAAACACTCGTGAGTCGAGCCATCGAATGCACGCCGAAGATGGCGAGCAGAAGCGATGCGACTGCGCCCGTGTCCGTCCACTTCATGAAGCTTCAAAAATAATTGTATCTTTCTCTCTCACCCCTCTCTTTCTCATCTGTCTTTCTCTCTCTTCTCGATACTCTCTCTATCCTTTTACTCTTCTATCACTCTTCTCTTTATTCCCTCACTCTCTCTCTCCTCCCTCTTCTCACTATTCTCTCTCTTTCTTTCTCTCTCTTTTCTCTCTCTCTCTCTCTAACCTAATAGCGTCGTCTCTCATCTCTGCTATCGCGACTGAGTCAACGACGACAATGATCGCGCGTACGAGCGGCGCCTGCAGCACGGCCCACTCGATGCGGCGCAGGTTGGCTCTAAAGAGAAATTACAGTTAAAAAAAAACAATAAAATATTGTTCCAATTGTCCGAACAATCCCTTCGAGCTTTTTGTTTGAAGAAGAAAAAAACACACAAAGCATTCGCCCCATTCATAATTCCTTCTAACCGTTAACAAAATTGTTATATTATTAAGCTTGCACAATTGTTTCGCAGAGAATTAAAAGTGCTGCTTTTCTCACAAAAGATCGTCTGGCTGCTTCAAGGAACAATAATGTTCCATGTATCGGCACAATTGTTTAATGGTCAAAATACAGTAACAAATGGCTGGCTGGCTGACTCAGTGGCGGGCGCGGTCGGCAGCCAGGATCGAGGCAGAATGCAGCAGCAAGGAGGAGAGCGAAAGTCAATCTCCGCTTGGTCTCTTAGAAAACAATTCATTTTAAGTTATTTAGGTTTTAGCTCATTTTTTCTGTCTATAATGTTCACCGAACTACCTTCGCACTCTACCATTCATTCGTGAACAGAGAAATGCTACGGAAGTTTCGGGAGTTTTTTTTTCTTAATATTTTCTTTTAAAAATATATATCTAAACAATGCATTTTAAGGGTAAAATATTTTAAACTTAGAAAATAAATATATAAAAAAAACCTTTGAAGCGTCGCGACCATCGCCTCGCGTCCGCCGTAGAGATGGCGGCAGAGAGCGACGACGACGAAGAGACACAAAAGATAGTAGAGCACGCCGACCGCGCTCAGCAGGCCAGCGGCTCGCGGCACGCACAAACCGACCATGCAGCAGGCGCAGGACACCGGCAAATATTCACGTTTGAATTCCCGCTCTTTTCATTCTCATTCTCAGAATAATCTGCATATATCAAGGCGAACCATGCAGCCACCCGTGACGTGCACGTTAATTTCATACATTAATCGTATTTATTTAAATATTAGGAGCCCCGGCGCAGGAGCCCCGGCGCGGGTGCTTCAATTTATTATTTTTGACATTGCGCTTGCGCACCTGCGAGACTTGTCGTTGCTCCCTCTCTCTCTCTCTCCCTCTCTCTCTCTCTCTCCCTCTCTCTCTCTCTCTCTCTTTCCACACCTTATGTGTCCTTCCCTCTCTCTCTATCTCTCGATCCTTTCTCTTGTTCACTCTCTCCTCTTCTCTCCAGTCACCCCACTCTGATACATCATATGCATCATTCCGGATATACATACATATGTACAACGTTGCATCTACATGTGTACATATCATTCAGACATGTGAGATAACAAGATGACATTTGGTGACTCTCGAGTGGTCTCTCTCCGTCTGAAGTGTTTTCTACATTGAATGTAGACACTCCGAGAACTGAGGAGTAAAATAGGCTCCGAGATACATAAGTACATACATACAAAATCCATCATACTGCTGTCCCTCTGCGGATATTTCAGCTTCATAGTTCGCCCTTGGCTAACTATAACGCCAGCCGGCCATGAACTATTGCAACTTGATGATGTTACGCTCTCCTCGAATTACACACTCTCTCATCTATCTGTTGTCGGCTGTTACAAGTAATTCTTTGTGTATAAGAGAGAGGCAAAAATGGAGTCGACCACTCACGGGAAAGAGTGAGAGCAGAAAGTAGAGATGATTGCGGCGCTTCTCGACCGACACGAATGTCCAGACACTCCACCAGTGCGCGCCCGACAGCAGGAGCACGGCGCACGTCAGCATGCTCGCCATGCAGATCAGCACGCTCTGCCATCGCTCCGCGTCTCAAGAGAGAACACAGTTGATCATAGGAGGGTGAAACTCAGCCTTATCTTAACCTATTTAGATTTTCCTGAGAATTTTAAAGTCTCGCCTCACTGAATCAAGTGCTCTCTCGCCCTTCGCTAGCGTTATTAACATTTTTTTTAAATTTTACTTTGCGGGAGCTGCACTAAGAAACAAAGAAAGGGATAAGATCACCTTTTTTCGGTTCCAAACAATTTAATTTTACTTTTAATTCCTTTCTCAAATGCACTTATTGTTAAGAATAAGATAAAAGAGCCCATAGACGAGAGAATATCGCCCCCGTTCTTATATTGTAATAACAAGAACCATGAATAAAAATTAAAATATATTAGCAACAAAATTACACACGAGAGTAGAAGTAGGGCGCTGGCGGCAAGTCTGTGATGTTGCATCGCGAGTTGAGTGCAGGACGAAGGAGACTCTGGATGATGTAGCGAAAGAAGTCGGTCTTTCGCATCTTGCACTAGGCGATTAACGGGAGCTGATCTAAAAAGTACATTTTGAAATCGCGCTTGTTTGCTAAAAAAAAAAAGATCAATTCATTTCAGCCACGATATCGGAAGAAGAATAAACACCAAAATAAGAATAAACTTCTCAGCTCATCCAAATGAAGAGTCATATCGGAAAAGTCAGAAGTGAGAATGCGAGAGCATGATTAAAGAATGAAGCTCTACATAAAAGCGTTCTCTAAGGCGATACAATTGCTCTGCAATATATGTATGTAAGCAGCAGGAAGGAGTATGTATGTACAGTACCGCCAAAAAGTCTAACAACTTTTGGTTTTTCGGGCATATTTTCCTTCATAGTGTACGACAGTCAATGAAATTGTCAGGGTTACTTCCTTATGCTGTCAGATCGTCAGTAACAAAATATTGGTTTCATTGATCCACAATAAAGCCCGAAAAAATCAATAACTCAAATCACCCGAGTTGCACATTTAGGCGTGCTGGATTAAATGGGTTATTGCTTCGATATTCGGGTAGCTTTTATTGGAGAAATGGTTTAGATGGATTCTAAGACATATCTACGATAAGTTTTTGGTCTAATCGATATTTAATCACATGCTTTTACATGCTGCCTGCCTTCAGCTCGTGATCCATGCACTCGGCCTGAGATGCTGAAGGTTTAGGAGAATAAAATTAATCATGTACTGCCATGCTTATAGTAATAATGAGGTACATATATTCAGAGGTGATAAGCGAACAAATTCAGATGGTTTCTTGGCCTGTGGAAATTCGATTCTAACTATTTATGCACACTTTGACTACCATTGTCAACTTTCGTCTGCAGCCAAGACGTACTTAAAGTGCTACTGTGCAAGGGGTCCGTGTTTAGAAAAGGGTTTCACTTGTCTATAATGATTCTTAATAGACTTTTCTGTATTCTGCAGCCTTATTTCATCCATGGCTTCATGAGACCATAAGGGACAGACGATCATTTGAATGTACCCTGGCATTGAGTAGTGCAGTGTATTGATAGCCGTCTGTTATAGATCAATTACAACATTAAAATGGCCAAATGGAATTTAGACCATTGCAGAACACTCTGTTTTATAAATTAAAGTGATATTTGACTCTATCTAAAACTTCTCGGGTTATTTTCCTACCTTATACGGCACCGCACCACTCTACGCCAGGGTACATTCAAATTATCAACCCCTCCCTATGAAGGCCTCATGAAGCCAGGCATGAAATAAAGCTGCCAAAGATAGATAAGCCTATGAACTATTATTTTAGGTAGGTAAAAGCGTTTTTCAAACAAGGACACCTGCACAGCATCACTTTTAGCACTTCAGCGTTGTTTACCAAAGTTGACCGCGGTGATCAAAGTGTGCATAAATAGTTAGAATCTAATTTCCACAGGCCAAGAAACCATCTGAATTTGTTCGCTTATCACCTCTGAATATATGTACCTCATTATTACTATAAGCATGGCAGTACATGATTAATTTTATTCTCCTGAACCTTCAGAATCATCTCAGGCCGAGTGCATGGATCACGAGCTGAAGGCAGGCAGCATGTAAAAGCATGTGATTAAATATTGATTAGACCAAAAACTTATCATAGATATGTCTTAGAATCCATTTAAACCATATCTCCAATAAAAGTTACCCGGATATCGAAGCAATAACCCAATTAATCCAGCACGCCTACATGTGCAACTCACGTGATTTGAGTTATTGATTTTTTTCGGACTCTATTGTGGATCAAGCAAACCAATACTTTGTTACTAAAGATCTGACACCATAACGAAGCAACCCTGAAAATTTCATTTACTAACCTACACTATGAAGGGAAATATGCCCGAAATACCAAAAGTTGATAGACTTTTTGGCGGTACTGTATGTAGGTGGAGAAAAAATGCTTACGATTAGTCATTAGATGAATCTAATGTTTTTTTTTCTAAGCACTATAAGCCTGAAAGATTTATATGCATCAGTATAAAAGGTGAACGCATGAATATAAGGTGCACGGAAATGTATTTTCGTAATGTATTTGAGTTTTGCTGACCTTTGTTTGTCAAAAAAATCCAGAATCCAGAGCCCAAAGGCCCAGAGGCCTTGAGCCAGCCCGGATCCCAGAGGCCCAGGCAAGAAGGCGCGAATTCAAACACGAGTTTTAGGCTCGGTTAAGTAAGTCTCTTACTGCTGCCTCTCTACCTCGCGCACACTTTTGCACACACACTTCAACGAAAAAAAGATGCCGTGTGATGATTTTCTAGAGCAGCCATTTCTCGCAGAGAAAAAAAAAAGATTTTTCGCGCCGAAAGGCAGAAAGAACAGGAGCATGTGCTCGTGTTGCAAAAGTATTTAGAAGAAAGACATCTGCCACCTTCTATGAATTCTGATTCTGAGGAAGAACGCGCTGATTCGGACATAATCATAGAGATTTCAGGTCGAAAAGCTCAGAGAAGGGCATTGAAAGCTCAAATGTTCACCTTGCCAAATGCATATGGAAGCGATTTATGATCATCACACATTCTATTCACAGGTTTGTGTTCGTGCATAAGGTAGATACATAGACGAAAGATAAATAACAAGTCAGAACGGGCAGAATAATATAGAAGAGCATTATTTCCTACTTGAATGAAGGCAGACAATTCTTGACGTTCTGAACAACAGTCCATATGTGGGTGGAAGAGAGAGAGAGAGAGAGAGAGAGAGAGAGAGAGAGGGAGAGAGAGCGAAACAGAATTAGAGAGAGGACACATCAGTGAGAGATTGAAACAGAGTGGTTAGAATTAGATAGAGAAGGAGACTGAGAGGGAGAGCGGTGAAAACAAATTCAGGAAATGTTTGACAATCTAGACTAAGCAAAGGCATCACGCTTCTTCTTCGCTCTCTTTCTTTCTCTCTCTCTCTCTCACTCTCGTTCTTTCTCTCTCACTCTCTCATTCTCTTTCTCTCTCTCTCTCTTTCATTCTCTTTCACGAGTAAACATGCGGCATGCGCCTCATAATAGAAAATCGTCCAGCAAGAAAGAGAAGAAAGAGTACATTCATTGCTAATTTACGCAGCAGTTATCCTTCGTCACGTGAATTACAACCTCGGCAAAAAAAGGTTTCCTATGCGGGCATGCAAATTACGACTGTTCATTTTCATCGAGGAAACTTTTATGCTGCAATGCTATGTCCATATTTAATTATGCAATTACGACTTTGTTTAACGTAGCAAGCAAAGAAAAAAGATTGGCAAAAAAGAAAGAGAACTTTAATGTGGTTATAAATCAAAGTGCGTACGTCATGCTGAAAGT
This sequence comes from Allodiplogaster sudhausi, assembly GCA_945643635.1. Lineage (NCBI taxonomy): Eukaryota > Metazoa > Nematoda > Chromadorea > Rhabditida > Diplogasteridae > Allodiplogaster > Allodiplogaster sudhausi. Next base: position 4,330,712 of record CALZFC010000017.1, on the reverse strand, counting down.
CTTCTGTTGAAAGTGAGAGCACACATTGATTCCATGCGGGCGGGAGGAAGGTTGAAAAAGGTGCGTCATTCAGAGAAATCTCGCAAAATGGATGCATGACAGGAGTTTGGAGAGAGTAGGAGAGAGTGGAGAGACAGAGAGATAGAGTAAGAGATTGAGAAAGAAAGAGAGAGTGAAGAAAAGAGAGAGAAAGAATGCCTAGGATATATATGTGTACACAGGAAAGAGGGATGATCGGCATGAGGGCGGAAAGAATAAAGAGCGGGTCAGAGAGAGAGAGAATGAGAGTGAGCGAGGGACAGGAAGAGAACGGGAGAGAGAGCGAGAAGAGACAAAGAGATAGAGAGTGAGACAGAGAGAGGTGGAAAAGAGACTGAAAGATTCCATAAAGAATAGAAAGAATGAGAGAGAGAGCGAAAGAAATAGAGAGACGTAAGAGTTGGCGATTGTAGGCATAGGTGCATGCGCAGAAATAAAAATAACTGTCGTAAGCAGTACTGCCGAAAACTCATGCGAGGCTTACTATTATATACATATATGTACAGCTCAAGTAATTAGGCTTGTTCAGCTCACTCACTCACTCTCTCCCTTTTCTTACATATGTTACAAGAGAAGAGTGAAACGTCCAGTTGTAACTTCTAAAAGTATACTTTGCAAACGAAAAAAAGCCATTATGTTTATTAGTGCAACATTGCTAATTGTAAGGCGTCCGCGTTAGCAAAGTTAGTCCGAGCCGGGTGAGGGAGGACATTCAGCGTCCATGGAAACCCGAGGGTGCACAAATGCTTCTTGTATGTACATATGTACATGTGCATTCTCTCGCTCTGTGACTCATCATTCTTCAAGACCCAAGCAGGGCTTTTGTAGGGAATACGAGCGTTATGCTTTGTGGGCACAACTGAATAATAGGATTAATCACGGTACACGGTTTTAACTCGGCCATTTAAAACGGCTGAGTTGTTAATCAGGATTGTGATCATTAGGCTGCGCTCCTTTGAGGTCAATTCAAGGGGTGGATTTTAATGTGTCCAACCGTAGGCCCTTTCGAACCGGTTACTGTATGATTGAGCAACACAAATCTATGTGTATACCAAATAGCAATGTTCTCGTGGCTGTTCGCAACCAAATGGAAGTGTTTGATTGTACATATGTACAACATTTCAAATTGGCTGCGTACTACCACGCTCCTCCCACTCCTCCGGAGCCATGAATCAACGCTTGTTGATGACGGCATTCATAATGACATCATTATTACTATTGGAATAGTAGTAAATGATATATTATATCTTATTGAAACTTCTGCTTCTCAGGCCGAGTGCATACATGCATGACGTATGTATGTACTAGAGGAAGGCAGTTTGTAAAGGCATGTACTTAAATCGCGACTAGTCCAAAAGTTGTCACCGGGTTGTTTTACACTGCAACTAAAACAAAAGTCCAATAAAACCTACCCGAAGTTCTTGGGGGGGGGGGAGAGCGCATAGCGCGCTGACGCTATTTGGGTTTTAAATCATTTTGTTCAGCCCGCCTAATTCATTTTACTCGCTCACAACTCAGTAGTGGACAATAATCTGCTGCTGAAAGTCTGTCGGTATAAAGAAGCAACCCTCCAATTCTCATAAAGTTTCCTCTAATTTGAAATAAGTTTGACATGAAAAACCAAAATTGAGAGCTTTTTTGCCAGAACTGTAAGCATAGTAACATTTTTAGACCATTCGATATTTCGAACAGTAATATTGTCGTGATATTTTTGAAATTCCTTTAAAAAAAATCTGGTAAAACAGGAATACTTTTAGCTTGACCAAAAGAAATATTAAAGTTAGAAAGCAAAAAGAAATACATTAAAAAATAGGAGATCAATTAATATTCGACTTTTTATTCATAGGGGAACAATTTTCAAGGGTTGTACTCGATGGGGAGGTTCTTGCGGCGGACCATGCCGTCGCCTTAGAACCACTCGCGGCTGAACTGCTTGGCAGCGCCGTCCGGGGTGTTGGTCCACTCGATGGTGATGCGGTCGTTGTTGGTGTCCTCCTGCAAATTATGACTACAAGCGGTGTAATTTAAACAACATTGATGCTGGTAATTAAAGATTATCTACAGTACCTGCCCATAGGCGAAGGCGTCGCAGGGCACAGCAACGAGGACGGGCTCCTTGGGGTCGAGGACTCCGCTGGCCTGGTCAACACCGAGACGCTTCATGTTGGTGGTCTTGAAGGCCCAGCCGATGCGACGGGCAGAGCTGTTGATCACCTGCAATTGAATTATTAGGTTAACTCAACGTTATTTTATTTAAATATTAACAAATATATCTAAATCAATCTTGCGAAACAAGGTCACATGAATGAAGGCAAACCTTGATGTGATAGGTGTGCTTGTCGTCGTAAGGCGCGTTGAAGACGACCTTGGCGTTGGGCTGAGTGCCGATGTCGCCGGGAGCAAGGGACTGGGCCATGCCTTGGAGGAGGAGAGGAGAAGTGGAGAAGCGAGAAGAGAAGCACAGTCAACGACTGATGGCAATGAATCTGGCAAGCCCCTTTTATACGGTTTTCATGGCTGTAAAATTTAATTATTTTTAAAAGGTGCAATGATCAACATGGAAATTTCGTGGAAAGCTCGAAATATCACGGAATGAACATCAAACTACCAAAACTATTCTAAGAAAAGACACGAAACCCGCTCGAATATTTGCATTTGATGAACTATACTGTCCATATGGAAAATGATTATCATTGCGAAGAGGTCAACTGTTCAAAAATTTGCAAAAAGTCGGAAAAAACTCCGATGCAAAATTAGCAAATGAGAAAAATAATTGAACTTTCTTTGTTTGTTTCGTGATATCATGAACGATTCACGAATTTTCATAAGCATTTAGACGCACTTTTGTGAAAAAAATGAAAATTTTGCAGCTGAGAAAATCATATAAAAGGGGCTTGTCAGAGGAATTTCTATCAGTCGTTGACTGTGCTTCTCTGCTCTCCTCTCCACTTCTCTTCTCCTCCTCCAAGGTATGGCCCAGTCCCTTGCTCCCGGCGACATCGCCACTCAGCCGAACGCCAAGGTCGTCTTCAACGCGCCCTACGACGACAAGCACACCTACCACATCAAGGTTTGCCTTCATTCATCTAACGTTTCTTCGCAAGATTATCCGATATATTTATCTATAATTAATTAAATTAACGTTTAACTTAATTGTTCAATTACAGGTGATCAACAGCTCTGCCCGTCGCATCGGCTGGGCCTTCAAGACCACGAACATGAAGCGTCTCGGTGTCGACCCGGCCAGCGGAGTCCTCGACCCCAAGGAGCCCGTCCTGGTTGCAGTCTCTTGCGACGCCTTCGCCTACGGGCAGGTGATGCAGATCGTTTGCAATCGAATTATACAAATACAATTTATAACATACTGATAAACATCCTGTTGTACAATCTAAAATAATTTGCAGGAGGACACGAACAACGACCGCATCACCATCGAGTGGACCAACACCCCGGACGGCGCCGCCAAGCAGTTCCGCCGCGAGTGGTTCCAGGGCGACGGCATGGTCCGCCGCAAGAACCTTCCCATCGAGTACAACCCCTGAAGTGTTCTTCATGCGTCTCTTCTCTCTCTATTCTCCCCCACTCTCTTCGTCATATCCCTCTCTTTCCATCCGGCAGATAAAAGCATCATCAATATGCAGTATTCACAGTAATAAGAATATAATTGCAATATGAGATTTATTTTTAAAATGGATCGAACATCATTATAACTGAAAGATGTTGAAATTCGTTGAACTCTCGAAAGAAGGGTGTCGTTCTTAAGAGACACCGAATTGATTCGGAAAATGAATAAAATGAAACACATTTATCACTGTTTGAGACTTTACAAGGTGACAAAATTTTAACAGACATTGATGGATATTAAAATCTTGCACTTGCAGTGCGGAAGCCGAATTATATCCAGTTGGAGCCTCTCTTTAAACAACTCAAATTGTGCCCAGTTATGACAAAACAATTATTTCATTTTAGGAATGCAGGGCTTCATTTTAGGAATGCAGGGCTTCCTTTCTGCACTTCTGTTTTCAAAATGTCTCATTGAACAATTACCAGGCTTAGCAACTTGCTGCAATTAGCTCAGCCAGTGTTGATGATAGCAATATCGATCAAGATCTACAGAGGTGTCAATTGTGCCATCAAATGGGAAACGCCGTCACAGAGAAATGATGGGTTGCATACGATTCCTTTTGGGATACTTCTTCTACAGGATCGAGACTTATGAGAGCAGAGAACGAGAGCGGTTGGCGAGAAAGACGATAAATCGAACTACAATAAAAATTTCTTCGAAAAATTAAAATAAAAGATTTATTCTCTTTAATTGCAAAGTTTACAATCAGAATTCCATTCGTCGTGCTCGTAACACCGCGGTTTGCCTTTCTCACCAGCGACATTGTCGCTCTTCTATATATGTACATACTTTAAGGAAAATGCTTAATCGTAGCAGTTACCGCAATGGTTTTCCTATGGTTTTCCTATTACAATGGTTTTTTTCCGAAGAGGTTATAGTGAGTACAAGTCAGGTCATCATGATTTCCCTAATAAAGGAGTACGATGGCATGCGGTTCGGAAACCTTTGCTATCTTCACTGCGGCGAACACTCGCCCTTCTTTTTAAAAAAGGCTCACTATTAAGACGTATTTATGCTGCAGTCTCTCCAGGGAAGATTTCATGCCTAATTTCTACAACTCATTAGATGCTTGCGCTGCTCAACCTTATATACTTTCTCATAGAGTTCTACAAATGTGACCACTTTATCCACATTATCGTAGGTAGAATATGGTTTTCGGGATAGAACAGCTCCGCCACATTTAACACAGTGTGGGCAGTTATAAGCAACAAAGTGAAACATATTATTACAACAGAAATAGTTATGCATGCGGAGAAGGAAAGAGAGAGACGGAGATAGAGATAAATGGAATTTTAGGGCAAGAACTGAAGCGTAATGCGATGGATGGCAGCTTGCGCTTGATCCGAGAGTTTCTTTCCCTCATCAGTATTTCCAATTTGCTTCAGGACCTGAAAAGAGGAGATCGACAAAATATATGAATTACAGACTAGAAAACAAGCTCTACATCAATGACAATAGCCCCTTGAACTCGCTAAGTCTATGGAAATATGCGTCTCTGAAGATGACACTCATGTATGTATGTACATATGTACTAAAGGAATTTCCTATTTTGGCAGCTATATTTATATGTGAGAATTAATGATCTTTGAATTATAAAAAATGAAGAACCTTAACCTACAGTGGTGGTGGTGACAGACTTGTGAAGAACATCGTAGAACTCGGGAAGGTTGAATTGGTCGCAGAGGAGAAGCCGCTTCTCCACGCTCATCTCCTCCTTCTCGGACAACAACACCTTGGCGCATCTGTATTCAATGGACTATGCTCACCATCAGGCTTTAATCTTAATCTTCTCCTCATAAATTAGTACTTTAATTATAAAGTAATAGAAAAAAGGGAATGATGATATGGCGCGATTCTCATATAAAAAGTATTGCTTTGACTAGCATATTGCATAGCTTGAAAATATAAATCTCACTTGGAGAGAATGAAGTCCGCGCAGAAGCGATCAGCAACCCTCAGCACGCCTTCAACATTGGACGAGTCAATCTCTGCTTCGCAAGGGTAGATTGCCTGTCATCATTCATTCTCATTCCAAGGTACGATAACGTTCGCATTCTTTAACGATTGGGCAACAAAATACTTATCGACATCAAAATTAATTAATGACTAACTTGAAAATGGAAATTCAGTACTTACTAAAAAAAATTCTACATTGTGATACAATAAACATAATATAAGGGAGCAAATTTAGAAAAGTAGATCTTAGGAGGGAAAATAGGGGGATTAGGAGAAAAATATGTTCATACAGCAAGGCTTTGGTCTGCTTCCGAAATCAGAGAACGATCGAAGTCCATTTGCATTTTAACTTTGTTGTGCTCCTTTCATACTCTCCATTTGTTAACTGACATTAAGAAAGGCCTCGAAGTCGCGCGGATCGATATCCTTGAGCGAAATCTCCTTCATATTTCTCTCTACGAAGCAACCGAGAAGCATGCGAGCGAGTGGCTGAGAGTGGAGAGCGAGGAGGTGGCGATTCACGTGGAACTACAACTAATCATCATTTTTCAGGCTTTAAACAAAAAACAGAATAAATTCATTGTTATACACAAGTAGATTGTTTATGTGCATTAATAGCCTTTTCCTCAGCGACAACGAGGCAGACATCAGAAAGGAGGGAGGGGCGCGAGCCATCGAAGGAGGCTTTCAGTGGGACGCGGACTCCCTTTATCTGAACAGAGACATTCTAATAGTTTACAACTAGACATTCATGTGAAACGGGACCACTTAGAATGTACATATGTATGTTGCTGGCCGAACTGTATGGGGCAAAAACATGAAACGATGTTGTATATTCGCAGGGTTCTTTAACAAACAAAATAGGAGGCCGGATGCACAGGTCTACCCTGGGGCCGGAGAAATCTCAACATTATCGTGATTGCTATTTTCCTTCATAATTTTGTAAATATCCTAATGGTACATATGGTGAGATACCGCGAAAATGGCGGATTTTGAGCGCAGCGCGAGCAGTGTTCAACAATTCTCAGATAAATATTATTAGTGAACGATTGACAAAGGGAACCTTGCAAAGCGTAATGTTGCATTTGAAGTGTAGTTTTCCGTTGTTTTGATCGATGAAGCCGTCGTTCTCTTTAGCGATATCGGACCATTTCATGAAGGAAGGACTGTCCCAGCCCTCAGACCTTGAATAGTGATGGGTCCCACGGCCAACCACAGCGCTCGGAATCCTCGAATGTAACATAACACTGAATATCAGTTACAGCACAACAAAACTAACCGTTCAACGCCTGGCGGACGCAGCAGGATGCGTTCAACATTTGCAGTGCAAATCCACTCGGTGGAGCGGCCGCTTGGATGGGAGCAGAAGCAGAAGAAGGAAAGCGTGTCATCTTCTCCGTTCTCATCTTTTCCTTCTGGCTTCCTCCTTTTAACATTTATCTGCCAACGCAGTACACCGATTGTAGTCTTCGGCGAATACTTCTCCTCTTTCAGTGACTCCGCATCCATATGAACAACACAGCAATAAAGTATACAAGAATGCCAGTTCCATAGCACCAGCGGTGGCGAAAAGTCTTACAATTAGTAGCAAATTATTGAAAATGTAGATAGCACACCGAGCGCAATAACCGAAAAAATTTATAGGACAACAAACCGTAAAGTCGAAAGAGCCAGCCATGTCGCCAAATACCACAGGCTCTTAAATGGAAGTGTTTCATCGATAAATAATAGAAAAAGTTTAGTTTTTTAGAAGCTAAAGTGTCATCAAGCAAATAGCTTCGCAATATGGTCGACGAAAAAATTTTAGATACCTGGAGATGCGGTGTCCATTGCCTCATCCGGCACTTCTCTGTTGCCTTCCTCTGTTGAGTTTTCAGCAGCCTCGGTAGGGGGTGCAGCCGCAGCGTTCTCCCCATACTTCTTTCTGATCACATCTTCGTACTTATTCATGGCTTCCACGCATTCTCGAAGAAGGTTCAAGAATTTCTTCATCTAAAAATTCACATTATTTCAACCACTGATTGAAAGGAGAAGACCAACAAGGAGGGGGGGGGGCTAATCTTTCTTTGGGGATGGAGGAAGGGGGGGAGATGAGCTAACCATAGAAGCATTTTCCATGACACTGTCCCAGTCTTTAGCCATGCGCATGCCGGATGCAATTTGGAAACATCTGCAGTAGTGGATGTACGCTCCTTCGACATCTGCCTCCTGGAGAGAATTCTGCGCTGCTTCGAATATGTCTTGCATCGACTTCAGGCACCTATACCAATCGTTTGTCGCCTAACTGATAGATGTAATAAAAAGGAGAAAAAAATATCCCATAGCAGTAAAGAAACGGTTAATAATAGAGATCCCTCACCATTAGGGAATAAATTCGTTGAGCCCAAGTAAGCAAGGAGCAAAAAAACTATACTCAGTGGCGGGAAGAGAACGCAGCCCATTGAGAGAATCCTCGTCTAGGTCGCAGGATGCTCGAAAGAATTTGTGTTCAGTGAACTGCGGCCGATTCATCGTTTGCTTTTCCTGAAGAATTAAGTCGTCAGACTAGGAAGAAAAATTATTACTCGAATTCAGTAAGGCATATTAATTTAAATGTTTACACACATAAATATCTTTGCTATAAATTGATGAGTGATTAAGTGATTGTGGGTTATGGTAGGGGGGAGAACAGGGGGAGGGGTACTGGGTACTGCTGGATATGAGAGTGGAATTGTGGCAGCCAGCCAGCTCGGCTGATACAGTCATGCACGGAATCATAGAAATAGAGTGAATGAGAGATAAGAGACGGATAGTTTGAGGAGCGGAAGAAAGTAATAATGGAGAGAGGGAGAGGGAAGAGAAAGGAAAAAAAGAATGTCGAGGGAGAAGACTCTGGGAGGAGAATTGTTTCTACTTCCTCTTTGTCCAACGCTACAAAAAGAGAGAGAGAGAGAGAGAGAGAGAGAGCAGAAATGTCATTAAATTCGAATAAGTGCGTTTTGAGGGGAAATTAGAGAGAAACTTAAATACATATACAGCTCTTTTATAACGTGAACCTTGATAATGCCGATGGCTCGGGTCGTGTTTGATATGTCTGATGAGCCGGGCAGGGCTTCTCGCTGACAGTTGATCTGTAAATATGCACTATTTTCTGCACACGCCTTTGGGTTGAAGAAGAAAAAAGACTGATTGTGAGGGTGGTAGGAGAGAAGGAAGGCTGGAGTGGCTGGCACAACGGCTCCTGACCAAAGGCATTGGAAGGGTGAGGGAGGGGAGAAAGGGAGAGAGGAGAGAGAGAGAGAGACAGCGCGATGGGAAACAGTATTATGACGGGGAAAAGATGGAAGAGTTGCATGGAAGCACATGACCGTACGTACTCTCCACTAGAGAGACGGCACAGCCAGCGTCGCTCTTCCCGAGAGAGAGAGAGAGAGTGAGAGTGAGAGAGAGAGAGAGATGAAAAAAGAGCGAGTTAGCCATGCTTGTTGCTATTGAGAGGTAAAAGGAGAGATAGACAGATGGAGATAGTAAATGATTGGGTGAGAGCATGTTAGAGAAAGAGAGAAATGGACGGCAGCCATGGAGATGACTATGTCTCATCTACTTTTTGAATGAACAGTGAAGAGGGCACTATTATGCACTATTTCTAGCAGAGAAAAGGATAGATCGACGCATTTACTTCAACATGTGTGTGTTTGTGTGTATTAGCACAGGAGCGTGATGACTGTTCTGCCGTTTAGAGAGTAAGAGGCGAAGAAAGGCAGAGAAACTGAGAGTGTATGAGACACGCAGAACCGTGGTGAGAGAAAGCTAGAGAATGAGAGAAAGCTAGAGAATTTTCAGGACAGTTGCAAAGATGAGTGGAGAGATTTGTACGAGAGAGAAAAACCGAGAGAGATTGTGAATGTTAAGACAGAGAGAACGAAGGAGATGGCACGCGAGTCTGGGAAGTTGGCGACACAGATTTTCTTTGTCAGATCAACCTTTGAATGCACCTTGGGGACAGAATCTGCACACTATTTCTGCCAGATAAGCCAAGATGAAGTGGCCGCTTCGGCTAACAGCTGCTAACATACCAGCAAATGTGAATAACAGAAAGAACATGTACATACATACATATGCATATTAAAACACTAACACCAAGATCACTGATGAAAAGTACATGCCTGAAGAATGCTAAAGTGAAACTTTTTATCTCGTTGAACAGCTTTTACCTTTCTCTACTTGGCTGATTAGCTATTTCTGAATCATATATGTACTCTGAGATAATTAAAGAAAAGCTATTGCCTCATTCACATACCACTTTGTCTTCTTTCTTTTCTTCCTCTTTCTTCTTTCCTTCAGGGTTTCCTTTTTTTATTTCTCTTAGTCGTTCAAGCTCTCATCAGTTTCACACGAGTCAGCTAATTCATTCATTTATCGAGATGAGTCACGATATGATTGGGCGGATTTGAACATACCATATTTTTTCTTGTCAAATGCAGGGAACGCTATGTGCGAGTTTCCGTCATTTTCAAGCTCATCGTGTAAGGGCCCTTGCCGCCTTTTTTCTGTCACGTGCCCTTCATTACACCTTACTTACTTTATTTACGCACACAGTAGTGAGACGTGGTAGTGAGATTAGCAAACAGATATAATGAGAACAAGAATATAAAACAGAGGAAACCTGACAGGAGTGTTCCTTTTTTTCTTTCGAATTTTTCCAAACTTTTATTTTTCAACTAGAATTTTAAGGCCGGCTGCCATTAGCGCGATAAATTCGAACGCAACGCAAACGCAGAGGGCGAGGATTACTCCGCCAAAACTGCCCACGATCGATAGCATCCGTGAGAACTGCAGCGGGCAAGAAAATTATTTTTTTTTAAGATGTAAAAAAATTATGATTTAAATTTCCCGCCAATCACTCCATTACCGTCATTGCTCGCTCTTCCACGAAAACGCGTGTGTTCTCCGGACGAGCGATGACGAGGCTTACGAGAATGACATCATCGTCCGTCGCAGTAAAAATTGAATTCTTCTAGAAACCATTCTACGGTTCCAAACGAGATATGAGCTTTAAATAACTTGAGAAATTAGCTAACTGGAAGCGCGTCTTTTGAAACAGCGACGTTGAACTGAGAGAATCGGCACGGCTGACGGCAGCTCTCCACGCACTCTGGCCATGAAGCGTAGTTCGCTCCACGGGAGGACAGCGCAGCCAAGATGCAGGAGACTAGAGAATGTAAAGCAGTAAGAGTTGGACAGGTCTGCCACAATGTTCATTTATCGTGAGCACTCTCTAACTCTTGGAAGGATGATTTCAACTAGAAAAGTTAGGTTTTTTTTCTTCAGTTTTGACGACATCTTTGTCCCGGAATTTAGAATGTTCCCTTGTCCTGACGAAAGTTCAAGCCTTAGCAAACGAAGAATGCATTTTTTTTTTCCTAGACAATGTCCGATTGACTTCTAGACCAAAAAGCAACTATAAGGAGCTTTTTGAAGAAAATCCAGGATGTTCGAGCAGCCGCATTGATTCTATTTAATTCTCTCTCATATGCATGGTATGTATGTAGTTAAGAAGAAATACCTTGGCTAACTCTACAGGGCGTTGCTGAAGCTGGTCGCATATAAGCAGCATCCATACAGCCGCATTCTTGCTGCAGCACGTCCTGGTAGCAGGAGCGGTAGCAGCCCTGACAGTATCTTGATTTTTCCATTTTATTAGATAATAAAGCTATTTGGAATTATAAAAGCATTCGCAGTTGTTGAAATGTGGTGAGTAAACTTCGAGTGTGTAGGCGCCCGGGTAGTATGAGTGAGTTCGTTGTCCATTCGTTAGCTCTCCATCCGAATGAACACAGACATCTTTTGAAGTGGTTGATAAGAGGTTATAGTTATTCTACAAGCATATAGACGCTCTCAACCTAACCTTCGGCCGAAAGTTAGTATGTTCGACCACTTTTCTCCTTTTTATGATACTATAAAATGTCAAATTCGGAAAACCCTAGTGTCCAAAACAGTTTAAACAGTGGACTAAACCGATCCAACCCCGAAATACGCTTATTTAGTCTACATGTTCATAAATCTCTTACTCCTGCCATTTTTGAACGCAGCTATAAATAAAATAATGCGGTTGTTGAATAAAAGTGTCTGAGACGCAATGAAGCGAAAATTCTATTTTTGAAAAAAGGTACGGCGGAGATTGTGAGACGGAAATTTTTCGACGCCTCGACGACGACACTAAATATAAAAAGGTTGATTGCAAGTATAATATTATATATATATATATATATATATATATATTTGTATATTTATCGAAGTTAAAGATCTCACGCTGGGCTATCGGCCAGAATGACAGTGTCCGTGGAATGGACAAAGATATGTACAGTAGCTGTATCAGTCCATGGAAAGTATTCAGACTGGTTAATCGACAGTCCCGTAAAGATTCCTGTGAGGCATTTATTTTCATTCATTAATCTACATATGCCTACTTATTACAATTGATAAGTACCCTAATTAATAATCTAAAATAACCTACCTCCGCGACTCCCGGTCATGCGAGTTTGATAGAAGAAGCTTTCGTTGAAATAATTAAAAGTGAAGCAGTTGCCCATGGATGGGTCGAAGAAGGATGAAAGTGAGCTACATGTATCATTAAACATCACTTTATGTTATATTTATATTTATCTAATATCATAGTCTGAGATAACTTCAAACATTACCCTTCACGGCTGACCTAACGGGAATTTCTTTACGCTCGTAGCTGAAGAAACGAAAGATATCCGAGGCATCCCAGGAGAATGCTGAGAGCTGTTCGGAAGAGTAGCTGGCCAGCATTGAAGGCAGCAAAATACTCATGGCAGCCGGATTGCTACCCGATTGATCACAAGCCTAATGATCTCTGATTTGTTATGTTATTACCACTTAATAGAAGATTCACCATTGGCCTTTTTTATTTTATGTAAATTCCGTTAAGACGCTGAAGAAATTGAAACTGAACCTGCGTTATGACCTTCACGCCATCTCCACCGTAGGTTGTATTGAGAAGAGAAATAGTTTATAATTCTAAAATAATATCCATAAACATGAGGACCAACATATGTATGTATTTCGACCTCGGTGAATACGACTGATAGTTTTCAAAAATATGCAGAAATGGCTCTGATCTCATGCTTTTAACACGAGGCCTGGTCGTATTTTTTTTAGAGGAAGCTGGCTCCAGCACCTAGGTCGAAAACAATAAAATAGATCGGAGCGTTCCTTGCTTTTTTTTGTTTTGTTTTGTTTGAGTTTCTTATTTTGTTTATGAACTTTCCGAAAGTTCCGAAAGTTCCTGCACCCCTGGTTGTTGGGCGGTACTGTATGTATACACACAGTATGAAAAAGAAATAAAAAGAGATTTGCTTTGGCGGCCAAAATATATGCTCTCGGCCGGGTATCGGAACCGGGACCTCGAGATTCCCATTCAAACTCTTCCACAATACTCTGTTAGCTACTTGGAAGGACATGATGATAATATTCTTTTGAAGTATGAGCATCAACTTAGGTTTGGTGAGGCAGTGGACGCTGTCAAAAGAATAAATGCTATCATCATCTTCGATCATAGAGTATTGCGGAAGAATTCGACTAAGTCTCGATTCCATAAGAATGACAAACCGTGGAATATTGTAGAAATTACGGCCAAATAAATTAAATTAAGGGAAAACTATTTTTACCTGAAATCGTCCTATATAAATAGCACCAAGACGATTTTATTTTCAAAAACTTTCCTCTTGTGTGCTAACATTATTGCAGACATTCTAATCAGCTTTTTTCAGGGTTACGATATTCGCAGAATTCTCCAGTGCGAGTAGGAGAGCATTGGCACTTTTTTCCATTTGTTTCCGAGGTGTTGCACATCGCCATCGGGTCAGCCACGACGCACTTGTTCTCGAAGAAATTCCCGTCGCTCTCGATGTATCGGCCACAATCTAAAATATATAGTAATTAAAATAATTATGACGTTTAATATGCTGTCTGGTAATATGCAGTTCTGAACATTTGGGACAGTCATACCCGACGGCGTAGAAGCAAGAGTCGTGACGGAAGTAGTAGATTCTGTGGTTGTTTTCGTGGTCGTTGTTTCTGTCGCTTCTGTCGTGGAAGTCGACGTGGCTTAAGATTAATTAAACTTAGTTTCAAAGCACAAATTTTGACAAATTCACTGGATACAGCAGAGAACAAGAAATTACTCGGAACGGTGCAAGTTGCCTCCGGATTGAATCCTGTATTCTGTATTGTATCATCAAAACGATAAAAGTTGTAGTGGGGGCCCAAGTAGCAGCTTGCCGTTGCTGACGTTGTGACCCAGGAGCCGCTCTTGAGCAACACCTAGGAATCATCGTATCCACCTAATAACGGCGTTGAATAAGTTACTAAATGTAGAGTTGAGAGATAAATAGTCAATTTAATCGATAAATAAATACTTATATATGTATAGAAATAAATTTTTGTGCAAGGGAATCAAGGTCAGATTTTCAGCCATGTTTTTTTCTTTAAGTCATTTTCATTCCCTCACTAGGAGCTTGCTCCCAGTGGGGCACGCGACTGTGCTGCAAGGGTTTTCCGTATTCTGCTGCACCAAGGAAGAGTCGCAATCGTAGCCTGGGGGGCAACTCGAGGATATCGCCATTGGATTGCAGCTGCGGCAGTAGGCGATGCTACCTTGAATTGGCGAAGACAACCAGGAAAAGGAAAAAGAGAAATTTTAATTAACAATTGTGTTTACGTTTTCAATAAAATCAGCATATTTCACTTCAGTTTGCTTTAGGTAGTCTCTTTGTTTAAACTCGTCGTTATCTCTCTCCCTCCTCCTCTTCTCTCTTACTCCATTTGCTGGTATCGTTCGCTGTGTACAGGAAATAGGGTAGTATAGCAAGAGAGCCGTGCTGCTTTGGCCCGTTCCATCGAAGTTGACCCAGGTATTCTAAAATTTTCATCATGAGCACTCGAATTCATTTTAGCAACAATTTTTTCGCTTTACTAATTTTATTCGCCTTCAAATTTTATCGGCCAGATTCATTAGATTACTGCCACCAAGACTCGAGCACTCCGAGCATTAACAAACATTATCTTGGCAGACCAGCATGCCAGAGACGTCGCTGCACCGTGAGTCCCTCTATAAGAAGGAGACCTTTTTTAAAGATTACTTTAGACTTTATAAAGGAAGACGATCACGGGAAAGTTCTCATACGCGTGCTTTAGTTTCACAAAGTCAGTTTGTGCGACGTGCGAAATAGCACGCGAGAACGAGAGTGCTTACTATTAGGTAGAAAAATTATTATTAAAATTAAATTATCTCACACATCTGAGGTAGCCGACTCTACAAAAGACCGCCCGAGCAATGTTCGGCGTCTGAGTGTAGCATCCCGAGCTGTCGTGCGATTCCGAGACCGACAGCGAGCATGGCGGGTCGGTGCAGCCCTGTTGAGCTGGAATGAAGAGAAAGAAACACGACTAACAATAAGAATGCCCCCTCTGAATAGATGTTTTCTCATGATTTACCTTGAAATTGTGAAGCAGTGAGCCTATAAATATGACGAAAAGTATATTAGCACCTTTCGTTTCAAATCAGTGAAAAAAACAAGAAATCATTTGGTGCTTACCGTCAACTGCATTTATGATTAAAATGAGCGAAGCTGCAAGA
Organism: Allodiplogaster sudhausi; assembly: GCA_945643635.1. NCBI lineage: Eukaryota > Metazoa > Nematoda > Chromadorea > Rhabditida > Diplogasteridae > Allodiplogaster > Allodiplogaster sudhausi. Next base: position 4,315,449 of record CALZFC010000017.1, on the reverse strand, counting down.
CACAGCATGAAGTTGCTAAACATATATCCGAATTAATTGAACTTTCGGGCTGATAAGGAAATGGAGGTGCCTATTTTTAAAGTACATATGTATGTATATATCGCAATACAAAAAATTCTTCTGTTCAATGGGGTGTGAATACGGTGAACCGGAGGTCAGATTCGGTTCTTGAAGCTCGACAGTCCAACTTAGAGGATGAACCAATACAAAAGTTTTTCTCAGAAATTCACAATTTCATTTCTTTTTCTTACTTAAGAAAAAATTGGCGGAATATCTTTTGTCAAAGGATCTAAGGCCGACGTATTTCAAATGCATCTGATAGAGACAACAGTGTGCGAGGATCAAGTATTTTTGTCTTTGCCTATTCCTAACACGACTCCATGGTAGCATGTGTATTCTGGTAGCTGTTTGTGTCTTCTTCCATGGCATGTCTAGTGGCGCTTTTGCACTCAAAGAGTCTTGTCTTTTGTCTCGTCCTACACTTTACTTTCGTTGCATTTATGGTGGACTCGTTCATTTCTTTCTCCATAGGTAAATAGAACGAAGACTTGTGAACATTTTGCGCTTAGTTTGTTGAAAATCAAAATGAAACCATAAAGTTTCAAAAACTGCCCAATATTGTTGTATTTCTAGTGGCTGCCTTCAGTTGTCTCCAGTGTATAATTATTGTGCAACATTGAAATGTTGTTAGCATGTTGCAGAGATAAAAGATGTAGAGAGAATCAGAATAAAAATGATACCAGAAGTCAATCTTGGACTCGCGCCTTTTGCCTGATACAAGGGTGTCGTGGACTTGAAAGGGGCTAGGCGTCTCCAAAATATATTTTGACGGGACGTAAAAGTGCAATTACGACCTTAACATAGCTATAGCTTTCTGAAGTTCACCAATTTTTTATTAGAATGTACTTCGCACTTTGCTTACTACATCACTATATATTCTTGCTTTCATGAACCTAAATCTTTATCTTTTTTTTCTTCAAAAAATTAAGAATATACAATAATATCGGAAAGAAGATTTTTATACACCAGCAATATGCCATTATAATTTCGCATCTCAACAAAACTTTATATTACCTGCTGTGTACCTGCTGTCTAGCAGTTTAAAAGACTTTTGAAAGCATTGCTGAATTCACATCAATTAAAAAAACTTTGTTTTGCTTGAGTTCTGATGTGAGCAATGCACACCTACAGCGAGCTATTCCAGTTCATATTATTTATATTAATATTATTAATATTATTAATATCGGACCCAATACTGTTGAGCTTGACTGTATGAACTAATAAAAGACTTAATAATGTACTTGCAAGTACGTGTGCACTTTCATGAACTGAACAGTATAAAAGAAGCGGAATCGTCATTATTTCCCATTCTCACTTCATTGTACTGCCTTCCGTTCGAGTGGTCGACTTCGCCTTCTCACTTCATTCTACTGCGTTCCTTTCGAGTGGTCGACAATGGTGCCTAGCCTTCGCAAGAAGAGTCAGAACTTCTTTCCCCTTTCCCTCTACTTCCCTGTCGCTCTCTCTAATCCAGTATCCATCTCTATCTCGCACCACCCAAACCTTCTCTCGTACTCCTCTTCCGCTTTCATTGTCTCTAAATCCCAAACTCTACGATCTTGCTCTGGCCCGCTGCTATCACTCTCTTCCCGTCGTTATCTTTTCTCCTTCCTCAAGCCCAGCCGCACGATTAATCTCCCTCGAGGACACAGACAAGCGTCTCTGATATGTCCAGGACATTTTATTGTCCATGACGTTTCAGAGACACTTGGTAGACATGTCAGGGACAAATTTTTCAAAGGGAATCGTCAAAATTAATGTTTTTTATATCTTTCCTTCGCTTTCTTTATATGACATGCACACGTTGCATGTTTTTTTTTTCTCCAGACTGTAAACACTCATCTTTAACAATGGAGACGAAAGAAGAGTACACAAAGCAGCCGCACATGTAATCTTGGTCAAAGTAGCGTTGAGGGGTCGACGAACATGAGAAACAGCCTCAGCGGACGTCGACCCTTCCACGAACCTCACCGCAGCCTACCAAATATTTTTTTCGGCTTTTACATTTTGTATTCCACTTCTTCTAATGTCTGTGCTAATCAAGTGTAATAGGGAGAGGGAGGAGAGAGAGCGCGAGAGAGAAAGATAAAGAGAGAGAGAGAGACAGTGAGAGAGAGAGCGAGAGAGAGAGAGAGAGAGAGAGAGAGAGAGAGAGAGAAAGAGACAGAGAGAGAGAGAGAGAGAGAGAGAGAGAGAGAGAGAGAAAGTAAGAAACGTAAAGAGGAGAGAGAGAGGAAGAGAGAGAGAGAGAGAGAGAGAGAGAGAGAGCGAGCGAGAGCGAGAGAGATAGAGAAAAGAGGGACGGCATGGAGAAATAAAAAGAACTTCACAGATTCCCCAACCATGGAACGCAGAACTTCCAATATTTTGGACGTTCATTAGTACTAGTTAAAAGTGAACTTAAAGTGGACGAGCTTTATGCACTTTGTGGAGCGTTAATGATATTAACTAGAAATTAGAGAATATTTAAGACTAGTATTATTAAGCCTGCCATCATTAAGTAAATTGCTGTTGGCGAGTGTAAGGATAAATGAGAGAAACATCAAAGAAAGTCTCCATTAATGAGACCAACATCCTAACGAGAATCCAAAGTTGATTTTACAAAGAAAAGCGACAGTAATGTGCCAGAAAAAAAGGGGAACCGATTCAAGTACAAGAGAAACAGCAACGCAAAAAAAACACTTGTTGTGTTTGCGTGCAACTTCGAAGGCAGCCGTGAGGGGAGGGGACAAATTCAGAAGGAGAAGCAGCGCGTCCAGATTGTTGTCCGACTGTTGGCGAATGCTGACCATTCCTCGTCAATGCCATCGCTGAAACACAATAAATTAGCTATTTATAAGAAGAGGAATTTGAGAAATAATACTGTGAAACAGCAATAAGTATGGCTTTCAGCTATATATAACGGTAGCTTTATACCGTATTCGCTTGAACACCATGGATACACAGCGCATAACTTTCTATTTAATACGGAAATCATTCTAGGGGTGTTATTTGATACTTAAATTTTTTTAACAGCTACAATCTAATGCTGGAAATGATTTTTTTTTAGAAAATGAAGTATGACCTTCATGCATAAATTACGGTAGATCTTCTACCTTATTCGCTGGAACACCATGAACACCATGAAGGATGGTAAATGAATGTGTTCCACGCATCAATTAACACCACTGGAGTGGATTTCAGCAAACAATAGTAACAATAAAATGAACACACCTTCACAGGAAGTAGACGCAGCTTGGGGAGGAACGAGTGAATGGGTGGTCTACTGCTTGGCACGGCCATCCAAGAGAAGGAACTGAAATTAAGTGAGACCTAATTGTAAGCATCATGAATAGAGCAAACCACAAAATGTAGAGCGTGCAACGCAAGGGAGCAAATACCTGTTTGACTTCATTAAAACATCCCCGACATAAAGTTAAAAGATAATAGCTCAATTTCGAAAACGAAAGAAAATAAAAAGAAAACATACGAAAAGCACATTAGATTGGAATACTAACGAAGACAGCACAACGGCAACATTTACTATATCCTCAAAGCAGTTGCTAGGAAAATAATATCTGCAGCAAACCTTCTCGTCGATTGCAAGAAGGTCGGCGAGGGCGCGCTTCGTAGGATGTGGACAGCTTGGCGCCGCTGTTGCATCAGGTCCACTGCGCCATACAAGGACCTCATGGGCGCGGTGAATATGCGGAGTCCTGTAACTCGAGAAAGCATCCAATTAAAAATAACAACGTAACACAGAATGAATAAGTAGGAATTATTTAAAGCAGACATCTCTTAGCCTTAAAGCTTAGGCCTAAAAGCAAACTAGATTGGAATAATAAAGTACTTGCAAAAAATAGCTGCAGCAAACCTTCTCGTCGACTGCAAGATGGTCGACCAGGATGCGAAGGTTGCAAGCAGCCGCGGCTCCTCCTCTCTTCGAGCCCCTGGCAACAGTTCGGGCAGCGACTTTCCCGCCAAACTAGTCACCACCCTGCAATCACAACAAGATATTGAGATATTGTTGAAGAGGGAACAAATAGATAAATAAAATGAGAAAAAAAAGAGTGTATTGCAAGCCTTCAACAAACTTACACGAAGAAAAATGGGATGAAAAGCAAAAAAAGAGATAAAGAAGGAAGATCGCACCTTCTCAGCGTCTGTGTCGATTCCAACGGAACTGAGGATGTTCTGAAGTCGGAAATGGACGGAGCTGCTTTGCCACCAAGAACGCCTAGACGTCACGCGCATCTTCTGAAAGCGGAAAGAATTCTTCTACTCGCCGGTTACGTGAGCGGAGCTCATCTATTTAATCATCAAACCGTATTTGAGAACAAATCACAGAATTAAGTGAGCAAAACGACAATGGATGCGAAGTAAAAAAAAAACTCTTTTTGAAAACTGTTTCTCCTGCCAAAAGCAGCAGCTACAGTACGTATAAACAGTACCATTGCGCGTTCAATAAGACGAAGTCATAACTTTTGTCTCGGAGACAAGAAATGACATTTGGCGTGTTTGTTTCGCCTCTCTTCAAATTGCATACTCTCTCGCCTTCTCAGGATGTCCTGGACATTGACCCGGACATTCTAGATGTTCTGGACAAAATATTTTTCGAAAAGTGTCTGAGACATTTCAAAGACACACGAGTCTCATATAGGAGACCCGTGTATTAACATAGGACTTTCCATAGTGTCCGGGACATTTGTCTGCCACCTCAGAAAATGTTTTATTGTATTTGTCTTCTAGACATTTGTCCGTGTCCTCGAGGGAGATTAATCGTGCGGCAGATCTCTCTCATCCCTGCAAATGTTTGAAGCAATAGTGTTTCTATTACCTGTTAAGTAATATGCATTATATCATCATTATCTAATCAGTTGTCTTTTCTTATGTTTATTCAAACTCTAGATTCGGTAGGCGGTCGCCGAAAAGGACCACCCATACCTTTTCTCCCACGGTCTCACTCTCACCCTCACTCTCTCATTCTCTCACGAACTATCTCATGAGTATCGTGGGAAGCCACGCCCATTGTCTACTCCTCCTCCTGACTCGTCTCCGACTCATGCAGTTCAAGTCCCGGTCGACTCTTCGGACAGTCGGTCCCTCTCCCATCTCGCATTCTCGCTTGTTATTGTTGCTTTCTCGCAAGAGGGCCTTCTTTGGATAAACCTGATAACTGTCCTCCCCTCGCCGACTTCTCTTCACGTAACACAGGATCAAGAACGGCTAGGCTTCCTGACTGACGCGGATCTCCTTTATCATTGTTCCTGAGGCGCGTGTGTGCATTCTTGCCGAAGCTTGTGCTTGACAAGAAGTCTTGCCGAAGCTTGCGCTTGGCAAGAAGTCCTCCTCTTGCTGTCGTGAGTACGAAGCAAAAGGAGTGAAAGTGTACCTTTCTGGGTGTCACTCGAGACCGACGCTTGTGCGTGGTTATTCTAGTGATACTCCTAAGAAGGAAGGTCCACGTTGTTAGTAGCCTAGGCTAGTCTGTCATCCACTAGACCGATCTAGACCTTACATGGGGGCCGAATCTAACTGAGAAGCGTCGTTATTCAATTATCACCCAGTGATTTTTGAGAGGAATAAGTGACGGGTTCTTTTTCTGAAGAGTCGTACGAGTAAGCTACAGAGGCTGAAAGAAGACGGGTCACAAGCAGTGGGCACAAAGCAGTGAAACAAGACTAACTCCTGATTGAATTGTTCATCGATTGTGTGTCTGTGTAACTGTTGCGCGTGTTCCTGCTAGTACTAGGTGTTAAATAGGATATTCTGACATTCCAGAAAGAGCCATGGAAGAGCATGAGCTGGACTACACAGAAGATCCGAGCGAGAATGACGAGTTTGCTGGCACGGACGAGAACGACGAGCCGGTGTCTGGCGTGGTCGGCGACGAGAACGCGACGCCGCCACAAGCAACTGTCGAGGGGACGCTCGGCAGTGGAGGAACGGAGGGCACTGGTGGTACCTGGAGCCCTCACGTGGCTCCGTCCGAGCTCGTGCAGGTGGCCGCCAAGCCTGCGAAGCGCGGACAGAGAGTGACTAAAGTGAGTACCCCTGTCTCCTTGCAAGATTTGAGAAGCAAATTGAAGGTGGCCAAGAACAAAAAGCAGAAGTATTCTCACAGTGGAACGAGAAATACAAAACAGATATAGCACTGATGCAAGAGAGATACGAGGCAGACATGGCAGCAATGCAAGCGGAAGTAGAAAGGCTAACCGAGGGAAGAGTGCAAAATCAAGAACGGGTAGAGACTGGCGTTTTGAATATGTCAACCGAGATTTTGCAGAACCCTCCGCTGCTCTTCCAGAAGCGAAAGGCTCCCACCAGTCAGCCCACTCTCGCCAGGAACAACCGTCAGCCACTTCGACCTGCTCATCTCGCGGGCAACGAAGGCTTTCCAGTGGCGATGACCAAGCAGGTACAGCAATACCATGAAGGCTCTGCGTCCACGGTGGCAATGTTTTGCAATCAGGAGCAACCCCTCGGGAGCAGCTCGTCCAACGGAGGCGGATACGAGCACTTCGAGGAAGAGCAAGAGGAGGTAGAGACGCCTCAGGCGCCTTCTGGACCAGCTCTGACTGCAGCAGGTTGTGGAGTGAGAAGCAGAATGGAGAATGGTGAAGGAAATTGGAGAGAGAGGGACAGAAATAGGAACGGTGTTAACGTTCCTCAGTTTCAGTCGCCCTGGCACGCTCCAACATGGCAGCCGGAGTCCCTCCCGCACCCTTCCACCTCGCACAACTGGCCGCCGCCAGCACCGCCTCGAGCACACCCGGAACTCTCAGGTACAGAACTAATTCTACAGTACATGAGAGAAGACAGGGAAAGAGAGAGGGCGACAATGAGAGAAATGATGGCGGGGTTGGCTATGGATTCTCTTCCCCCCTTTGACGGTAGAGGGGATTTCCGGCGTTACATCGAGAAGTTCAAGGCTAAGTTTGGTAGACTTCTTTCTGTTGAACAGTGCCTGAAGCAACTCGTATGCATGCTAGAAGGGGAAGCGAGAAAGGCGTATGACGCGCTCCCTGATGATGTAAAAAGGGAAGGGTTTTACGCGGTCGTTCAGTCTCTCGATAGGCGCTTTCACGGGGACCCTGCTATTTCTGCTTTCGAAGCAGACCAGAAGCTGAGAGCGTTGAAGAAGAGAAGCGATCAGACGGTCGCGGAATTCTGTCTGGAGCTGGAAGCGCTCCGCAAGAAGGCATTCCCAGAGGCATCTGAGGAAATGCTGGCTATGATGCGCAAGTCTAATCTCCTGAATGGTCTAGAAAGTAGTCAGTACCGGCGAGCACTGATGAACAAGATAGATGAAGGGGTGGAGTCAGACTACAACGGTCTGAAACGGGAGGCGATGCGTATTGAGACGCTGGAGAAGAGGGAAGCAGCGCTAAGCGGGCTCAGTAGAGGCGCTCCGGAGATGCCCAGAGGGGCGAAACCGGTGCGTGTCCCTTACGTCCCCCCTCATAGCGGACCCATGCATCACCAGCCACGCGCCCCGCAGTTCTCGCAGCCATACGAGCAGCAGAAATATTCGAACCAGCACCCTCCTCGTGGTTTCCAGCAGAAGAACCAGGGCCCTCCCCAGGCGCGTGTTCAGTCCCAGCCTTGGAATGATCAGAGAATGGCGGGAAGCAATCAGAACCAAGGGGTAGCATCGAATTTCCAGAAGCAGCCAGGAGTGAGGCAGCTAGGGGTAGAGGACAAGAAGAAGAAGGCGAAGAAGCGAAAGCGCGAGCGAGCCTTAGCTCGAACTTCCCTTGCCAATCAGAACCAGTTAGAAGGAACAGATATCACGAAGGATATCGAAGGCCTCCCTCTCTTTCGTGGACAATCCTGGCACGCGTGTATTACTCTGAACGGCGTCGATTGTGTAGCAACGATCGACAGTGGCTCAGAAGTAACTATCGTCTCACAGAGAGAGATGGAGCGCATCACACGGCTGTCGGCGACGCCAGTGCAGCAGTGGAAGCCACATGTCACAGTGCGTGACGCTTCACACAATGCCATGCAATTAGGAGCAGCAGCCACGCTCACTCTCAAAATGCCTTTTGCTGAAGCAACCGAGGTAGGAGTGTACGTGACCAACAATGAGCATGCCGAAGATGTGCTCCTGGGTCAGAATGCTCGCGCAGTCTGGGAGCAGTGGTGGCGACAGACAGCAGAGAGCGCGGAGGAGCCCGCGAGAGTGAATCGGCGGGTATTCGTACCACCGCACACTACCGCGCGTCTTACGCTTCACGCACCGCCAGACTCAGCTGTCACCACATTCTTATCATCAGTTGATGGCGTAGAATCCACTCTTGTCTCACCAGAATACGAAGTAGCAGTCCAGAATCAGACTGATCTGCCGCGTTGGTTCTTGCCAGATGAAGAAGTGGGAGTGTGGGCGTCGACGGCTTGGCAACCGGTGGAGATGTCCAAGGAATTGCCGTGTAGCAATTCAAGTGAGAGGACCGCAACTGTAGTGGAAACTGTCAGTGAGAATGGTCCGATCGAAGCCGAGCGATGTCGCGCATTGGTGGCGGACTATGCAGACATCTTCGCTCTCAATGACGGAGAGTTGGGGCGAACAGATCTCGTTGAGCACGAGATCGACGTGGGCATGCACCCACCGATTCGCCAGAAGCAGAGACCAGTGCCGCTTGGTCTCCGGCAGCAAGTGAGCGAGCAGCTCAATCGCATGGAAGAGACGGGAGTGATTAGGCCGAGCTCTTCACCATGGGCATCTCCGCTTGTGCTTGTGAGGAAGAAGGACGGCAATCTCCGCCTTTGTGTTGACTATCGCAGACTGAATGAGATTTGTGTCAAGGACGCACACCCGCTTCCCTCTTCGGAGATGGCACTGCAGAATTTGAAGGGAAAGAGCATTTTCACGACTCTTGATATGCAATCCGGCTATTGGCAAGTGCGACTGTCAGAAGATGCAGCGCAGAAGTCAGCCTTCACTGCCTTAGATCGCTTGTACGAGTTCAGAGTTCTCCCGTTCGGACTGGCGACAAGTCCAGCCGTCTTTCAGAGACTAATGCACCAGGTGCTGAAGGAGGTTCTCGGGGAGAATTGCATGGTCTATTTGGATGACATCATGATAGCATCAACAGACGAAGCTGAACACGCAGAAGTACTAGAAAGAGTCTTTGCAGCATTCAGGAAGCACGGGTTGCGACTGAATGCAAAGAAGTGCCGGGTGGCACAGGCGAAGGTTCCATTTCTAGGACACATCATTGATGCAGACGGAGTGCATGTGAACGAGGGTAAAGTAAGAGCCATTGAGGAATACCCCGTTCCGCAGAATGTGAAGCAGTTGCGCACGTTTCTGGGCATGTCCGGGTACTATCGCAAGTTCATTCTCAATTACTCTAAGAGAGCTTCTCCCCTTTCTCGCCTGACTTCCATCAAAGCTGTCTGGAAATGGGGTGAAGCAGAGCAGTTGGCGTTTGAGGACTTGAAGAGTGCCCTGATGTCACCACCAGTACTTGCACAGCCAGACGTAGAGCGAGCATTGAGTGGCCAGCGCCCCTTCTACTTGTACACGGATGCAAGCAAGGGGGCGATAGGAGCTGTCCTTGCACAAGAAGATGATGACGGTGCCTTGCACCCAATTTTCTTCGCTAGTAGACCGTGTTCCAAAGCAGAGCGGAATTACCACATCACAGACGCTGAGGCGCTTGCAGTAATGTTCGGTCTCAAGAGATTCAAGCATTTCTGTACAGGCACGACAGTCGTGGTCAGAACAGACCATCAACCACTTTGTGCACTGTTCACAAGGGTGAATATCTCACCAAGAATCATGAGGTGGTCTGTGGAGTTGCAAGAGTTTGATATTCGCATTCAGTATGTGAAGGGGTCAGCAAATGGAGTTGCGGACGCCCTAAGTCGCGGAGCAGCTCCTTCGAAGGCTCATGACGAAGACGATACGCCTGACATTGTCCGCGTTGTCAATCGTCTTGTCTTTGAGAAGGATGACTCGGAGTGGTGGAAAGCTCTAGAATCTGACGAGAACGGATTGAAATTACGCGACGCAGTGCGAGCATCCGTGGAGAAGAAGGTGAGAAGAGGCGGAGCACTTTGGAGAGAACAGAACGGAGTTCTCGAGGCGCGGTCTCACAAGGGTGGCTGGAAGCGTTATGTGCCGGAATCATTGCGAGAAGGTATCATTCGCGCTAATCATGATGGCAAACTCGCCGGACACTTCGCGGTGAAGAAGATGTTGAGCATAATGTCTTCTGTGTTTTGGGAAGGAATGAGGCGAGATGTACAGAGATACATCAAGCAATGTCCTAAATGCGCTGCGTTCAATCCCACCACCATTCTGACCCCGCCCCTGAATCCAATCCTTGCCACTGAGCCATTCCAGCTGGTAGGAATAGACGTCCTAGAGATTGGAATGGAATGTCTACCAGAGGGAATCGGTACGTCTTGACAATTGTCGATCACTTCACCAAGTTCGGAGCGGCTTATGCCATGAAGGACAAAAGTGCTTGGACAGTCGCAAGAAAGTTCGTCAGGCACTGGGTGGCCGAGAATGGCCGCTTGCCAGAGGCGCTGTTAAGCGACCAAGGTCTCGAGTTCACAAGCAAGCTAACAGAAGAGCTCCTCGCCTTGCTCGAAGTCGAACACCCGACTACCAAGGGATACTGCTCTCGGGAGAACGGAGCGTGCGAAAGACTAAATCGCACACTGCTAGAATTGTTGCGCAAGAAGTGTGAATCTCCCCAGGAGTGGGACGAGACACTTCCATTCGCAGTGTATGCCTATAACTCTGCGGTGCACAACGGGACAGGTGAGTCGCCGTACTTTGCTGTCCACGGTCGAGACCCTAGACCGTTGGGTCCTCGACTAGCAGCAGCACGCGATGCACCGTACGCAGATGTGACAGACTACAAGCATGATTTGGTATCTGGATTGAAACTGGCACACGAGAAGATTCGGGAACATGCTAGACACATGGCTGACCAGATGAAGGAGCATTACGATAAACGGCACAATGTGAATGCACGCCGTTATCCAGTAGCGGGTGATCTAGTATACATGAAGGTGCCGTCGGCACGAGCCGGACAAGACGTCCCCAAGTTAGAAAACGAGTGGACGGGTCCTTTCCGGGTAGTGAGTGTCTCAGACAATTCTGCCATCATTCGGGAAATTTCTGGGAAAAGTGAGAGAGTGGTGCAGTTCGACCTCTTACGAGTCCTTCCTAAAGAAATGCCAGAAACTGCAGTCATGGAGGCTAAGAAAGGAAGAAAAGCTTGGCAAGACAGAGTAGTTCGCAGAATAAGAGTGTCTGTTTCCAGGAGAGCCGATCCGGGCGACAAGTGCACGCCCTGTATCGGTCCAGCCGAGCCGACTTATGGCACGACGGTCACGGGATGTCCGCGCCGTCTGACAGACGAGCCGGTGGAATCGTTGCGCTCGATGGCGAAGCTCTTCCATCTTCTCGATGTCCACAAGGACACCACGACGGTCGCTGGTCTCTTCTTAGCGGATGGCACAACGGAGCCATCAGCTGCTGCGTGGACGGCAGCATTGGACCAAACTTGCATTCACAAGTTTCGCGAGTGGCGCGAAGCCGACCCAGAGGACAGCGGATTTCCGCCGTCGATGAAGGCTGCTCTTAGGAAGTGGAAGAGGAGAGCGAATGGACAGGCAGTGGAGGAGAAGTCGACGACTTTCCCCAGCATCTCATCGTGGCCTGTGCTTCTCTACGCACCACGTGTCCTCTCTGTTCTTCCGCAGGTTCTCATCACCTCGCACATGGTGGAGACGAAGGACTGGGCAGCTCTTGGAGAAGCACTGGAGGCCCTCGATGCAGTGACGGACGTGAAGAGGATGATGGTCTTCCTCCCGCCCTCGTCCATGGACGACATGACAAGCTGCGCAAGATGGGTTTGCAGCCACCTCGAAAGGCTGGCTTCCAAGCTGCAGAAGCCAGAGTGCATAGTAGTGACGTCAGCGCCGCCGTCTCGGACGACGACCTGCGACGTCATGGACTTCGTGGCGTCCTTTCTCTTGGAGCTGGCAGGGAAGATGCCTGCGGCGACGATCCTAACGGAGCTCGACCGCATCAACGGCATCGCACCGACCTGGATGGCAGCAGGATTCGTGAAGACGGATCTTTGCTTGGACAAGAAGTCCGCTCGAAAGCTGATCGAACTCATGGAGCAGACCGTCCCGGCAGTGGCAGCAAAGGCGTTTAGCGACCTCGAGCAGATAACGGCGCGCCAGCCTTCCAAGCAGCCATGGAACCCGTCGCCGTTGGCGCCATCCACCAGTAAGGAAGGATCCGCAGCCAAGAGGCCGTGGAATCAGAAGGGCGTGGCAAAGCCAGCCCCAGCACACAAGGAAGCTGTCGCCCAGAAGACCTTCCCCGACAAGAATCATCAGGCGAAGAAGAGCCGCCTCGCAGAGACGCCTACAACGTCGTTACCCGCGAAGTCCGCTCTCGCCGGACGATGCTACTTCTGCGGCGCCAAAGGTCACCGGATGAACACGTGCAATCTCAACCCGCATCGCAAGACGAAGGAATAGGACAAGGAGCCTTTCCCCATTGTTAACCTTTTTTTATTCATCGCATTCAGTGCTTATTATGTTGTTATTGTTGTTGTTATTTTTCCCCACACTTACCGTCGCCGAGGACGTCGATTCGTTGGAGGGCGGGGATGTTAAGTAATATGCATTATATCATCATTATCTAATCAGTTGTCTTTTCTTATGTTTATTCAAACTCTAGATTCAAATAATTCTCAACGTTTGATTCAAAACCTTTGTTTCTTTAAACTCTCTCCGATTCACACACTCTCTCACGCAACGCGGTAGGCGGTCGCCGAAAAGGACCACCCATACCTTTTCTCCCACGGTCTCACTCTCACCCTCACTCTCTCATTCTCTCACGAACTATCTCATGAGTATCGTGGGA